>JARGCV010000216.1:650000-1154488 GCA_034064705.1 Bothrops alternatus
CTTGTCTTGTCTTGTCTTGTCTTGTCTTGTCTTGTCTTGTCTTGTCTTGTCTCGCCTTGTCTTGTCCTTTCTCGTCCTATCTTATCTTATCTTATCTTATCTTATCTTATCTTATCTTATCTTATCTTATCTTATCTTATCTTGTCTTGTCTCGTCTCGTCTCGTCTCGTCTCGTCTCGTCTCGTCTCGTCTCGTCTCGTCTCGTCTTGCCTTGCCTTGTCCTGTCTTATCTTATCTTATCTTATCTTATCTTATCTTATCTTATCTTATCTTATCTTATCTTATCTTACCTTACCTTACCTTACCTTACCTTACCTTACCTTACCTTACCTTACCTTACCTTACCTTACCTTACCTTGTCTTGTCCTGTCCTGTCCTGTCCTGTCCTGTCCTGTCCTGTCTTGTCTTGTCTTGTCTTGTCTTGTCTTGTCTTGTCTTGCCTTGTCTTGTCTTGCCTTGTTGTCTTGTCTTACCTCATCTTGTCCTGTCTCATCCTATCTTATCTTACCTTACCTTACCTTACCTTACCTTATCTTATCTTGTCTTGTCTTGTCTTGTCTTGTCTTGTCTTGTCTTGTCTTGTCTTGTCTTGTCTTGTCTTGTCTTGTCTTGTCTTGTCTTGTCTTGTCTTGTCTTGTTGTCTTGTCTTACCTTATCTTGTCCTGTCTCATCCTATCTTATCTTATCTTATCTTATCTTGTCTTGTCTTGTCTTGTCTTGTCTTGTCTTGTCTTGTCTTGTCTTGTCTTGTCTTGTCTTGTCTTGTCTTGTCTTGTCTTGTCTTGTCTTGTTGTCTTGTCTTACCTTATCTTGTCCTGTCTCATCCTATCTTATCTTGTCTTGTCTTGTCTTGTCTTGTCTTGTCTTGTCTTGTCTTGCCTTGCCTTGCCTTGCCTTGCCTTGCCTTATCTATCTTATCTTATCCTATCTTGTCTTGTCTTGTCTTGTCTTGTCTTGTCTCGCCTTGTCTTGTCCTTTCTCGTCCTATCTTATCTTATCTTATCTTATCTTATCTTATCTTATCTTATCTTATCTTGTCTTGTCTTGTCTTGTCTTGTCTTGTCTTGTCTTGTCTTGTCTTGTCTTGTCTTGTCTTGTCTTGTCTTGTCTTGTCTTGTCTTGTCTTGTCTTGTCTTGTCTTGTCTTGTCTTGTTGTCTTGTCTTACCTTATCTTGTCCTGTCTCATCCTATCTTATCTTATCTTATCTTGTCTTGTCTTGCCTTGTCTTGTCTTGTCTTGTCTTGTCTTGTCTTGTCTTGTCTTGTCTTGCCTTGCCTTGCCTTGCCTTGCCTTGCCTTATCTATCTTATCTTATCTTATCTTGTCTTGTCTTGTCTTGTCTTGTCTTGTCTTGTCTTGTCTTGTCTTGTCTTGTCTTGTCTCGCCTTGTCTTGTCCTTTCTCGTCCTATCTTATCTTATCTTATCTTATCTTATCTTATCTTATCTTATCTTATCTTATCTTATCTTATCGTATCTTATCTTATCTTATCTTATCTCATCTCATCTCATCTCATCTCATCTCATCTCATCTCATCTCATCTCATCTCATCTCATCTCATCTCATCTCATCTCATCTCATCTCATCTCATCTCATCTCATCTCATCTCATCTTATCTCATCTTATCTTACCTTACCTTGTCCTCTCTCGTCCTTTCTCGTCCTATCTCGTCCTATCTTATCTTATCTTATCTTATCTTATCTTATCTTATCTTATCTTATCTTATCTTATCTTATCTTATCTTATCTCATCTCATCTCATCTCATCTCATCTCATCTTATCTCATCTCATCTTATCTCATCTCATCTTGCCTTGCCTTGTCCTGTCTTATCTTATCTTATCTTATCTTATCTTATCTTGTCTTGTCTTGTCTTGTCTTGTCTTGTCTTGTCTTGTCTTGCCGTGCCTTGCCTTGCCTTGCCTTGCCTTGCCTTATCTATCTTATCTTATCTTATCTTGTCTTGTCTTGTCTTGTCTTGTCTTGTCTTGTCTTGTCTTGTCTTCTCTTGTCTTGTCTTGTCTTGTCTTGTCTCGCCTTGTCTTGTCCTTTCTCGTCCTATCTTATCTTATCTTATCTTATCTTATCTTATCTTATCTTGTCTTGTCTTGTCTTGTCTTGTCTTGTCTCGTCTCGTCTCGTCTCGTCTCGTCTCGTCTCGTCTCGTCTCGTCTCGTCTCGTCTCGTCTCATCTCGTCTCGTCTCGTCTCGGCTCGGCTCGTCTCGGCTCGGCTCGTCTCGGCTCGTCTCGTCTCATCTTATCTTATCTCGCCTTATCATGTCCTTTCTCGTCCTATCTTATCTTATCTTATCTTATCTTATCTTATCTTATCTTATCTTGTCTTGTCTTGTCTTGTCTTGTCTTGTCTTGTCTTGTCTTGTCTTGTCTTGTCTTGTCTTGTCTCGTCTCGTCTCGTCTCGTCTCGTCTCGTCTCGGCTCGGCTCGTCTCGTCTCGTCTCGGCTCGTCTCGTCTCGGCTCGGCTCGTCTCGGCTCGTCTCGTCTCATCTTATCTTATCTCGCCTTATCATGTCCTTTCTCGTCCTATCTTATCTTATCTTATCTTATCTTATCTTATCTTATCTTGTCTTGTCTTGTCTTGTCTTGTCTTGTCTTGTCTTGTCTTGTCTTGTCTTGTCTTGTCTTGTCTTGTTTTGTCTTGTCTTGTCTTGTCTTGTCTTGTCTTGTCTTGTCTTGTCTTGTCTTGTCTTGTCTTGTCTTGTCTTGTTGTCTTGTCTTACCTTATCTTGTCCTGTCTCATCCTATCCTATCTTATCTTATCTTATCTTATCTTATCTTATCTTATCTTATCTTATCTTATCTTATCTTATCTTATCTTATCTTATCTTATCTTATCTTATCTTATCTTATCTTATCTTATCTTATCTTATCTTATCTTATCTTATCTTATCTTATCTTATCTTATCTTATCTTATCTTATCTTATCTTAATTGTTTTCTTGCCTTGTGTTGTCTTGTTTTATCTTTTCCTTTCTCGTCCTGTCTCGCCTTATCTTATCTTATCTTATCTTATCTTATCTTGTCTTGTCTTGTCTTGTCTTGTCTTGTCTTGTCTTGTCTTGTCTTGTCTTGTCTTGTCTTGTCTTGTCTTGTCTTGCCTTGCCTTGCCTTGCCTTGGCTTGCCTTGCCTTATCTATCTTATCTTATCTTATCTTGTCTTGTCTTGTCTTGTCTTGTCTTGTCTTGTCTTGTCTTGTCTTGTCTTGTCTTGTCTTGTCTTGTCTTGTCTTGTCTTGTCTTGTCTTGTCTTTTCTTGTCTTGTCTTGCCTTGCCTTGCCTTGCCTTGCCTTATCTATCTTATCTTATCCTATCTTGTCTTGTCTTGTCTTGTCTTGTCTTGTCTTGTCTTGTCTTGTCTTGTCTTGTCTTGTCTTGTCTCGCCTTGTCTTGTCCTTTCTCGTCCTATCTTATCTTATCTTATCTTATCTTATCTTGTCTTGTCTTGTCTTGTCTTGTCTTGTCTTGTCTTGTCTTGTCTTGTCTTGTCTTGTCTTGCCTTGCCTTGCCTTGGCTTGCCTTGCCTTGCCTTATCTATCTTATCTTATCTTATCTTGTCTTGTCTTGTCTTGTCTTGTCTTGTCTTGTCTTGTCTTGTCTTGTCTTGTCTTGTCTTGTCTTGTCTTGTTGTCTTGTCTTACCTTATCTTGTCCTGTCTCATCCTATCTTATCTTATCTTATCTTGTCTTGTCTTGCCTTGTCTTGTCTTGTCTTGTCTTGTCTTGTCTTGTCTTGTCTTGCCTTGCCTTGCCTTGCCTTGCCTTGCCTTATCTATCTTATCTTATCTTATCTTGTCTTGTCTTGTCTTGTCTTGTCTTGTCTTGTCTTGTCTTGTCTCGCCTTGTCTTGTCCTTTCTCGTCCTATCTTATCTTATCTTATCTTATCTTATCTTATCTTATCTTATCTTATCTTATCTTATCTTATCTTATCGTATCTTATCTTATCTTATCTTATCTCATCTCATCTCATCTCATCTCATCTCATCTCATCTCATCTCATCTCATCTCATCTCATCTCATCTCATCTCATCTCATCTCATCTCATCTCATCTTATCTCATCTTATCTTACCTTACCTTGTCCTCTCTCGTCCTTTCTCGTCCTATCTCGTCCTATCTTATCTTATCTTATCTTATCTTATCTTATCTTATCTTATCTTATCTTATCTTATCTTATCTCATCTCATCTCATCTCATCTCATCTCATCTCATCTCATCTCATCTTATCTCATCTCATCTTGCCTTGCCTTGTCCTGTCTTATCTTATCTTATCTTATCTTATCTTATCTTATCTTATCTTATCTTATCTTACCTTACCTTACCTTACCTTACCTTACCTTACCTTACCTTACCTTACCTTACCTTACCTTACCTTACCTTGTCTTGTCTTGTCCTGTCCTGTCCTGTCCTGTCCTGTCCTGTCCTGTCCTGTCCTGTCCTGTCCTGTCCTGTCCTGTCTTGTCTTGTCTTGTCTTGTCTTCTCTTGTCTTGTCTTGTCTTGTCTTGTCTTGTCTTGTCTTGTCTTGTCTTGTCTTGTCTTGTCTTGTCTTGTCTTGCCTTGTCTTGTCTTGCCTTGTTGTCTTGTCTTACCTCATCTTGTCCTGTCTCATCCTATCTTATCTTATCTTATCTTGTCTTGTCTTGTCTTCTCTTGTCTTGTCTTGTCTTGTCTTGCCGTGCCTTGCCTTGCCTTGCCTTGCCTTGCCTTATCTATCTTATCTTATCTTATCTTGTCTTGTCTTGTCTTGTCTTGTCTTGTCTTGTCTTCTCTTGTCTTGTCTTGTCTTGTCTTGTCTCGCCTTGTCTTGTCCTTTCTCGTCCTATCTTATCTTATCTTATCTTATCTTATCTTATCTTATCTTGTCTTGTCTTGTCTTGTCTTGTCTTGTCTTGTCTCGTCTCGTCTCGTCTCGTCTCGTCTCGTCTCGTCTCGTCTCGTCTCGTCTCGTCTCGTCTCGTCTCGTCTCGTCTCGTCTCGTCTCGTCTCGTCTCGGCTCGGCTCGGCTCGTCTCGTCTCGGCTCGTCTCGGCTCGTCTCGTCTCATCTTATCTTATCTCGCCTTATCATGTCCTTTCTCGTCCTATCTTATCTTATCTTATCTTATCTTATCTTATCTTATCTTATCTTATCTTATCTTGTCTTGTCTTGTCTTGTCTTGTCTTGTCTTGTCTTGTCTTGTCTTGTCTTGTCTCGTCTCGTCTCGTCTCGTCTCGTCTCGTCTCGGCTCGGCTCGGCTCGGCTCGGCTCGGCTCGGCTCGGCTCGGCTCGTCTCGGCTCGGCTCGTCTCGGCTCGTCTCGTCTCATCTTATCTTATCTCGCCTTATCATGTCCTTTCTCGTCCTATCTTATCTTATCTTATCTTATCTTATCTTATCTTATCTTGTCTTGTCTTGTCTTGTCTTGTCTTGTCTTGTCTTGTCTTGTCTTGTCTTGTCTTGTCTTGTCTTGTCTTGTCTTGTCTTGTCTTGTCTTGTCTTGTCTTGTCTTGTCTTGTCTTGTCTTACCTTATCTTGTCCTGTCTCATCCTATCCTATCTTATCTTATCTTATCTTATCTTATCTTATCTTATCTTATCTTATCTTATCTTATCTTATCTTATCTTATCTTATCTTATCTTATCTTATCTTATCTTATCTTATCTTATCTTATCTTATCTTATCTTATCTTATCTTATCTTATCTTATCTTATCTTATCTTATCTTATCTTATCTTATCTTATCTTATCTTATCTTATCTTATCTTATCTTATCTTATCTTATCTTATCTTATCTTATCTTATCTTATCTTAATTGTTTTCTTGCCTTGTGTTGTCTTGTTTTATCTTTTCCTTTCTCGTCCTGTCTCGCCTTATCTTATCTTATCTTATCTTATCTTATCTTGTCTTGTCTTGTCTTGTCTTGTCTTGTCTTGTCTTGTCTTGTCTTGTCTTGTCTTGTCTTGTCTTGTCTTGTCTTGTCTTGTCTTGTCTTGTCTTGCCTTGCCTTGCCTTGCCTTGGCTTGCCTTGCCTTATCTATCTTATCTTATCTTATCTTATCTTGTCTTGTCTTGTCTTGTCTTGTCTTGTCTTGTCTTGTCTTGTCTTGTCTTGTCTTGTCTTGTCTTGTCTTGTCTTGTCTTGTCTTTTCTTGTCTTGCCTTGCCTTGCCTTGCCTTGCCTTATCTATCTTATCTTATCCTATCTTGTCTTGTTTTGTCTTGTCTTGTCTTGTCTTGTCTTGTCTTGTCTTGTCTTGTCTTGTCTTGTCTTGTCTTGTCTTGTCTCGCCTTGTCTTGTCCTTTCTCGTCCTATCTTATCTTATCTTATCTTATCTTATCTTATCTTGTCTTGTCTTGTCTTGTCTTGTCTTGTCTTGTCTTGTCTTGTCTTGTCTTGTCTTGTCTTGCCTTGCCTTGCCTTGGCTTGCCTTGCCTTGCCTTATCTATCTTATCTTATCTTATCTTATCTTATCTTGTCTTGTCTTGTCTTGTCTTGTCTTGTCTTGTCTTGTCTTGTCTTGTCTTGTCTTTTCTTGCCTTGCCTTGCCTTGCCTTGCCTTGCCTTGCCTTGCCTTATCTATCTTATCTTATCCTATCTTGTCTTGTCTTGTCTTGTCTTGTCTTGTCTTGTCTCGCCTTGTCTTGTCCTTTCTCGTCCTATCTTATCTTGTCTTGTCTTGTCTTATCTTATCTTATCTTATCTTATCTTATCTTATCTTATCTTATCTTATCTTATCTTATCTTATCTTATCTTATCTTATCTTATCTTATCTTATCTTATCTTATCTTATCTTATCTTATCTTATCTTATCTTATCTTATCTTATCTTATCTTATCTTATCTTATCTTATCTTATCTTATCTTATCTTATCTTATCTTATCTTATCTTATCTTATCTTATCTTATCTTATCTTATCTTATCTTATCTTATCTTAATTGTTTTCTTGCCTTGTGTTGTCTTGTTTTATCTTTTCCTTTCTCGTCCTGTCTCGCCTTATCTTATCTTATCTTATCTTATCTTGTCTTGTCTTGTCTTGTCTTGTCTTGTCTTGTCTTGTCTTGTCTTGTCTTGTCTTGTCTTGTCTTGCCTTGCCTTGCCTTGCCTTGCCTTGCCTTATCTATCTTGTCTTGTCTTGTCTTGTCTTGTCTTGTCTTGTCTTGTCTTGTCTTGTCTTGTCTTGTCTTGTCTTGTCTTGTCTTGTCTTGCCTTGCCTTGCCTTGCCTTGCCTTGCCTTATCTATCTTATCTTATCTTGTCTTGTCTTGTCTTGTCTTGTCTTGTCTTGTCTTGTCTTGTCTTGTCTTGCCTTGCCTTGCCTTGCCTTGGCTTGCCTTGCCTTATCTATCTTATCTTATCTTATCTTATCTTGTCTTGTCTTGTCTTGTCTTGTCTTGTCTTGTCTTGTCTTGTCTTGTCTTGTCTTGTCTTGTCTTGTCTTGTCTTGTCTTGTCTTGTCTTGTCTTGTCTTGTCTTGTCTTGTCTTGCCTTGCCTTGCCTTGCCTTGCCTTATCTATCTTATCTTATCCTATCTTGTCTTGTCTTGTCTTGTCTTGTCTTGTCTTGTCTTGTCTTGTCTTGTCTTGTCTTGTCTTGTCTTGTCTTGTCTTGTCTTGTCTCGCCTTGTCTTGTCCTTTCTCGTCCTATCTTATCTTATCTTATCTTATCTTATCTTGTCTTGTCTTGTCTTGTCTTGTCTTGTCTTGTCTTGTCTTGTCTTGTCTTGTCTTGTCTTGTCTTGTCTTGTCTTGCCTTGCCTTGCCTTGGCTTGCCTTGCCTTGCCTTATCTATCTTATCTTATCTTATCTTATCTTATCTTGTCTTGTCTTGTCTTGTCTTGTCTTGTCTTGTCTTGTCTTGTCTTGTCTTGTCTTTTCTTGCCTTGCCTTGCCTTGCCTTGCCTTGCCTTGCCTTGCCTTATCTATCTTATCTTATCCTATCTTGTCTTGTCTTGTCTTGTCTTGTCTTGTCTTGTCTTGTCTCGCCTTGTCTTGTCCTTTCTCGTCCTATCTTATCTTGTCTTGTCTTGTCTTGTCTTATCTTATCTTATCTTATCTTATCTTATCTTATCTTATCTTATCTTATCTTATCTTATCTTATCTTATCTTATCTTATCTTATCTTATCTTATCTTATCTTATCTTATCTTATCTTATCTTATCTTATCTTATCTTATCTTATCTTATCTTATCTTATCTTATCTTATCTTATCTTATCTTATCTTATCTTATCTTAATTGTTTTCTTGCCTTGTGTTGTCTTGTTTTATCTTTTCCTTTCTCGTCCTGTCTCGCCTTATCTTATCTTATCTTATCTTATCTTGTCTTGTCTTGTCTTGTCTTGTCTTGTCTTGTCTTGTCTTGTCTTGTCTTGTCTTGTCTTGTCTTGTCTTGTCTTGCCTTGCCTTGCCTTGCCTTGCCTTGCCTTATCTATCTTGTCTTGTCTTGTCTTGTCTTGTCTTGTCTTGTCTTGTCTTGTCTTGTCTTGTCTTGTCTTGTCTTGTCTTGTCTTGTCTTGCCTTGCCTTGCCTTGCCTTGCCTTGCCTTATCTATCTTATCTTATCTTGTCTTGTCTTGTCTTGTCTTGTCTTGTCTTGTCTTGTCTTGTCTTGTCTTGTCTTGTCTTGTCTTGTCTTGTCTCGCCTTGTCTCGTCTTGTCTTGTCTTGTCTTGTCTTGTCTTGTCTTGTCTTGTCTTGCCTTGTCTTGTCTTGCCTTGTTGTCTTGTCTTACCTCATCTTGTCCTGTCTCATCCTATCTTATCTTATCTTATCTTATCTTATCTTGTCTTGTCTTGTCTTGTCTTGTCTTGTCTTGTCTTGTCTTGTCTTGTCTTGTCTTGTCTTGTCTTGTCTTGTCTTGTCTTGTCTTGCCTTGCCTTGCCTTTCCTTGCCTTATCTATCTTATCTTGTCTTGTCTTGTCTTGTCTTGTCTTGTCTTGTCTTGTCTTGTCTTGTCTTGTCTTGTCTTGTCTTGTCTTGTCTTGTCTTGTCTTGTCTTGTCTTGTCTTGTCTTGTCTCGCCTTGTCTTGTCCTTTCTCGTCCTATCTTATCTTATCTTATCTTATCTTATCTTATCTTATCTTATCTTATCTTATCTTATCTCATCTCATCTCATCTCGTCTCGTCTCGTCTCGTCTCGTCTCGTCTCGTCTTGTCTCGTCTCGTCTTGCCTTGCCTTGTCCTGTCTTATCTTATCTTATCTTATCTTATCTTATCTTATCTTATCTTATCTTATCTTATCTTGTCTTGTCTTGTCTTGTCTTGTCTTGTCTTGTCTTGTCTTGTCTTGTCTTGTCTTGCCTTGCCTTGCCTTGCCTTATCTATCTTATCTTGTCTTGTCTTGTCTTGTCTTGTCTTGTCTTGTCTTGTCTTGTCTTGTCTTGTCTTGTCTTGTCTTGCCTTGTCTTGTCTTGCCTTGTTGTCTTGTCTTACCTCATCTTGTCCTTTCTCATCCTATCTTATCTTATCTTATCTTATCTTGTCTTGTCTTGTCTTGTCTTGTCTTGTCTTGTCTTGCCTTGCCTTGCCTTGCCTTATCTATCTTATCTTGTCTTGTCTTGTCTTGTCTTGTCTTGTCTTGTCTTGTCTCGTCTTGTCTTGTCTCGTCTCGTCTCGTCTCGTCTCGTCTCGTCTCGTCTCGTCTCGTCTCGTCTCGTCTCGTCTCGTCTCATCTTATCTTATCTTATCTTATCTCGCCTTATCATGTCCTTTCTCGTCCTATCTTATCTTATCTTATCTTATCTTATCTTATCTTATCTTATCTTATCTTATCTTATCTTATCTTATCTTATCTTATCTTATCTTATCTTATCTTATCTTATCTTATCTTACGTTACCTTACCTTACCTTACCTTACCTTACCTTACCTTACCTTACCTTACCTTACCTTACCTTACCTTACCTTGTCCTGTCCTGTCCTGTCCTATCCTATCCTATCCTATCCTATCCTATCCTATCCTATCCTATCCTATCCTATCCTATCCTATCCTATCTTACCTTACCTTACCTTACCTTACCTTACCTTACCTTACCTTACCTTACCTTACCTTACCTTACCTTACCTTACCTTACCTTACCTTACCTTACCTTATCTTATCTTATCTTATCTTATCTTATCTTATCTTATCTTATCTTATCTTATCTTATCTTATCTTATCTTATCTTATCTTATCTTATCTTATCTTATCTTAATTGTTTTCTTGCCTTGTCTTGTCTTGTTTTATCTTTTCCTTTCTCGTCCTGTCTCGCCTTATCTTATCTTATCTTATCTTATCTTATCTTATCTTATCTTATCTTATCTTGTCTTGTCTTGTCTAGTCTTGTCTTGTCTTGTCTTGTCTTGTCTTGTCTTGTCTTGTCTTGTCTTGTCTTGTCTTGTCTTGTCTTTCCTTGCCTTGCCTTGCCTTGCCTTGTCCTGTCTTATCTTATCTTGTCTTGTCTTGTCTTGTCTTGTTGTCTTGTCTTACCTTATCTTGTCCTGTCTCATCCTATCTTATCTTATCTTATCTTATCTTGCCTTGTCTTGTCTTGTCTTGTCTTGTCTTGCCTTGCCTTGCCTTGCCTTGCCTTGCCTTATCTATCTTATCTTATCTTATCTTATCTTGTCTTGTCTTGTCTTGTCTTGTCTTGTCTTGTCTTGTCTTGTCTTGTCTTGTCTTGTCTTGTCTTGTCTTGTCTTGTCTTGTCTTGTCTTGTCTTGTCTTGTCTTGTCTTGTCTTGTCTTGTCTTGTCTTGTCTTGTCTTGTCTTGTCTTGTCTCGCCTTGTCTTGTCCTTTCTCGTCCTATCTTATCTTATCTTATCTTATCTTATCTTATCTTATCTTATCTTATCTTATCTTATCTTATCTTATCTTATCTTATCTTACCTTACCTTATCTTATCTTGTCTCGTCTCGTCTCGTCTCGTCTCGTCTCGTCTCGTCTCGTCTCGTCTCGTCTCGTCTCGTCTCGTCTTGCCTTGCCTTGCCTTGTCCTGTCTTATCTTATCTTATCTTATCTTATCTTATCTTATCTTATCTTATCTTATCTTATCTTACCTTACCTTACCTTACCTTACCTTACCTTACCTTACCTTACCTTACCTTACCTTACCTTACCTTACCTTACCTTACCTTACCTTACCTTGTCCTATCCTGTCCTGTCCTGTCCTGTCCTGTCCTGTCCTGTCCTGTCCTGTCTTGTCTTGTCTTGTCTTGTCTTGTCTTGTCTTGTCTTGTCTTGTCTTGTCTTGTCTTGTCTTGTCTTGTCTTGTCTTGTCTTGTCTTGTCTTGCCTTGTCTTGTCTTGCCTTGTTGTCTTGTCTTACCTCATCTTGTCCTTTCTCATCCTATCTTATCTTATCTTATCTTATCTTGTCTTGTCTTGTCTTGTCTTGTCTTGTCTTGTCTTGCCTTGCCTTGCCTTGCCTTATCTATCTTATCTTGTCTTGTCTTGTCTTGTCTTGTCTTGTCTTGTCTTGTCTTGTCTTGTCTTGTCTTGTCTTGTCTTGTCTTGTCTTGTCTTGTCTTGTCTTGTCTTGTCTTGTCTTGTCTTGTCTCGCCTTGTCTTGTCCTTTCTCGTCCTATCTTATCTTATCTTATCTTATCTTATCTTATCTTATCTTATCTTATCTTATCTTATCTTACCTTACCTTACCTTACCTTACCTTACCTTACCTTACCTTACCTTACCTTACCTTACCTTACCTTACCTTACCTTACCTTACCTTACCTTACCTTACCTTACCTTGTCCTGTCCTGTCCTGTCCTGTCCTGTCCTGTCCTGTCCTGTCCTGTCCTGTCCTGTCCTGTCCTGTCCTGTCCTGTCCTGTCCTGTCCTGTCTTGTCTTGTCTTGTCTTGTCTTGTCTTGTCTTGCCTTGTCTTGTCTTGCCTTGTTGTCTTGTCTTACCTCATCTTGTCCTGTCTCATCCTATCTTATCTTATCTTATCTTATCTTGTCTTGTCTTGTCTTGTCTTGTCTTGTCTTGTCTTGTCCTGCCTTGCCTTGCCTTGCCTTATCTATCTTATCTTATCTTGTCTTGTCTTGTCTTGTCTTGTCTTGTCTTGTCTTGTCTTGTCTTGTCTCGTCTCGTCTCGCCTTGTCCTTTCTCGTCCTATCTTATCTTATCTTATCTTATCTTATCTTGTCTTGTCTTGTCTTGTCTTGTCTTGTCTTGTCTTGTCTTGTCTCGTCTCGTCTCGTCTCGTCTCGTCTCGTCTCGTCTCGTCTCGTCTCGTCTCGTCTCATCTTATCTTATCTTATCTTATCTCGCCTTATCATGTCCTTTCTCGTCCTATCTTATCTTATCTTATCTTATCTTATCTTATCTTATCTTATCTTATCTTATCTTATCTTATCTTATCTTATCTTATCTTATCTTATCTTATCTTATCTTATCTTATCTTATCTTATCTTATCTTACCTTACCTTACCTTACCTTACCTTACCTTACCTTACCTTACCTTACCTTACCTTACCTTACCTTACCTTACCTTACCTTACCTTACCTTGTCCTGTCCTGTCCTATCCTATCCTATCCTATCCTATCCTATCCTATCCTATCCTATCCTATCCTATCCTATCCTATCCTATCCTATCCTATCTTACCTTACCTTACCTTACCTTACCTTACCTTACCTTACCTTACCTTACCTTACCTTACCTTACCTTACCTTACCTTACCTTACCTTACCTTACCTTATCTTATCTTATCTTATCTTATCTTATCTTATCTTATCTTATCTTATCTTATCTTATCTTATCTTAATTGTTTTCTTGCCTTGTCTTGTCTTGTTTTATCTTTTCCTTTCTCGTCCTGTCTCGCCTTATCTTATCTTATCTTATCTTATCTTATCTTATCTTGTCTTGTCTTGTCTTGTCTTGTCTTGTCTTGTCTTGTCTTGTCTTGCCTTGCCTTGCCTTGCCTTGCCTTGTCCTGTCTTATCTTATCTTATCTTATCTTATCTTATCTTATCTTATCTTACCTTACCTTACCTTACCTTACCTTACCTTACCTTACCTTACCTTACCTTACCTTACCTTACCTTACCTTACCTTACCTTACCTTACCTTACCTTACCTTACCTTACCTTACCTTGTCCTATCCTGTCCTGTCCTGTCCTGTCCTGTCCTGTCCTGTCCTGTCCTGTCTTGTCTTGTCTTGTCTTGTCTTGTCTTGTCTTGTCTTGTCTTGTCTTGTCTTGTCTTGTCTTGTCTTGTCTTGTCTTGTCTTGTCTTGTCTTGTCTTGTCTTGTCTTGTCTTGTCTTGTCTTGTCTTGTCTTGTCTTGTCTTGTCTTGCCTTGTCTTGTCTTGCCTTGTTGTCTTGTCTTACCTCATCTTGTCCTGTCTCATCCTATCTTATCTTATCTTATCTTATCTTGTCTTGTCTTGTCTTGTCTTGTCTTGTCTTGTCTTGTCTTGCCTTGCCTTGCCTTGCCTTATCTATCTTATCTTGTCTTGTCTTGTCTTGTCTTGTCTTGTCTTGTCTTGTCTTGTCTTGTCTTGTCTTGTCTTGTCTTGTCTTGTCTTGTCTTGTCTTGTCTTGTCTTGTCTTGTCTTGTCTTGTCTTGTCTTGTCTTGTCTTGTCTCGCCTTGTCTTGTCCTTTCTCGTCCTATCTTATCTTATCTTATCTTATCTTATCTTATCTTATCTTATCTTATCTTATCTTATCTTATCTTATCTTATCTTACCTTACCTTACCTTACCTTACCTTACCTTACCTTACCTTACCTTACCTTACCTTACCTTACCTTACCTTACCTTACCTTACCTTACCTTGTCCTGTCCTGTCCTGTCCTGTCCTGTCCTGTCCTGTCCTGTCCTGTCCTGTCCTGTCCTGTCCTGTCCTGTCCTGTCTTGTCTTGTCTTGTCTTGTCTTGTCTTGTCTTGCCTTGTTGTCTTGTCTTACCTCATCTTGTCCTGTCTCATCCTATCTTATCTTATCTTATCTTATCTTATCTTATCTTGTCTTGTCTTGTCTTGTCTTGTCTTGTCTTGTCTTGTCTTGTCTTGTCCTGCCTTGCCTTGCCTTGCCTTATCTATCTTATCTTATCTTGTCTTGTCTTGTCTTGTCTTGTCTTGTCTTGTCTTGTCTTGTCTCGTCTCGTCTCGCCTTGTCCTTTCTCGTCCTATCTTATCTTATCTTATCTTATCTTATCTTATCTTATCTTATCTTGTCTTGTCTTGTCTTGTCTTGTCTTGTCTTGTCTTGTCTCGTCTCGTCTCGTCTCGTCTCGTCTCGTCTCGTCTCGTCTCGTCTCGTCTCGTCTCATCTTATCTTATCTTATCTTATCTCGCCTTATCATGTCCTTTCTCGTCCTATCTTATCTTATCTTATCTTATCTTATCTTATCTTATCTTATCTTATCTTATCTTATCTTATCTTATCTTATCTTATCTTATCTTATCTTATCTTACCTTACCTTACCTTACCTTACCTTACCTTACCTTACCTTACCTTACCTTACCTTACCTTACCTTACCTTACCTTGTCCTGTCCTGTCCTATCCTATCCTATCCTATCCTATCCTATCCTATCCTATCCTATCCTATCCTATCCTATCCTATCCTATCCTATCTTACCTTACCTTACCTTACCTTACCTTACCTTACCTTACCTTACCTTACCTTACCTTACCTTACCTTACCTTACCTTACCTTACCTTACCTTACCTTATCTTATCTTATCTTATCTTATCTTATCTTATCTTATCTTATCTTATCTTATCTTATCTTATCTTATCTTATCTTATCTTAATTGTTTTCTTGCCTTGTCTTGTCTTGTTTTATCTTTTCCTTTCTCGTCCTGTCTCGCCTTATCTTATCTTATCTTATCTTATCTTATCTTATCTTATCTTGTCTTGTCTTGTCTTGTCTTGTCTTGTCTTGTCTTGTCTTGTCTTGTCTTGTCTTGTCTTGTCTTGTCTTGTCTTGTCTTGTCTTGTCTTGTCTTGTCTTGTCTTGTCTTGTCTTGTCTTGCCTTGTCTTGTCTTGCCTTGTTGTCTTGTCTTACCTCATCTTGTCCTGTCTCATCCTATCTTATCTTATCTTATCTTATCTTGTCTTGTCTTGTCTTGTCTTGTCTTGTCTTGTCTTGTCTTGTCTTGTCTTGTCTTGTCTTGTCTTGCCTTGCCTTGCCTTGCCTTGCCTTGCCTTATCTATCTTATCTTGTCTTGTCTTGTCTTGTCTTGTCTTGTCTTGTCTTGTCTTGTCTTGTCTTGTCTTGTCTTGTCTCGCCTTGTCTTGTCCTTTCTCGTCCTATCTTATCTTATCTTATCTTATCTTATCTTATCTTATCTTATCTTATCTCATCTCATCTCGTCTCGTCTCGTCTCGTCTCGTCTCGTCTCGTCTCGTCTCGTCTCGTCTTGTCTCGTCTCGTCTTGCCTTGCCTTGTCCTGTCTTATCTTATCTTATCTTATCTTATCTTATCTTATCTTATCTTATCTTATCTTGTCTTGTCTTGTCTTGTCTTGTCTTGTCTTGTCTTGTCTTGTCTTGTCTTGTCTTGTCTTGCCTTGCCTTGCCTTGCCTTGCCTTATCTATCTTATCTTGTCTTGTCTTGTCTTGTCTTGTCTTGTCTTGTCTTGTCTTGTCTTGTCTTGTCTTGTCTTGTCTTGTCTTGTCTTGTCTTGTCTTGTCTCGCCTTGTCTTGTCCTTTCTCGTCCTATCTTATCTTATCTTATCTTATCTTATCTTATCTTATCTTATCTTATCTTATCTTATCTTATCTTATCTTATCTTATCTTGTCTCGTCTCGTCTCGTCTCGTCTCGTCTCGTCTCGTCTCGTCTCGTCTCGTCTCGTCTCGTCTTGCCTTGCCTTGTCCTGTCTTATCTTATCTTATCTTATCTTATCTTATCTTATCTTATCTTATCTTATCTTATCTTATCTTATCTTACCTTACCTTACCTTACCTTACCTTACCTTACCTTACCTTACCTTACCTTACCTTACCTTACCTTACCTTACCTTACCTTACCTTACCTTACCTTGTCTTGTCCTGTCCTGTCCTGTCCTGTCCTGTCCTGTCCTGTCTTGTCTTGTCTTGTCTTGTCTTGTCTTGTCTTGCCTTGTCTTGTCTTGCCTTGTTGTCTTGTCTTACCTCATCTTGTCCTGTCTCATCCTATCTTATCTTACCTTACCTTACCTTACCTTACCTTACCTTATCTTGTCTTGTCTTGTCTTGTCTTGTCTTGTCTTGTCTTGTCTTGTCTTGTCTTGTCTTGTCTTGTCTTGTCTTGTCTTGTCTTGTCTTGTTGTCTTGTCTTACGTTATCTTGTCCTGTCTCATCCTATCTTATCTTATCTTATCTTATCTTATCTTGTCTTGTCTTGTCTTGTCTTGTCTTGTCTTGTCTTGTCTTGTCTTGTCTTGTCTTGTCTTGTCTTGTCTTGTCTTGTCTTGTCTTGTCTTGTCTTGTCTTGTCTTGTCTTGTCTTGTCTTGTCTTGTCTTGTTGTCTTGTCTTACCTTATCTTGTCCTGTCTCATCCTATCTTATCTTGTCTTGTCTTGTCTTGTCTTGTCTTGTCTTGTCTTGTCTTGCCTTGCCTTGCCTTGCCTTGCCTTGCCTTATCTATCTTATCTTATCCTATCTTGTCTTGTCTTGTCTTGTCTTGTCTTGTCTTGTCTCGCCTTGTCTTGTCCTTTCTCGTCCTATCTTATCTTATCTTATCTTATCTTATCTTATCTTATCTTGTCTTGTCTTGTCTTGTCTTGTCTTGTCTTGTCTTGTCTTGTCTTGTCTTGTCTTGTCTTGTCTTGTCTTGTCTTGTCTTGTCTTGTCTTGTTGTCTTGTCTTACCTTATCTTGTCCTGTCTCATCCTATCTTATCTTATCTTATCTTGTCTTGTCTTGCCTTGTCTTGTCTTGTCTTGTCTTGTCTTGTCTTGTCTTGTCTTGCCTTGCCTTGCCTTGCCTTGCCTTGCCTTATCTATCTTATCTTATCTTATCTTGTCTTGTCTTGTCTTGTCTTGTCTTGTCTTGTCTTGTCTTGTCTTGTCTCGCCTTGTCTTGTCCTTTCTCGTCCTATCTTATCTTATCTTATCTTATCTTATCTTATCTTATCTTATCTTATCTTATCTTATCTTATCTTATCGTATCTTATCTTATCTTATCTTATCTTATCTCATCTCATCTCATCTCATCTCATCTCATCTCATCTCATCTCATCTCATCTCATCTCATCTCATCTCATCTCATCTCATCTCATCTCATCTCATCTCATCTTATCTCATCTTATCTTACCTTACCTTGTCCTCTCTCGTCCTTTCTCGTCCTATCTCGTCCTATCTTATCTTATCTTATCTTATCTTATCTTATCTTATCTTATCTTATCTTATCTTATCTTATCTCATCTCATCTCATCTCATCTCATCTCATCTTATCTCATCTCATCTTATCTCATCTCATCTTGCCTTGCCTTGTCCTGTCTTATCTTATCTTATCTTATCTTATCTTATCTTATCTTACCTTACCTTACCTTACCTTACCTTACCTTACCTTACCTTACCTTACCTTACCTTACCTTACCTTACCTTACCTTGTCTTGTCTTGTCCTGTCCTGTCCTGTCCTGTCCTGTCCTGTCCTGTCCTGTCCTGTCTTGTCTTGTCTTGTCTTGTCTTCTCTTGTCTTGTCTTGTCTTGTCTTGTCTTGTCTTGTCTTGTCTTGTCTTGTCTTGTCTTGTCTTGTCTTGTCTTGTCTTGTCTTGTCTTGCCTTGTCTTGTCTTGCCTTGTTGTCTTGTCTTACCTCATCTTGTCCTGTCTCATCCTATCTTATCTTATCTTATCTTGTCTTGTCTTGTCTTCTCTTGTCTTGTCTTGTCTTGTCTTGCCGTGCCTTGCCTTGCCTTGCCTTGCCTTGCCTTGCCTTATCTATCTTATCTTATCTTATCTTGTCTTGTCTTGTCTTGTCTTGTCTTGTCTTGTCTTGTCTTGTCTTCTCTTGTCTTGTCTTGTCTTGTCTTGTCTCGCCTTGTCTTGTCCTTTCTCGTCCTATCTTATCTTATCTTATCTTATCTTATCTTATCTTATCTTGTCTTGTCTTGTCTTGTCTTGTCTTGTCTTGTCTCGTCTCGTCTCGTCTCGTCTCGTCTCGTCTCGTCTCGTCTCATCTCGTCTCGTCTCGTCTCGGCTCGGCTCGTCTCGTCTCGGCTCGTCTCGGCTCGTCTCGTCTCATCTTATCTTATCTCGCCTTATCATGTCCTTTCTCGTCCTATCTTATCTTATCTTATCTTATCTTATCTTATCTTATCTTGTCTTGTCTTGTCTTGTCTTGTCTTGTCTTGTCTTGTCTTGTCTTGTCTTGTCTCGTCTCGTCTCGTCTCGTCTCGTCTCGTCTCGTCTCGGCTCGTCTCGTCTCGTCTCGGCTCGTCTCGTCTCGTCTCGGCTCGGCTCGGCTCGGCTCGTCTCGTCTCATCTTATCTTATCTCGCCTTATCATGTCCTTTCTCGTCCTATCTTATCTTATCTTATCTTATCTTATCTTATCTTATCTTGTCTTGTCTTGTCTTGTCTTGTCTTGTCTTGTCTTGTCTTGTCTTGTCTTGTCTTGTTTTGTCTTGTCTTGTCTTGTCTTGTCTTGTCTTGTCTTGTCTTGTCTTGTCTTGTCTTGTCTTGTCTTGTCTTGTCTTGTTGTCTTGTCTTACCTTATCTTGTCCTGTCTCATCCTATACTATCTTATCTTATCTTATCTTATCTTATCTTATCTTATCTTATCTTATCTTATCTTATCTTATCTTATCTTATCTTATCTTATCTTATCTTATCTTATCTTATCTTATCTTATCTTATCTTATCTTATCTTATCTTATCTTATCTTATCTTATCTTATCTTATCTTATCTTATCTTATCTTATCTTATCTTATCTTATCTTATCTTATCTTATCTTATCTTATCTTATCTTATCTTAATTGTTTTCTTGCCTTGTGTTGTCTTGTTTTATCTTTTCCTTTCTCGTCCTGTCTCGCCTTATCTTATCTTATCTTATCTTATCTTATCTTGTCTTGTCTTGTCTTGTCTTGTCTTGTCTTGTCTTGTCTTGTCTTGTCTTGTCTTGTCTTGTCTTGTCTTGTCTTGTCTTGTCTTGCCTTGCCTTGCCTTGGCTTGGCTTGCCTTGCCTTATCTATCTTATCTTATCTTATCTTGTCTTGTCTTGTCTTGTCTTGTCTTGTCTTGTCTTGTCTTGTCTTGTCTTGTCTTGTCTTGTCTTGTCTTGTCTTGTCTTGTCTTTTCTTGTCTTGTCTTGCCTTGCCTTGCCTTGCCTTGCCTTATCTATCTTATCTTATCCTATCTTGTCTTGTCTTGTCTTGTCTTGTCTTGTCTTGTCTTGTCTTGTCTTGTCTTGTCTTGTCTCGCCTTGTCTTGTCCTTTCTCGTCCTATCTTATCTTATCTTATCTTATCTTGTCTTGTCTTGTCTTGTCTTGTCTTGTCTTGCCTTGCCTTGCCTTGCCTTATCTATCTTATCTTGTCTTGTCTTGTCTTGTCTTGTCTTGTCTTGTCTTGTCTTGTCTTGTCTTGTCTTGTCTTGTCTTGTCTCGTCTCGTCTCGTCTCGTCTCGTCTCGTCTCGTCTCGTCTCGTCTCGTCTCGTCTCGTCTCATCTTATCTTATCTTATCTTATCTCGCCTTATCATGTCCTTTCTCGTCCTATCTTATCTTATCTTATCTTATCTTATCTTATCTTATCTTATCTTATCTTATCTTATCTTATCTTATCTTATCTTATCTTATCTTATCTTATCTTACGTTACCTTACCTTACCTTACCTTACCTTACCTTACCTTACCTTACCTTACCTTACCTTACCTTACCTTACCTTACCTTACCTTGTCCTGTCCTGTCCTGTCCTATCCTATCCTATCCTATCCTATCCTATCCTATCCTATCCTATCCTATCCTATCCTATCCTATCCTATCCTATCCTATCCTATCTTACCTTACCTTACCTTACCTTACCTTACCTTACCTTACCTTACCTTACCTTACCTTACCTTACCTTACCTTACCTTACCTTACCTTACCTTACCTTATCTTATCTTATCTTATCTTATCTTATCTTATCTTATCTTATCTTATCTTATCTTATCTTATCTTATCTTATCTTATCTTATCTTATCTTATCTTATCTTATCTTATCTTATCTTAATTGTTTTCTTGCCTTGTCTTGTCTTGTTTTATCTTTTCCTTTCTCGTCCTGTCTCGCCTTATCTTATCTTATCTTATCTTATCTTATCTTATCTTATCTTGTCTTGTCTTGTCTTGTCTTGTCTTGTCTTGTCTTGTCTTGTCTTGTCTTGTCTTGTCTTGTCTTGTCTTGTCTTGTCTTGCCTTGCCTTGCCTTGCCTTGCCTTGTCCTGTCTTATCTTATCTTGTCTTGTCTTGTCTTGTCTTGTTGTCTTGTCTTACCTTATCTTGTCCTGTCTCATCCTATCTTATCTTATCTTATCTTATCTTGCCTTGTCTTGTCTTGTCTTGTCTTGTCTTGCCTTGCCTTGCCTTGCCTTGCCTTGCCTTATCTATCTTATCTTATCTTATCTTATCTTGTCTTGTCTTGTCTTGTCTTGTCTTGTCTTGTCTTGTCTTGTCTTGTCTTGTCTTGTCTTGTCTTGTCTTGTCTTGTCTTGTCTTGTCTTGTCTTGTCTTGTCTTGTCTTGTCTTGTCTTGTCTTGTCTTGTCTCGCCTTGTCTTGTCCTTTCTCGTCCTATCTTATCTTATCTTATCTTATCTTATCTTATCTTATCTTATCTTATCTTATCTTATCTTATCTTATCTTATCTTACCTTACCTTGTCTTGTCTTGTCTCGTCTCGTCTCGTCTCGTCTCGTCTCGTCTCGTCTCGTCTCGTCTCGTCTCGTCTCGTCTCGTCTCGTCTCGTCTCGTCTTGCCTTGCCTTGCCTTGTCCTGTCTTATCTTATCTTATCTTATCTTATCTTATCTTATCTTATCTTATCTTATCTTATCTTATCTTACCTTACCTTACCTTACCTTACCTTACCTTACCTTACCTTACCTTACCTTACCTTACCTTACCTTACCTTACCTTACCTTACCTTACCTTACCTTACCTTACCTTGTCCTATCCTGTCCTGTCCTGTCCTGTCCTGTCCTGTCCTGTCCTGTCCTGTCCTGTCCTGTCCTGTCCTGTCCTGTCTTGTCTTGTCTTGTCTTGTCTTGTCTTGTCTTGTCTTGTCTTGTCTTGTCTTGTCTTGTCTTGTCTTGTCTTGTCTTGTCTTGTCTTGTCTTGTCTTGCCTTGTCTTGTCTTGCCTTGTTGTCTTGTCTTACCTCATCTTGTCCTTTCTCATCCTATCTTATCTTATCTTATCTTATCTTGTCTTGTCTTGTCTTGTCTTGTCTTGTCTTGTCTTGCCTTGCCTTGCCTTGCCTTATCTATCTTATCTTGTCTTGTCTTGTCTTGTCTTGTCTTGTCTTGTCTTGTCTTGTCTTGTCTTGTCTTGTCTTGTCTTGTCTTGTCTTGTCTTGTCTTGTCTTGTCTTGTCTTGTCTTGTCTCGCCTTGTCTTGTCCTTTCTCGTCCTATCTTATCTTATCTTATCTTATCTTATCTTATCTTATCTTATCTTATCTTATCTTATCTTATCTTACCTTACCTTACCTTACCTTACCTTACCTTACCTTACCTTACCTTACCTTACCTTACCTTACCTTACCTTACCTTACCTTACCTTACCTTACCTTACCTTACCTTACCTTACCTTACCTTACCTTACCTTACCTTGTCCTGTCCTGTCCTGTCCTGTCCTGTCCTGTCCTGTCCTGTCCTGTCCTGTCCTGTCCTGTCCTGTCCTGTCCTGTCCTGTCCTGTCTTGTCTTGTCTTGTCTTGTCTTGTCTTGCCTTGTCTTGTCTTGCCTTGTTGTCTTGTCTTACCTCATCTTGTCCTGTCTCATCCTATCTTATCTTATCTTATCTTATCTTATCTTGTCTTGTCTTGTCTTGTCTTGTCTTGTCTTGTCTTGTCTTGTCTTGTCTTGTCCTGCCTTGCCTTGCCTTGCCTTATCTATCTTATCTTATCTTGTCTTGTCTTGTCTTGTCTTGTCTTGTCTTGTCTTGTCTTGTCTTGTCTCGTCTCGTCTCGCCTTGTCCTTTCTCGTCCTATCTTATCTTATCTTATCTTATCTTATCTTATCTTGTCTTGTCTTGTCTTGTCTTGTCTTGTCTTGTCTTGTCTTGTCTCGTCTCGTCTCGTCTCGTCTCGTCTCGTCTCGTCTCGTCTCGTCTCGTCTCGTCTCATCTTATCTTATCTTATCTTATCTCGCCTTATCATGTCCTTTCTCGTCCTATCTTATCTTATCTTATCTTATCTTATCTTATCTTATCTTATCTTATCTTATCTTATCTTATCTTATCTTATCTTATCTTATCTTATCTTATCTTATCTTATCTTATCTTACCTTACCTTACCTTACCTTACCTTACCTTACCTTACCTTACCTTACCTTACCTTACCTTACCTTACCTTACCTTACCTTACCTTACCTTACCTTGTCCTGTCCTGTCCTATCCTATCCTATCCTATCCTATCCTATCCTATCCTATCCTATCCTATCCTATCCTATCCTATCCTATCCTATCCTATCTTACCTTACCTTACCTTACCTTACCTTACCTTACCTTACCTTACCTTACCTTACCTTACCTTACCTTACCTTACCTTACCTTACCTTACCTTACCTTACCTTATCTTATCTTATCTTATCTTATCTTATCTTATCTTATCTTATCTTATCTTATCTTATCTTATCTTATCTTATCTTATCTTATCTTATCTTATCTTATCTTATCTTATCTTAATTGTTTTCTTGCCTTGTCTTGTCTTGTTTTATCTTTTCCTTTCTCGTCCTGTCTCGCCTTATCTTATCTTATCTTATCTTATCTTATCTTATCTTGTCTTGTCTTGTCTTGTCTTGTCTTGTCTTGTCTTGTCTTGTCTTGTCTTGCCTTGCCTTGCCTTGCCTTGCCTTGTCCTGTCTTATCTTATCTTATCTTATCTTATCTTATCTTATCTTATCTTACCTTACCTTACCTTACCTTACCTTACCTTACCTTACCTTACCTTACCTTACCTTACCTTACCTTACCTTACCTTACCTTACCTTACCTTACCTTACCTTACCTTACCTTGTCCTATCCTGTCCTGTCCTGTCCTGTCCTGTCCTGTCCTGTCCTGTCCTGTCTTGTCTTGTCTTGTCTTGTCTTGTCTTGTCTTGTCTTGTCTTGTCTTGTCTTGTCTTGTCTTGTCTTGTCTTGTCTTGTCTTGTCTTGTCTTGTCTTGTCTTGTCTTGTCTTGTCTTGTCTTGTCTTGTCTTGTCTTGTCTTGTCTTGTCTTGTCTTGTCTTGTCTTGCCTTGTCTTGTCTTGCCTTGTTGTCTTGTCTTACCTCATCTTGTCCTGTCTCATCCTATCTTATCTTATCTTATCTTATCTTGTCTTGTCTTGTCTTGTCTTGTCTTGTCTTGTCTTGCCTTGCCTTGCCTTGCCTTATCTATCTTATCTTGTCTTGTCTTGTCTTGTCTTGTCTTGTCTTGTCTTGTCTTGTCTTGTCTTGTCTTGTCTTGTCTTGTCTTGTCTTGTCTTGTCTTGTCTTGTCTTGTCTTGTCTTGTCTTGTCTTGTCTTGTCTTGTCTTGTCTTGTCTTGTCTCGCCTTGTCTTGTCCTTTCTCGTCCTATCTTATCTTATCTTATCTTATCTTATCTTATCTTATCTTATCTTATCTTATCTTATCTTATCTTATCTTACCTTACCTTACCTTACCTTACCTTACCTTACCTTACCTTACCTTACCTTACCTTACCTTACCTTACCTTACCTTACCTTACCTTACCTTACCTTGTCCTGTCCTGTCCTGTCCTGTCCTGTCCTGTCCTGTCCTGTCCTGTCCTGTCCTGTCCTGTCCTGTCCTGTCCTGTCCTGTCCTGTCTTGTCTTGTCTTGTCTTGTCTTGTCTTGTCTTGCCTTGTTGTCTTGTCTTACCTCATCTTGTCCTGTCTCATCCTATCTTATCTTATCTTATCTTATCTTATCTTATCTTGTCTTGTCTTGTCTTGTCTTGTCTTGTCTTGTCTTGTCTTGTCTTGTCTTGTCTTGTCTTGTCTTGTCCTGCCTTGCCTTGCCTTGCCTTATCTATCTTATCTTATCTTGTCTTGTCTTGTCTTGTCTTGTCTTGTCTTGTCTTGTCTTGTCTCGTCTCGTCTCGCCTTGTCCTTTCTCGTCCTATCTTATCTTATCTTATCTTATCTTATCTTATCTTATCTTGTCTTGTCTTGTCTTGTCTTGTCTTGTCTTGTCTTGTCTTGTCTTGTCTCGTCTCGTCTCGTCTCGTCTCGTCTCGTCTCGTCTCGTCTCGTCTCGTCTCGTCTCGTCTCATCTTATCTTATCTTATCTTATCTCGCCTTATCATGTCCTTTCTCGTCCTATCTTATCTTATCTTATCTTATCTTATCTTATCTTATCTTATCTTATCTTATCTTATCTTATCTTATCTTATCTTATCTTATCTTATCTTATCTTATCTTATCTTATCTTACCTTACCTTACCTTACCTTACCTTACCTTACCTTACCTTACCTTACCTTACCTTACCTTACCTTACCTTACCTTACCTTACCTTACCTTGTCCTGTCCTGTCCTATCCTATCCTATCCTATCCTATCCTATCCTATCCTATCCTATCCTATCCTATCCTATCCTATCCTATCCTATCTTACCTTACCTTACCTTACCTTACCTTACCTTACCTTACCTTACCTTACCTTACCTTACCTTACCTTACCTTACCTTACCTTACCTTACCTTACCTTACCTTACCTTACCTTATCTTATCTTATCTTATCTTATCTTATCTTATCTTATCTTATCTTATCTTAATTGTTTTCTTGCCTTGTCTTGTCTTGTTTTATCTTTTCCTTTCTCGTCCTGTCTCGCCTTATCTTATCTTATCTTATCTTATCTTATCTTATCTTATCTTGTCTTGTCTTGTCTTGTCTTGTCTTGTCTTGTCTTGTCTTGTCTTGTCTTGTCTTGTCTTGTCTTGTCTTGTCTTGTCTTGTCTTGTCTTGTCTTGTCTTGTCTTGTCTTGTCTTGTCTTGTCTTGCCTTGTCTTGTCTTGCCTTGTTGTCTTGTCTTACCTCATCTTGTCCTGTCTCATCCTATCTTATCTTATCTTATCTTATCTTATCTTATCTTGTCTTGTCTTGTCTTGTCTTGTCTTGTCTTGTCTTGTCTTGTCTTGTCTTGTCTTGTCTTGTCTTGTCTTGTCTTGTCTTGTCTTGTCTTGTCTTGCCTTGCCTTGCCTTGCCTTGCCTTGCCTTATCTATCTTATCTTGTCTTGTCTTGTCTTGTCTTGTCTTGTCTTGTCTTGTCTTGTCTTGTCTTGTCTTGTCTTGTCTTGTCTTGTCTTGTCTCGCCTTGTCTTGTCCTTTCTCGTCCTATCTTATCTTATCTTATCTTATCTTATCTTATCTTATCTTATCTTATCTCATCTCATCTCATCTCGTCTCGTCTCGTCTCGTCTCGTCTCATCTCGTCTCGTCTCGTCTTGTCTCGTCTCGTCTTGCCTTGCCTTGTCCTGTCTTATCTTATCTTATCTTATCTTATCTTATCTTATCTTATCTTATCTTATCTTATCTTGTCTTGTCTTGTCTTGTCTTGTCTTGTCTTGTCTTGTCTTGTCTTGTCTTGTCTTGTCTTGTCTTGCCTTGCCTTGCCTTGCCTTGCCTTATCTATCTTATCTTGTCTTGTCTTGTCTTGTCTTGTCTTGTCTTGTCTTGTCTTGTCTTGTCTTGTCTTGTCTTGTCTTGTCTTGTCTTGTCTCGCCTTGTCTTGTCCTTTCTCGTCCTATCTTATCTTATCTTATCTTATCTTATCTTATCTTATCTTATCTTATCTTATCTTATCTTATCTTATCTTATCTTGTCTCGTCTCGTCTCGTCTCGTCTCGTCTCGTCTCGTCTCGTCTCGTCTCGTCTCGTCTCGTCTCGTCTTGCCTTGCCTTGTCCTGTCTTATCTTATCTTATCTTATCTTATCTTATCTTATCTTATCTTATCTTATCTTATCTTATCTTACCTTACCTTACCTTACCTTACCTTACCTTACCTTACCTTACCTTACCTTACCTTACCTTACCTTACCTTACCTTGTCTTGTCCTGTCCTGTCCTGTCCTGTCCTGTCCTGTCTTGTCTTGTCTTGTCTTGTCTTGTCTTGTCTTGTCTTGCCTTGTCTTGTCTTGCCTTGTTGTCTTGTCTTACCTCATCTTGTCCTGTCTCATCCTATCTTATCTTACCTTACCTTACCTTACCTTACCTTATCTTATCTTGTCTTGTCTTGTCTTGTCTTGTCTTGTCTTGTCTTGTCTTGTCTTGTCTTGTCTTGTCTTGTCTTGTCTTGTCTTGTCTTGTCTTGTCTTGTTGTCTTGTCTTACCTTATCTTGTCCTGTCTCATCCTATCTTATCTTATCTTATCTTATCTTATCTTGTCTTGTCTTGTCTTGTCTTGTCTTGTCTTGTCTTGTCTTGTCTTGTCTTGTCTTGTCTTGTCTTGTCTTGTCTTGTCTTGTCTTGTCTTGTCTTGTCTTGTCTTGTTGTCTTGTCTTACCTTATCTTGTCCTGTCTCATCCTATCTTATCTTGTCTTGTCTTGTCTTGTCTTGTCTTGTCTTGTCTTGTCTTGTCTTGCCTTGCCTTGCCTTGCCTTGCCTTGCCTTATCTATCTTATCTTATCCTATCTTGTCTTGTCTTGTCTTGTCTTGTCTTGTCTCGCCTTGTCTTGTCCTTTCTCGTCCTATCTTATCTTATCTTATCTTATCTTATCTTATCTTATCTTATCTTGTCTTGTCTTGTCTTGTCTTGTCTTGTCTTGTCTTGTCTTGTCTTGTCTTGTCTTGTCTTGTCTTGTCTTGTCTTGTCTTGTCTTGTCTTGTCTTGTTGTCTTGTCTTACCTTATCTTGTCCTGTCTCATCCTATCTTATCTTATCTTATCTTGTCTTGTCTTGCCTTGCCTTGTCTTGTCTTGTCTTGTCTTGTCTTGTCTTGTCTTGCCTTGCCTTGCCTTGCCTTGCCTTGCCTTATCTATCTTATCTTATCTTATCTTGTCTTGTCTTGTCTTGTCTTGTCTTGTCTTGTCTTGTCTCGCCTTGTCTTGTCCTTTCTCGTCCTATCTTATCTTATCTTATCTTATCTTATCTTATCTTATCTTATCTTATCTTATCTTATCTTATCTTATCTTATCTTATCGTATCTTATCTTATCTTATCTTATCTTATCTCATCTCATCTCATCTCATCTCATCTCATCTCATCTCATCTCATCTCATCTCATCTCATCTCATCTCATCTCATCTCATCTCATCTTATCTCATCTTATCTTACCTTACCTTGTCCTCTCTCGTCCTTTCTCGTCCTATCTCGTCCTATCTTATCTTATCTTATCTTATCTTATCTTATCTTATCTTATCTTATCTTATCTTATCTTATCTTATCTTATCTTATCTCATCTCATCTCATCTCATCTCATCTCATCTTATCTCATCTCATCTTATCTCATCTCATCTTGCCTTGCCTTGTCCTGTCTTATCTTATCTTATCTTATCTTATCTTATCTTATCTTATCTTATCTTATCTTACCTTACCTTACCTTACCTTACCTTACCTTACCTTACCTTACCTTACCTTACCTTACCTTACCTTGTCTTGTCTTGTCCTGTCCTGTCCTGTCCTGTCCTGTCCTGTCCTGTCCTGTCCTGTCTTGTCTTGTCTTGTCTTGTCTTCTCTTGTCTTGTCTTGTCTTGTCTTGTCTTGTCTTGTCTTGTCTTGTCTTGTCTTGTCTTGTCTTGTCTTGTCTTGTCTTGTCTTGCCTTGTCTTGTCTTGCCTTGTTGTCTTGTCTTACCTCATCTTGTCCTGTCTCATCCTATCTTATCTTATCTTATCTTGTCTTGTCTTGTCTTCTCTTGTCTTGTCTTGTCTTGTCTTGCCGTGCCTTGCCTTGCCTTGCCTTGCCTTGCCTTATCTATCTTATCTTATCTTATCTTGTCTTGTCTTGTCTTGTCTTGTCTTGTCTTGTCTTGTCTTGTCTTGTCTTGTCTTCTCTTGTCTTGTCTTGTCTTGTCTTGTCTCGCCTTGTCTTGTCCTTTCTCGTCCTATCTTATCTTATCTTATCTTATCTTATCTTATCTTGTCTTGTCTTGTCTTGTCTTGTCTTGTCTCGTCTCGTCTCGTCTCGTCT
This sequence comes from Bothrops alternatus, assembly GCA_034064705.1. NCBI lineage: Eukaryota > Metazoa > Chordata > Lepidosauria > Squamata > Viperidae > Bothrops > Bothrops alternatus. The sequence continues at coordinate 678,190 of JARGCV010000216.1, forward strand.
CGTCTCGTCTCGTCTCGTCTCGTCTCGTCTCATCTCGTCTCGTCTCGGCTCGTCTCGGCTCGTCTCGTCTCATCTTATCTTATCTCGCCTTATCATGTCCTTTCTCGTCCTATCTTATCGTATCTTATCTTATCTTATCTTATCTTATCTTATCTTGTATTGTCTTGTCTTGTCTTGTCTTGTCTTGTCTTGTCTTGTCTTGTCTTGTCTTGTCTCGTCTCGTCTCGTCTCGTCTCGTCTCGTCTCGTCTCGGCTCGGCTCGTCTCGTCTCGTCTCGGCTCGTCTCGTCTCGTCTCGGCTCGTCTCGGCTCGTCTCGTCTCATCTTATCTTATCTCGCCTTATCATGTCCTTTCTCGTCCTATCTTATCTTATCTTATCTTATCTTATCTTATCTTATCTTGTCTTGTCTTGTCTTGTCTTGTCTTGTCTTGTATTGTCTTGTCTTGTCTTGTCTTGTTTTGTCTTGTCTTGTCTTGTCTTGTCTTGTCTTGTCTTGTCTTGTCTTGTCTTGTCTTGTCTTGTCTTGTCTTGTCTTGTCTTGTTGTCTTGTCTTACCTTATCTTGTCCTGTCTCATCCTATCCTATCTTATCTTATCTTATCTTATCTTATCTTATCTTATCTTATCTTATCTTATCTTATCTTATCTTATCTTATCTTATCTTATCTTATCTTATCTTATCTTATCTTATCTTATCTTATCTTATCTTATCTTATCTTATCTTATCTTATCTTATCTTATCTTATCTTATCTTATCTTATCTTATCTTATCTTATCTTATCTTAATTGTTTTCTTGCCTTGTGTTGTCTTGTTTTATCTTTTCCTTTCTCGTCCTGTCTCGCCTTATCTTATCTTATCTTATCTTATCTTATCTTGTCTTGTCTTGTCTTGTCTTGTCTTGTCTTGTCTTGTCTTGTCTTGTCTTGTCTTGTCTTGTCTTGTCTTGCCTTGCCTTGCCTTGCCTTGGCTTGCCTTGCCTTATCTATCTTATCTTATCTTATCTTGTCTTGTCTTGTCTTGTCTTGTCTTGTCTTGTCTTGTCTTGTCTTGTCTTGTCTTGTCTTGTCTTGTCTTGTCTTGTCTTGTCTTGTCTTGTCTTGTCTTGTCTTGTCTTGTCTTTTCTTGTCTTGTCTTGCCTTGCCTTGCCTTGCCTTGCCTTATCTATCTTATCTTATCCTATCTTGTCTTGTCTTGTCTTGTCTTGTCTTGTCTTGTCTTGTCTTGTCTTGTCTTGTCTTGTCTTGTCTTGTCTTGTCTCGCCTTGTCTTGTCCTTTCTCGTCCTATCTTATCTTATCTTATCTTATCTTATCTTGTCTTGTCTTGTCTTGTCTTGTCTTGTCTTGTCTTGTCTTGTCTTGTCTTGTCTTGTCTTGTCTTGCCTTGCCTTGCCTTGGCTTGCCTTGCCTTGCCTTATCTATCTTATCTTATCTTATCTTATCTTGTCTTGTCTTGTCTTGTCTTGTCTTGTCTTGTCTTGTCTTGTCTTGTCTTGTCTTGTCTTGTTGTCTTGTCTTACCTTATCTTGTCCTGTCTCATCCTATCTTATCTTATCTTATCTTGTCTTGTCTTGCCTTGTCTTGTCTTGTCTTGTCTTGTCTTGTCTTGTCTTGTCTTGCCTTGCCTTGCCTTGCCTTGCCTTGCCTTATCTATCTTATCTTATCTTATCTTGTCTTGTCTTGTCTTGTCTTGTCTTGTCTTGTCTTGTCTTGTCTTGTCTTGTCTCGCCTTGTCTTGTCCTTTCTCGTCCTATCTTATCTTATCTTATCTTATCTTATCTTATCTTATCTTATCTTATCTTATCTTATCTTATCTTATCTTATCGTATCTTATCTTATCTTATCTTATCTCATCTCATCTCATCTCATCTCATCTCATCTCATCTCATCTCATCTCATCTCATCTCATCTCATCTCATCTCATCTCATCTCATCTCATCTCATCTCATCTCATCTTATCTCATCTTATCTTACCTTACCTTGTCCTCTCTCGTCCTTTCTCGTCCTATCTCGTCCTATCTTATCTTATCTTATCTTATCTTATCTTATCTTATCTTATCTTATCTTATCTTATCTTATCTTATCTTATCTTATCTTATCTCATCTCATCTCATCTCATCTCATCTCATCTTATCTCATCTCATCTTATCTCATCTCATCTTGCCTTGCCTTGTCCTGTCTTATCTTATCTTATCTTATCTTATCTTATCTTATCTTATCTTATCTTATCTTATCTTACCTTACCTTACCTTACCTTACCTTACCTTACCTTACCTTACCTTACCTTACCTTACCTTACCTTACCTTACCTTGTCTTGTCTTGTCCTGTCCTGTCCTGTCCTGTCCTGTCCTGTCCTGTCCTGTCCTGTCCTGTCCTGTCCTGTCCTGTCTTGTCTTGTCTTGTCTTGTCTTGTCTTGTCTTGTCTTGTCTTGTCTTGTCTTGTCTTGTCTTGTCTTGTCTTGTCTTGTCTTGCCTTGTCTTGTCTTGCCTTGTTGTCTTGTCTTACCTCATCTTGTCCTGTCTCATCCTATCTTATCTTATCTTATCTTGTCTTGTCTTGTCTTCTCTTGTCTTGTCTTGTCTTGTCTTGCCGTGCCTTGCCTTGCCTTGCCTTGCCTTGCCTTATCTATCTTATCTTATCTTATCTTGTCTTGTCTTGTCTTGTCTTGTCTTGTCTTGTCTTGTCTTCTCTTGTCTTGTCTTGTCTTGTCTTGTCTCGCCTTGTCTTGTCCTTTCTCGTCCTATCTTATCTTATCTTATCTTATCTTATCTTATCTTATCTTGTCTTGTCTTGTCTTGTCTTGTCTTGTCTCGTCTCGTCTCGTCTCGTCTCGTCTCGTCTCGTCTCGTCTCGTCTCGTCTCGTCTCGTCTCGTCTCGTCTCATCTCGTCTCGTCTCGTCTCGGCTCGGCTCGTCTCGTCTCGGCTCGTCTCGGCTCGTCTCGTCTCATCTTATCTTATCTCGCCTTATCATGTCCTTTCTCGTCCTATCTTATCTTATCTTATCTTATCTTATCTTATCTTATCTTATCTTGTCTTGTCTTGTCTTGTCTTGTCTTGTCTTGTCTTGTCTTGTCTTGTCTTGTCTTGTCTTGTCTCGTCTCGTCTCGTCTCGTCTCGTCTCGTCTCGGCTCGGCTCGGCTCGTCTCGTCTCGTCTCGGCTCGTCTCGTCTCGTCTCGGCTCGTCTCGGCTCGTCTCGTCTCATCTTATCTTATCTCGCCTTATCATGTCCTTTCTCGTCCTATCTTATCTTATCTTATCTTATCTTATCTTATCTTATCTTGTCTTGTCTTGTCTTGTCTTATCTTATCTTATCTTATCTTATCTTATCTTATCTTATCTTATCTTATCTTATCTTATCTTATCTTATCTTATCTTATCTTATCTTATCTTATCTTATCTTATCTTATCTTATCTTATCTTATCTTATCTTATCTTATCTTATCTTATCTTATCTTATCTTATCTTATCTTATCTTATCTTATCTTATCTTAATTGTTTTCTTGCCTTGTGTTGTCTTGTTTTATCTTTTCCTTTCTCGTCCTGTCTCGCCTTATCTTATCTTATCTTATCTTATCTTATCTTATCTTGTCTTGTCTTGTCTTGTCTTGTCTTGTCTTGTCTTGTCTTGTCTTGTCTTGTCTTGTCTTGTCTTGTCTTGTCTTGTCTTGTCTTGTCTTGTCTTGCCTTGCCTTGCCTTGCCTTGGCTTGCCTTGCCTTATCTATCTTATCTTATCTTATCTTATCTTGTCTTGTCTTGTCTTGTCTTGTCTTGTCTTGTCTTGTCTTGTCTTGTCTTGTCTTGTCTTGTCTTGTCTTGTCTTGTCTTGTCTTGTCTTGTCTTGTCTTGTCTTGTCTTTTCTTGTCTTGCCTTGCCTTGCCTTGCCTTGCCTTATCTATCTTATCTTATCCTATCTTGTCTTGTCTTGTCTTGTCTTGTCTTGTCTTGTCTTGTCTTGTCTTGTCTTGTCTTGTCTTGTCTTGTCTTGTCTTGTCTTGTCTCGCCTTGTCTTGTCCTTTCTCGTCCTATCTTATCTTATCTTATCTTATCTTATCTTGTCTTGTCTTGTCTTGTCTTGTCTTGTCTTGTCTTGTCTTGTCTTGTCTTGTCTTGTCTTGTCTTGCCTTGCCTTGCCTTGGCTTGCCTTGCCTTGCCTTATCTATCTTATCTTATCTTATCTTATCTTGTCTTGTCTTGTCTTGTCTTGTCTTGTCTTGTCTTGTCTTGTCTTGTCTTGTCTTGTCTTGTCTTTTCTTGCCTTGCCTTGCCTTGCCTTGCCTTGCCTTGCCTTATCTATCTTATCTTATCCTATCTTGTCTTGTCTTGTCTTGTCTTGTCTTGTCTTGTCTCGCCTTGTCTTGTCCTTTCTCGTCCTATCTTATCTTATCTTGTCTTATCTTATCTTATCTTATCTTATCTTATCTTATCTTATCTTATCTTATCTTATCTTATCTTATCTTATCTTATCTTATCTTATCTTATCTTATCTTATCTTATCTTATCTTATCTTATCTTATCTTATCTTATCTTATCTTATCTTATCTTATCTTATCTTATCTTATCTTATCTTATCTTATCTTATCTTATCTTATCTTATCTTATCTTATCTTATCTTATCTTATCTTATCTTATCTTATCTTATCTTATCTTATCTTATCTTATCTTAATTGTTTTCTTGCCTTGTGTTGTCTTGTTTTATCTTTTCCTTTCTCGTCCTGTCTCGCCTTATCTTATCTTATCTTATCTTATCTTATCTTGTCTTGTCTTGTCTTGTCTTGTCTTGTCTTGTCTTGTCTTGTCTTGTCTTGTCTTGTCTTGTCTTGTCTTGCCTTGCCTTGCCTTGCCTTGCCTTGCCTTATCTATCTTGTCTTGTCTTGTCTTGTCTTGTCTTGTCTTGTCTTGTCTTGTCTTGTCTTGTCTTGTCTTGTCTTGTCTTGTCTTGTCTTGCCTTGCCTTGCCTTGCCTTGCCTTGCCTTATCTATCTTATCTTATCTTATCTTGTCTTGTCTTGTCTTGTCTTGTCTTGTCTTGTCTTGTCTTGTCTTGTCTTGTCTTGTCTTGTCTTGTCTTGTCTCGCCTTGTCTCGTCTTGTCTTGTCTTGTCTTGTCTTGTCTTGTCTTGTCTTGCCTTGTCTTGTCTTGCCTTGTTGTCTTGTCTTACCTCATCTTGTCCTGTCTCATCCTATCTTATCTTATCTTATCTTATCTTATCTTGTCTTGTCTTGTCTTGTGTTGTCTTGTCTTGTCTTGTCTTGTCTTGTCTTGTCTTGTCTTGTCTTGCCTTGCCTTGCCTTTCCTTGCCTTATCTATCTTATCTTGTCTTGTCTTGTCTTGTCTTGTCTTGTCTTGTCTTGTCTTGTCTTGTCTTGTCTTGTCTTGTCTTGTCTTGTCTCGCCTTGTCTTGTCCTTTCTCGTCCTATCTTATCTTATCTTATCTTATCTTATCTTATCTTATCTTATCTTATCTTATCTTATCTTATCTTATCTCATCTCATCTCATCTCGTCTCGTCTCGTCTCGTCTCGTCTCGTCTTGTCTCGTCTCGTCTTGCCTTGCCTTGTCCTGTCTTATCTTATCTTATCTTATCTTATCTTATCTTATCTTATCTTATCTTATCTTATCTTGTCTTGTCTTGTCTTGTCTTGTCTTGTCTTGTCTTGTCTTGTCTTGTCTTGTCTTGTCTTGTCTTGTCTTGTCTTGTCTTGTCTTGTCTTGTCTTGTCTTGTCTTGCCTTGCCTTGCCTTGCCTTATCTATCTTATCTTGTCTTGTCTTGTCTTGTCTTGTCTTGTCTTGTCTTGTCTTGTCTTGTCTTGTCTTGTCTTGTCTTGTCTTGTCTTGTCTTGTCTCGCCTTGTCTTGTCCTTTCTCGTCCTATCTTATCTTATCTTATCTTATCTTATCTTATCTTATCTTATCTTATCTTATCTTATCTTATCTTGTCTTGTCTTGTCTTGTCTCGTCTCGTCTCGTCTCGTCTCGTCTCGTCTCGTCTCGTCTCGTCTCGTCTCGTCTCGTCTCGTCTCGTCTCGTCTCGTCTTGCCTTGCCTTGTCCTGTCTTATCTTATCTTATCTTATCTTATCTTATCTTACCTTACCTTACCTTACCTTACCTTACCTTACCTTACCTTACCTTACCTTACCTTACCTTACCTTACCTTACCTTACCTTACCTTACCTTACCTTACCTTACCTTACCTTACCTTACCTTACCTTGTCTTGTCTTGTCCTGTCCTGTCCTGTCCTGTCCTGTCCTGTCCTGTCCTGTCCTGTCCTGTCCTGTCCTGTCTTGTCTTGTCTTGTCTTGTCTTGTCTTGTCTTGCCTTGCCTTGTCTTGTCTTGCCTTGTTGTCTTGTCTTACCTCATCTTGTCCTGTCTCATCCTATCTTATCTTATCTTATCTTGTCTTGTCTTGTCTTGTCTTCTCTTGTCTTGTCTTGTCTTGTCTTGTCTCGCCTTGTCTTGTCCTTTCTCGTCCTAATCTTATCTTATCTTATCTTATCTTATCTTATCTTATCTTATCTTATCTTATCTTATCTTATCTTATCTTATCTTATCTTATCTTATCTTATCTTATCTTATCTTATCTCATCTCATCTCATCTCATCTCATCTCATCTCATCTCATCTTATCTCATCTTATCTTACCTTACCTTGTCCTCTCTCGTCCTTTCTCGTCCTATCTCGTCCTATCTTATCTTATCTTATCTTATCTTATCTTATCTTATCTTATCTTATCTTATCTTATCTTATCTTATCTTATCTTATCTCATCTCATCTCATCTCATCTCATCTCATCTCATCTCATCTCGTCTTGCCTTGCCTTGTCCTGTCTTATCTTATCTTATCTTATCTTATCTTATCTTATCTTACCTTACCTTACCTTACCTTACCTTACCTTACCTTACCTTACCTTACCTTACCTTACCTTACCTTACCTTACCTTACCTTACCTTACCTTGTCTTGTCCTGTCCTGTCCTGTCCTGTCCTGTCCTGTCTTGTCTTGTCTTTTCTTGTCTTGTCTTGTCTTGTCTTGTCTTGTCTTGTCTTGTCTTGCCTTGCCTTGCCTTGCCTTGCCTTGTCTTGTCTTCCCTTGTTGTCTTGTCTTACCTCATCTTGTCCTGTCTCATCCTATCTTATCTTATCTTATCTTGTCTTGTCTTGTCTTGTCTTGTCTTGTCTTGCCTTGCCTTGCCTTGCCTTGCCTTGCCTTGCCTTATCTATCTTATCTTATCTTATCTTATCTTATCTTATCTTGTCTTGTCTTATCTTGTCTTGTCTTGTCTTGTCTTGTCTCGTCTCGTCTCGTCTTGTCTTGTCTTGTCTTGTCTTGTCTCGCCTTGTCTTGTCCTTTCTCGTCCTATCTTATCTTATCTTATCTTATCTTATCTTATCTTATCTTGTCTTGTCTTGTCTCGTCTCGTCTCGTCTCGTCTCGTCTCGTCTCGTCTCGTCTCGTCTCGTCTCGTCTCGTCTCGTCTCGTCTCGTCTCGTCTCGTCTCGTCTCGTCCCGTCTCGTCTCATCTCATCTCATCTTATCTTATCTTATCTCGCCTTATCATGTCCTTTCTCGTCCTATCTTATCCTATCTTATCTTATCTTATCTTATATCTTATCTTATCTTATCTTATCTTATCTTATCTTATCTTATCTTATCTTATCTTATCTTATCTTATCTTATCTTATCTTATCTTATCTTATCTTATCTTATCTTATCTTATCTTATCTTATCTTATCTTATCTTATCTTATCTTATCTTATCTTATCTTATCTTATCTTATCTTATCTTATCTTATCTTATCTTATCTTATCTTATCTTATCTTATCTTATCTTATCTTAATTGTTTTCTTGCCTTGTGTTCTCTTGTTTTATCTTTTCCTTTCTCGTCCTGTCTCGCCTTATCTTATCTTGTCTTGTCTTGTCTTGTCTTGTCTTGTCTTGTCTTGTCTTGTCTTGTCTTGTCTTGTCTTGTCTTGTTGTCTTGTCTTACCTTATCTTGTCCTGTCTCATCCTATCTTATCTTATCTTATCTTGTCTTGTCTTGTCTTGTCTTGTCTTGTCTTGTCTTGTCTTGCCTTGCCTTGCCTTGCCTTGCCTTATCTATCTTATCTTATCTTATCTTGTCTTGTCTTGTCTTGTCTTGTCTTGTCTTGTCTTGTCTTGTCTTGTCTTGTCTTGTCTTGTCTTGTCTTGTCTTGTCTTGTCTTGTCTTGTCTTGTCTTGTCTCGCCTTGTCTTGTCCTTTCTCGTCCTATCTTATCTTATCTTATCTTATCTTATCTTATCTTATCTTATCTTATCTTATCTTATCTTATCTTATCTTGTCTTGTCTTGTCTTGTCTTGTCTTGTCTTGTCTTGTCTTGTCTCGTCTCGTCTCGTCTCGTCTCGTCTCGTCTCGTCTCGTCTCGTCTCGTCTCGTCTCGCCTTGCCTTGTCCTGTCCTGTCTTCTCTTATCTTATCTTATCTTATCTTATCTTATCTTATCTTATCTTATCTTATCTTATCTTATCTTACCTTACCTTACCTTACCTTACCTTACCTTACCTTACCTTACCTTACCTTACCTTACCTTACCTTACCTTACCTTACCTTACCTTACCTTACCTTACCTTACCTTACCTTATCTTATCTTATCTTATCTTATCTTATCTTATCTTATCTTATCTTATCTTATCTTATCTTAATTGTTTTCTTGCCTTGTCTTGTCTTGTTTTATCTTTTCCTTTCTCGTCCTGTCTCGCCTTATCTTATCTTATCTTATCTTATCTTATCTTATCTTATCTTATCTTATCTTATCTTATCTTATCTTAATTGTTTTCTTGCCTTGTCTTGTCTTGTTTTATCTTTTCCTTTCTCGTCCTGTCTCGCCTTATCTTATCTTATCTTATCTTATCTTATCTTATCTTATCTTATCTTATCTTGTCTTGTCTTGTCTTGTCTTGTCTTGTCTTGTCTTGTCTTGTCTTGTCTTGTCTTGTCTTGTCTTGTCTTGTCTTGTCTTGTCTTGCCTTGCCTTGCCTTGCCTTATCTATCTTATCTTGTCTTGTCTTGTCTTGTCTTGTCTTGTCTTGTCTTGTCTTGTCTTGTCTTGTCTTGTCTTGTCTTGTCTTGTCTTGTCTTGTCTTGTCTCGCCTTGTCTTGTCCTTTCTCGTCCTATCTTATCTTATCTTATCTTATCTTATCTTATCTTATCTTATCTTATCTTATCTTGTCTCGTCTCGTCTCGTCTCGTCTCGTCTCGTCTCGTCTCGTCTCGTCTCGTCTCGTCTCGTCTCGTCTCGTCTTGCCTTGCCTTGTCCTGTCTTATCTTATCTTATCTTATCTTATCTTATCTTATCTTACCTTACCTTACCTTACCTTACCTTACCTTACCTTACCTTACCTTACCTTACCTTACCTTACCTTATCTTATCTTGTCCTGTCCTGTCCTGTCCTGTCCTGTCCTGTCCTGTCCTGTCTTGTCTTGTCTTGTCTTGTCTTGTCTTGTCTTGTCTTGCCTTGTCTTGTCTTGCCTTGTTGTCTTGTCTTACCTCATCTTGTCCTGTCTCATCCTATCTTATCTTATCTTATCTTGTCTTGTCTTGTCTTGTCTTCTCTTGTCTTGTCTTGTCTTGTCTCGCCTTGTCTTGTCCTTTCTCGTCCTATCTTATCTTATCTTATCTTATCTTATCTTATCTTATCTTATCTTATCTTATCTTATCTTATCTTATCTTATCTTATCTTATCTCATCTCATCTCATCTCATCTCATCTCATCTCATCTCATCTCATCTCATCTCATCTTATCTCATCTTATCTTACCTTACCTTGTCCTCTCTCGTCCTTTCTCGTCCTATCTCGTCCTATCTTATCTTATCTTATCTTATCTTATCTTATCTTATCTTATCTTATCTTATCTTATCTTATCTTATCTTACCTTACCTTACCTTACCTTACCTTACCTTACCTTACCTTACCTTACCTTACCTTACCTTACCTTACCTTACCTTACCTTACCTTACCTTACCTTGTCTTGTCCTGTCCTGTCCTGTCCTGTCCTGTCCTGTCCTGTCTTGTCTTGTCTTTTCTTGTCTTGTCTTGTCTTGTCTTGTCTTGTCTTGTCTTGTCTTGTCTTGTCTTGCCTTGCCTTGCCTTGCCTTGTCTTGTCTTCCCTTGTTGTCTTGTCTTACCTCATCTTGTCCTGTCTCATCCTATCTTATCTTATCTTATCTTGTCTTGTCTTGTCTTGTCTTGTCTTGTCTTGCCTTGCCTTGCCTTGCCTTGCCTTGCCTTGCCTTGCCTTATCTATCTTATCTTATCTTATCTTATCTTATCTTATCTTATCTTGTCTTGTCTTGTCTCGTCTCGTCTCGTCTCGTCTCGTCTCGTCTCGTCTCGTCTCGTCTCGTCTCGTCTCGTCTCGTCTCGTCTCGTCTCGTCTCGTCCCGTCTCGTCTCATCTCATCTCATCTTATCTTATCTTATCTCGCCTTATCATGTCCTTTCACGTCCTATCTTATCCTATCTTATCTTATCTTATCTTATCTTATCTTATATCTTATCTTATCTTATCTTATCTTATCTTATCTTATCTTATCTTATCTTATCTTATCTTATCTTATCTTATCTTATCTTATCTTATCTTATCTTATCTTATCTTATCTTATCTTATCTTATCTTATCTTATCTTATCTTATCTTATCTTATCTTATCTTATCTTATCTTATCTTATCTTATCTTATCTTATCTTATCTTATCTTATCTTATCTTATCTTATCTTATCTTATCTTATCTTAATTGTTTTCTTGCCTTGTGTTCTCTTGTTTTATCTTTTCCTTTCTCGTCCTGTCTCGCCTTATCTTATCTTGTCTTGTCTTGTCTTGTCTTGTCTTGTCTTGTCTTGTCTTGTCTTGTCTTGTCTTGTCTTGTTGTCTTGTCTTACCTTATCTTGTCCTGTCTCATCCTATCTTATCTTATCTTATCTTGTCTTGTCTTGTCTTGTCTTGTCTTGTCTTGTCTTGTCTTGTCTTGCCTTGCCTTGCCTTGCCTTGCCTTATCTATCTTATCTTGTCTTGTCTTGTCTTGTCTTGTCTTGTCTTGTCTTGTCTTGTCTTGTCTTGTCTTGTCTTGTCTTGTCTTGTCTTGTCTTGTCTTGTCTTGTCTTGTCTTGTCTTGTCTTGTCTTGTCTTGTCTTGTCTCGTCTTGTCTTGTCCTTTCTCGTCCTATCTTATCTTATCTTATCTTATCTTATCTTATCTTATCTTATCTTATCTTATCTTATCTTATCTTATCTTATCTTATCTTATCTTATCTTATCTTGTCTTGTCTTGTCTTGTCTTGTCTTGTCTTGTCTTGTCTTGTCTCGTCTCGTCTCGTCTCGTCTCGTCTCGTCTCGTCTCGTCTCGTCTCGTCTCGCCTTGCCTTGTCCTGTCCTGTCTTCTCTTCTCTTATCTTATCTTCTCTTATCTTATCTTATCTTATCTTATCTTATCTTATCTTATCTTATCTTATCTTATCTTATCTTATCTTATCTTATCTTATCTTATCTTATCTTATCTTATCTTACCTTACCTTACCTTACCTTACCTTACCTTACCTTACCTTACCTTACCTTACCTTACCTTACCTTACCTTACCTTACCTTACCTTACCTTACCTTACCTTACCTTATCTTATCTTATCTTATCTTATCTTATCTTATCTTATCTTATCTTATCTTAATTGTTTTCTTGCCTTGTCTTGTCTTGTTTTATCTTTTCCTTTCTCGTCCTGTCTCGCCTTATCTTATCTTATCTTATCTTATCTTATCTTATCTTATCTTGTCTTGTCTTGTCTTGTCTTGTCTTGTCTTGTCTTGTCTTGTCTTGTCTTGTCTTGTCTTGCCTTGCCTTGCCTTGCCTTGCCTTATCTTATCTTATCTTATCTTATCTTATCTTATCTTATCTTATCTTATCTTATCTTATCTTATCTTATCTTATCTTATCTTATCTTATCTTATCTTATCTTATCTTATCTTATCTTATCTTATCTTATCTTATCTTATCTTATCTTATCTTATCTTATCTTATCTTATCTTATCTTATCTTATCTTATCTTATCTTAATTGTTTTCTTGCCTTGTGTTGTCTTGTTTTATCTTTTCCTTTCTCGTCCTGTCTCGCCTTATCTTATCTTATCTTATCTTATCTTGTCTTGTCTTGTCTTGTCTTGTCTTGTCTTGTCTTGTCTTGTCTTGTCTTGTCTTGTCTTGTCTTGTCTTGTCTTGTCTTGCCTTGCCTTGCCTTGCCTTGCCTTGCCTTGCCTTATCTATCTTATCTTGTCTTGTCTTGTCTTGTCTTGTCTTGTCTTGTCTTGTCTTGTCTTGTCTTGTCTTGTCTTGTCTTGTCTTGTCTTGTCTTGTCTTGCCTTGCCTTGCCTTGCCTTGCCTTGCCTTGCCTTATCTATCTTATCTTATCTTATCTTGTCTTGTCTTGTCTTGTCTTGTCTTGTCTTGTCTTGTCTTGTCTCGCCTTGTCTCGTCTTGTCTTGTCTTGTCTTGTCTTGTCTTGTCTTGTCTTGTCTTGCCTTGTCTTGTCTTGCCTTGTTGTCTTGTCTTACCTCATCTTGTCCTGTCTCATCCTATCTTATCTTATCTTATCTTATCTTATCTTGTCTTGTCTTGTCTTGTCTTGTCTTGTCTTGTCTTGTCTTGTCTTGTCTTGTCTTGTCTTGTCTTGCCTTGCCTTGCCTTTCCTTGCCTTATCTATCTTATCTTGTCTTGTCTTGTCTTGTCTTGTCTTGTCTTGTCTTGTCTTGTCTTGTCTTGTCTTGTCTTGTCTTGTCTTGTCTCGCCTTGTCTTGTCCTTTCTCGTCCTATCTTATCTTATCTTATCTTATCTTATCTTATCTTATCTTATCTTATCTTATCTTATCTTATCTTATCTCATCTCATCTCATCTCGTCTCGTCTCGTCTCGTCTCGTCTCGTCTTGTCTCGTCTCGTCTTGCCTTGCCTTGTCCTGTCTTATCTTATCTTATCTTATCTTATCTTATCTTATCTTATCTTATCTTATCTTATCTTGTCTTGTCTTGTCTTGTCTTGTCTTGTCTTGTCTTGTCTTGTCTTGTCTTGTCTTGTCTTGTCTTGTCTTGTCTTGTCTTGTCTTGTCTTGTCTTGTCTTGCCTTGCCTTGCCTTGCCTTATCTATCTTATCTTGTCTTGTCTTGTCTTGTCTTGTCTTGTCTTGTCTTGTCTTGTCTTGTCTTGTCTTGTCTTGTCTTGTCTTGTCTTGTCTTGTCTCGCCTTGTCTTGTCCTTTCTCGTCCTATCTTATCTTATCTTATCTTATCTTATCTTATCTTATCTTATCTTATCTTATCTTATCTTATCTTGTCTTGTCTTGTCTTGTCTCGTCTCGTCTCGTCTCGTCTCGTCTCGTCTCGTCTCGTCTCGTCTCGTCTCGTCTCGTCTCGTCTCGTCTCGTCTCGTCTTGCCTTGCCTTGTCCTGTCTTATCTTATCTTATCTTATCTTATCTTATCTTACCTTACCTTACCTTACCTTACCTTACCTTACCTTACCTTACCTTACCTTACCTTACCTTACCTTACCTTACCTTACCTTACCTTACCTTACCTTACCTTACCTTACCTTACCTTACCTTACCTTGTCTTGTCTTGTCCTGTCCTGTCCTGTCCTGTCCTGTCCTGTCCTGTCCTGTCCTGTCCTGTCCTGTCCTGTCTTGTCTTGTCTTGTCTTGTCTTGTCTTGTCTTGCCTTGCCTTGTCTTGTCTTGCCTTGTTGTCTTGTCTTACCTCATCTTGTCCTGTCTCATCCTATCTTATCTTATCTTATCTTGTCTTGTCTTGTCTTGTCTTCTCTTGTCTTGTCTTGTCTTGTCTTGTCTCGCCTTGTCTTGTCCTTTCTCGTCCTAATCTTATCTTATCTTATCTTATCTTATCTTATCTTATCTTATCTTATCTTATCTTATCTTATCTTATCTTATCTTATCTTATCTTATCTTATCTTATCTTATCTTATCTTATCTTATCTCATCTCATCTCATCTCATCTCATCTCATCTCATCTCATCTTATCTCATCTTATCTTACCTTACCTTGTCCTCTCTCGTCCTTTCTCGTCCTATCTCGTCCTATCTTATCTTATCTTATCTTATCTTATCTTATCTTATCTTATCTTATCTTATCTTATCTTATCTTATCTTATCTTATCTTATCTCATCTCATCTCATCTCATCTCATCTCATCTCATCTCATCTCGTCTTGCCTTGCCTTGTCCTGTCTTATCTTATCTTATCTTATCTTATCTTATCTTATCTTACCTTACCTTACCTTACCTTACCTTACCTTACCTTACCTTACCTTACCTTACCTTACCTTACCTTACCTTACCTTACCTTACCTTACCTTGTCTTGTCCTGTCCTGTCCTGTCCTGTCCTGTCCTGTCTTGTCTTGTCTTTTCTTGTCTTGTCTTGTCTTGTCTTGTCTTGTCTTGTCTTGTCTTGCCTTGCCTTGCCTTGCCTTGCCTTGTCTTGTCTTCCCTTGTTGTCTTGTCTTACCTCATCTTGTCCTGTCTCATCCTATCTTATCTTATCTTATCTTGTCTTGTCTTGTCTTGTCTTGTCTTGTCTTGCCTTGCCTTGCCTTGCCTTGCCTTGCCTTGCCTTATCTATCTTATCTTATCTTATCTTATCTTATCTTATCTTGTCTTGTCTTATCTTGTCTTGTCTTGTCTTGTCTTGTCTCGTCTCGTCTCGTCTTGTCTTGTCTTGTCTTGTCTTGTCTCGCCTTGTCTTGTCCTTTCTCGTCCTATCTTATCTTATCTTATCTTATCTTATCTTATCTTATCTTGTCTTGTCTTGTCTCGTCTCGTCTCGTCTCGTCTCGTCTCGTCTCGTCTCGTCTCGTCTCGTCTCGTCTCGTCTCGTCTCGTCTCGTCTCGTCTCGTCTCGTCTCGTCCCGTCTCGTCTCATCTCATCTCATCTTATCTTATCTTATCTCGCCTTATCATGTCCTTTCTCGTCCTATCTTATCCTATCTTATCTTATCTTATCTTATATCTTATCTTATCTTATCTTATCTTATCTTATCTTATCTTATCTTATCTTATCTTATCTTATCTTATCTTATCTTATCTTATCTTATCTTATCTTATCTTATCTTATCTTATCTTATCTTATCTTATCTTATCTTATCTTATCTTATCTTATCTTATCTTATCTTATCTTATCTTATCTTATCTTATCTTATCTTATCTTATCTTAATTGTTTTCTTGCCTTGTGTTCTCTTGTTTTATCTTTTCCTTTCTCGTCCTGTCTCGCCTTATCTTATCTTGTCTTGTCTTGTCTTGTCTTGTCTTGTCTTGTCTTGTCTTGTCTTGTCTTGTCTTGTCTTGTCTTGTTGTCTTGTCTTACCTTATCTTGTCCTGTCTCATCCTATCTTATCTTATCTTATCTTGTCTTGTCTTGTCTTGTCTTGTCTTGTCTTGTCTTGTCTTGCCTTGCCTTGCCTTGCCTTGCCTTATCTATCTTATCTTATCTTATCTTGTCTTGTCTTGTCTTGTCTTGTCTTGTCTTGTCTTGTCTTGTCTTGTCTTGTCTTGTCTTGTCTTGTCTTGTCTTGTCTTGTCTTGTCTTGTCTTGTCTTGTCTTGTCTTGTCTTGTCTCGCCTTGTCTTGTCCTTTCTCGTCCTATCTTATCTTATCTTATCTTATCTTATCTTATCTTATCTTATCTTATCTTATCTTATCTTATCTTATCTTATCTTGTCTTGTCTTGTCTTGTCTTGTCTTGTCTTGTCTCGTCTCGTCTCGTCTCGTCTCGTCTCGTCTCGTCTCGTCTCGTCTCGTCTCGTCTCGCCTTGCCTTGTCCTGTCCTGTCTTCTCTTATCTTATCTTATCTTATCTTATCTTATCTTATCTTATCTTATCTTATCTTATCTTATCTTACCTTACCTTACCTTACCTTACCTTACCTTACCTTACCTTACCTTACCTTACCTTACCTTACCTTACCTTACCTTACCTTACCTTACCTTACCTTACCTTACCTTATCTTATCTTATCTTATCTTATCTTATCTTATCTTATCTTATCTTATCTTATCTTATCTTAATTGTTTTCTTGCCTTGTCTTGTCTTGTTTTATCTTTTCCTTTCTCGTCCTGTCTCGCCTTATCTTATCTTATCTTATCTTATCTTATCTTATCTTATCTTATCTTATCTTATCTTATCTTAATTGTTTTCTTGCCTTGTCTTGTCTTGTTTTATCTTTTCCTTTCTCGTCCTGTCTCGCCTTATCTTATCTTATCTTATCTTATCTTATCTTATCTTATCTTATCTTATCTTGTCTTGTCTTGTCTTGTCTTGTCTTGTCTTGTCTTGTCTTGTCTTGTCTTGTCTTGTCTTGTCTTGTCTTGTCTTGTCTTGTCTTGCCTTGCCTTGCCTTGCCTTATCTATCTTATCTTGTCTTGTCTTGTCTTGTCTTGTCTTGTCTTGTCTTGTCTTGTCTTGTCTTGTCTTGTCTTGTCTTGTCTTGTCTTGTCTTGTCTTGTCTCGCCTTGTCTTGTCCTTTCTCGTCCTATCTTATCTTATCTTATCTTATCTTATCTTATCTTATCTTATCTTATCTTATCTTGTCTCGTCTCGTCTCGTCTCGTCTCGTCTCGTCTCGTCTCGTCTCGTCTCGTCTCGTCTCGTCTCGTCTCGTCTTGCCTTGCCTTGTCCTGTCTTATCTTATCTTATCTTATCTTATCTTATCTTATCTTACCTTACCTTACCTTACCTTACCTTACCTTACCTTACCTTACCTTACCTTACCTTACCTTACCTTATCTTATCTTGTCCTGTCCTGTCCTGTCCTGTCCTGTCCTGTCCTGTCCTGTCTTGTCTTGTCTTGTCTTGTCTTGTCTTGTCTTGTCTTGCCTTGTCTTGTCTTGCCTTGTTGTCTTGTCTTACCTCATCTTGTCCTGTCTCATCCTATCTTATCTTATCTTATCTTGTCTTGTCTTGTCTTGTCTTCTCTTGTCTTGTCTTGTCTTGTCTCGCCTTGTCTTGTCCTTTCTCGTCCTATCTTATCTTATCTTATCTTATCTTATCTTATCTTATCTTATCTTATCTTATCTTATCTTATCTTATCTTATCTTATCTTATCTTATCTCATCTCATCTCATCTCATCTCATCTCATCTCATCTCATCTCATCTCATCTCATCTTATCTCATCTTATCTTACCTTACCTTGTCCTCTCTCGTCCTTTCTCGTCCTATCTCGTCCTATCTTATCTTATCTTATCTTATCTTATCTTATCTTATCTTATCTTATCTTATCTTATCTTATCTTACCTTACCTTACCTTACCTTACCTTACCTTACCTTACCTTACCTTACCTTACCTTACCTTACCTTACCTTACCTTACCTTACCTTACCTTACCTTGTCTTGTCCTGTCCTGTCCTGTCCTGTCCTGTCCTGTCCTGTCTTGTCTTGTCTTTTCTTGTCTTGTCTTGTCTTGTCTTGTCTTGTCTTGTCTTGTCTTGTCTTGTCTTGCCTTGCCTTGCCTTGCCTTGTCTTGTCTTCCCTTGTTGTCTTGTCTTACCTCATCTTGTCCTGTCTCATCCTATCTTATCTTATCTTATCTTGTCTTGTCTTGTCTTGTCTTGTCTTGTCTTGCCTTGCCTTGCCTTGCCTTGCCTTGCCTTGCCTTGCCTTATCTATCTTATCTTATCTTATCTTATCTTATCTTATCTTATCTTGTCTTGTCTTGTCTCGTCTCGTCTCGTCTCGTCTCGTCTCGTCTCGTCTCGTCTCGTCTCGTCTCGTCTCGTCTCGTCTCGTCTCGTCTCGTCTCGTCCCGTCTCGTCTCATCTCATCTCATCTTATCTTATCTTATCTCGCCTTATCATGTCCTTTCACGTCCTATCTTATCCTATCTTATCTTATCTTATCTTATCTTATCTTATATCTTATCTTATCTTATCTTATCTTATCTTATCTTATCTTATCTTATCTTATCTTATCTTATCTTATCTTATCTTATCTTATCTTATCTTATCTTATCTTATCTTATCTTATCTTATCTTATCTTATCTTATCTTATCTTATCTTATCTTATCTTATCTTATCTTATCTTATCTTATCTTATCTTATCTTATCTTATCTTATCTTATCTTATCTTATCTTATCTTATCTTAATTGTTTTCTTGCCTTGTGTTCTCTTGTTTTATCTTTTCCTTTCTCGTCCTGTCTCGCCTTATCTTATCTTGTCTTGTCTTGTCTTGTCTTGTCTTGTCTTGTCTTGTCTTGTCTTGTCTTGTCTTGTCTTGTTGTCTTGTCTTACCTTATCTTGTCCTGTCTCATCCTATCTTATCTTATCTTATCTTGTCTTGTCTTGTCTTGTCTTGTCTTGTCTTGTCTTGTCTTGTCTTGCCTTGCCTTGCCTTGCCTTGCCTTATCTATCTTATCTTGTCTTGTCTTGTCTTGTCTTGTCTTGTCTTGTCTTGTCTTGTCTTGTCTTGTCTTGTCTTGTCTTGTCTTGTCTTGTCTTGTCTTGTCTTGTCTTGTCTTGTCTTGTCTTGTCTTGTCTTGTCTTGTCTCGTCTTGTCTTGTCCTTTCTCGTCCTATCTTATCTTATCTTATCTTATCTTATCTTATCTTATCTTATCTTATCTTATCTTATCTTATCTTATCTTATCTTATCTTATCTTATCTTGTCTTGTCTTGTCTTGTCTTGTCTTGTCTTGTCTTGTCTTGTCTCGTCTCGTCTCGTCTCGTCTCGTCTCGTCTCGTCTCGTCTCGTCTCGTCTCGCCTTGCCTTGTCCTGTCCTGTCTTCTCTTCTCTTATCTTATCTTCTCTTATCTTATCTTATCTTATCTTATCTTATCTTATCTTATCTTATCTTATCTTATCTTATCTTATCTTATCTTATCTTATCTTATCTTATCTTATCTTATCTTATCTTACCTTACCTTACCTTACCTTACCTTACCTTACCTTACCTTACCTTACCTTACCTTACCTTACCTTACCTTACCTTACCTTACCTTACCTTACCTTACCTTACCTTATCTTATCTTATCTTATCTTATCTTATCTTATCTTATCTTATCTTAATTGTTTTCTTGCCTTGTCTTGTCTTGTTTTATCTTTTCCTTTCTCGTCCTGTCTCGCCTTATCTTATCTTATCTTATCTTATCTTATCTTATCTTATCTTGTCTTGTCTTGTCTTGTCTTGTCTTGTCTTGTCTTGTCTTGTCTTGTCTTGTCTTGTCTTGCCTTGCCTTGCCTTGCCTTGCCTTATCTTATCTTATCTTATCTTATCTTATCTTATCTTATCTTATCTTATCTTATCTTATCTTATCTTATCTTATCTTATCTTATCTTATCTTATCTTATCTTATCTTATCTTATCTTATCTTATCTTATCTTATCTTATCTTATCTTATCTTATCTTATCTTATCTTATCTTATCTTATCTTATCTTATCTTATCTTAATTGTTTTCTTGCCTTGTGTTGTCTTGTTTTATCTTTTCCTTTCTCGTCCTGTCTCGCCTTATCTTATCTTATCTTATCTTATCTTGTCTTGTCTTGTCTTGTCTTGTCTTGTCTTGTCTTGTCTTGTCTTGTCTTGTCTTGTCTTGTCTTGTCTTGTCTTGTCTTGCCTTGCCTTGCCTTGCCTTGCCTTGCCTTGCCTTATCTATCTTATCTTGTCTTGTCTTGTCTTGTCTTGTCTTGTCTTGTCTTGTCTTGTCTTGTCTTGTCTTGTCTTGTCTTGTCTTGTCTTGTCTTGTCTTGCCTTGCCTTGCCTTGCCTTGCCTTGCCTTGCCTTATCTATCTTATCTTATCTTATCTTGTCTTGTCTTGTCTTGTCTTGTCTTGTCTTGTCTTGTCTTGTCTTGTCTTGTCTTGTCTTGTCTTGTCTTATCTTGTCTTGTCTTGTCTCGCCTTGTCTTGTCCTTTCTCGTCCTATCTTATCTTATCTTATCTTATCTTATCTTATCTTATCTTATCTTATCTTATCTTATCTTATCTTATCTTATCTTATCTTATCTCGTCTCGTCTCGTCTCGTCTCGTCTCGTCTCGTCTCGTCTCGTCTCGTCTCGTCTCGTCTCGTCTCGTCTCGTCTCGTCTCGCCTCGCCTTGTCCTGTCTTATCTTATCTTATCTTATCTTATCTTATCTTATCTTATCTTATCTTATCTTATCTTACCTTACCTTACCTTACCTTACCTTACCTTACCTTACCTTACCTTACCTTACCTTACCTTACCTTACCTTACCTTACCTTACCTTGTCCTGTCCTGTCCTGTCCTGTCCTGTCCTGTCCTGTCTTGTCTTGTCTTGTCTTGTCTTGTCTTGTCTTGTCTTGTCTTGTCTTGTCTTGTCTTGTCTTGCCTTGTCTTGTCTTGCCTTGTTGTCTTGTCTTACCTCATCTTGTCCTGTCTCATCCTATCTTATCTTATCTTATCTTATCTTATCTTGTCTTGTCTTGTCTTGTCTTGTCTTGTCTTGTCTTGTCTTGTCTTGCCTTGCCTTGCCTTATCTATCTTATCTTGTCTTGTCTTGTCTTGTCTTGTCTTGTCTTGTCTTGTCTTGTCTTGTCTTGTCTTGTCTTGTCTTGTCTTGTCTTGTCTTGTCTTGTCTTGTCTTGTCTTGTCTTGTCTTGTCTTGTCTCGCCTTGTCTTGTCCTTTCTCGTCCTATCTTATCTTATCTTATCTTATCTTATCTTATCTTATCTTATCTCATCTCATCTCGTCTCGTCTCGTCTCGTCTCGTCTCGTCTCGTCTCGTCTCGTCTCGTCTTGTCTCGTCTCGTCTTGCCTTGCCTTGCCTTGTCCTGTCTTATCTTATCTTATCTTATCTTATCTTATCTTATCTTATCTTATCTTATCTTATCTTATCTTATCTTATCTTATCTTATCTTATCTTATCTTATCTTATCTTACCTTACCTTACCTTACCTTACCTTACCTTACCTTACCTTACCTTACCTTACCTTACCTTACCTTACCTTACCTTACCTTACCTTACCTTATCTTGTCCTGTCCTGTCCTGTCCTGTCCTGTCCTGTCCTGTCTTGTCTTGTCTTGTCTTGTCTTGTCTTGTCTTGTCTTGTCTTGCCTTGTCTTGTCTTGCCTTGTTGTCTTGTCTTACCTCATCTTGTCCTGTCTCATCCTATCTTATCTTACCTTACCTTACCTTACCTTACCTTATCTTATCTTATCTTGTCTTGTCTTGTCTTGTCTTGTCTTGTCTTGTCTTGTCTTGTCTTGTCTTGTCTTGTCTTGTCTTGTCTTGTCTTGTCTTGTCTTGTCTTGTCTTGTCTTGTTGTCTTGTCTTACCTTATCTTGTCCTGTCTCATCCTATCTTATCTTATCTTATCTTATCTTATCTTGTCTTGTCTTGTCTTGTCTTGTCTTGTCTTGTCTTGTCTTGTCTTGTCTTGTCTTGTCTTGTCTTGTCTTGTCTTGTCTTGTCTTGTCTTGTCTTGTCTTGTCTTGTCTTGTCTTGTCTTGTCTTGTCTTGCCTTGCCTTGCCTTGCCTTGCCTTGCCTTGCCTTATCTATCTTATCTTATCCTATCTTGTCTTGTCTTGTCTTGTCTTGTCTTGTCTTGTCTTGTCTTGTCTTGTCTTGTCTTGTCTTGTCTTGTCTTGTCTTGTCTTGTCTTGTCTTGTCTCGCCTTGTCTTGTCCTTTCTCGTCCTATCTTATCTTATCTTATCTTATCTTATCTTATCTTATCTTATCTTGTCTTGTCTTGTCTTGTCTTGTCTTGTCTTGTCTTGTCTTGTCTTGTCTTGTCTTGTCTTGTCTTGTCTTGTCTTGTCTTGTCTTGTCTTGTCTTGTCTTGTTGTCTTGTCTTACCTTATCTTGTCCTGTCTCATCCTATCTTATCTTATCTTATCTTGTCTTGCCTTGCCTTGTCTTGTCTTGTCTTGTCTTGTCTTGTCTTGTCTTGCCTTGCCTTGCCTTGCCTTGCCTTGCCTTATCTATCTTATCTTATCTTATCTTGTCTTGTCTTGTCTTGTCTTGTCTTGTCTTGTCTTGTCTTGTCTTGTCTTGTCTCGCCTTGTCTTGTCCTTTCTCGTCCTATCTTATCTTATCTTATCTTATCTTATCTTATCTTATCTTATCTTATCTTATCTTATCTTATCTTATCTTATCTTATCTTATCTTATCTTATCTTATCTTATCTTATCTTATCTTATCTTATCTTATCTTATCTTATCTTATCTCATCTTATCTCATCTCATCTCATCTCATCTCATCTCATCTCATCTCATCTCATCTCATCTCATCTCATCTCATCTCATCTTATCTCATCTTATCTTACCTTACCTTGTCCTCTCTCGTCCTTTCTCGTCCTATCTCGTCCTATCTTATCTTATCTTATCTTATCTTATCTTATCTTATCTTATCTTATCTTATCTTATCTTATCTTATCTTATCTCATCTCATCTCATCTCATCTCATCTCATCTCATCTCATCTTATCTCATCTCATCTTATCTCATCTCATCTTGCCTTGCCTTGCCTTGTCCTGTCTTATCTTATCTTATCTTATCTTATCTTATCTTATCTTATCTTATCTTATCTTATCTTATCTTATCTTATCTTATCTTATCTTATCTTATCTTATCTTACCTTACCTTACCTTACCTTACCTTACCTTACCTTACCTTACCTTACCTTACCTTACCTTGTCTTGTCTTGTCCTGTCCTGTCCTGTCCTGTCCTGTCCTGTCCTGTCCTGTCCTGTCTTGTCTTGTCTTGTCTTGTCTTGTCTTCTCTTGTCTTGTCTTGTCTTGTCTTGTCTTGTCTTGTCTTGTCTTGTCTTGTCTTGTCTTGTCTTGTCTTGTCTTGTCTTGTTGTCTTGTCTTACCTCATCTTGTCCTGTCTCATCCTATCTGATCTTATCTTATCTTGTCTTGTCTTGTCTTCTCTTGTCTTGTCTTGTCTTGTCTTGCCTTGCCTTGCCTTGCCTTGCCTTGCCTTATCTATCTTATCTTATCTTATCTTGTCTTGTCTTGTCTTGTCTTGTCTTGTCTTGTCTTGTCTTGTCTTGTCTTGTCTTGTCTTGTCTTGTCTTGTCTTGTCTCGCCTTGTCTTGTCCTTTCTCGTCCTATCTTATCTTATCTTATCTTATCTTATCTTATCTTGTCTTGTCTTGTCTTGTCTTGTCTTGTCTCGTCTCGTCTCGTCTCGTCTCGTCTCGTCTCGTCTCGTCTCGTCTCATCTCGTCTCGGCTCGGCTCGGCTCGGCTCGTCTCGGCTCGGCTCGGCTCGGCTCGTCTCGTCTCATCTTATCTTATCTCGCCTTATCATGTCCTTTCTCGTCCTATCTTATCTTATCTTATCTTATCTTATCTTATCTTATCTTATCTTATCTTGTCTTGTCTTGTCTTGTCTTGTCTTGTCTTGTCTTGTCTTGTCTTGTCTCGTCTCGTCTCGTCTCGTCTCGTCTCGTCTCGTCTCGTCTCGTCTCGTCTCGTCTCGTCTCGTCTCGGCTCGTCTCGGCTCGTCTCGGCTCGTCTCGGCTCGTCTCGTCTCATCTTATCTTATCTCGCCTTATCATGTCCTTTCTCGTCCTATCTTATCTTATCTTATCTTATCTTATCTTATCTTGTCTTGTCTTGTCTTGTCTTGTCTTGTCTTGTCTTGTCTTGTCTTGTCTTGTCTTGTCTTGTCTTGTCTTGTCTTGTCTTGTCTTGTCTTGTCTTGTCTTGTCTTGTCTTGTCTTGTCTTGTCTTGTTGTCTTGTCTTACCTTATCTTGTCCTGTCTCATCCTATCCTATCTTATCTTATCTTATCTTATCTTATCTTATCTTATCTTATCTTATCTTATCTTATCTTATCTTATCTTATCTTATCTTATCTTATCTTAATTGTTTTCTTGCCTTGTGTTGTCTTGTTTTATCTTTTCCTTTCTCGTCCTGTCTCGCCTTATCTTATCTTATCTTATCTTATCTTATCTTATCTTATCTTGTCTTGTCTTGTCTTGTCTTGTCTTGTCTTGTCTTGTCTTGTCTTGTCTTGTCTTGTCTTGTCTTGTCTTGTCTTGTCTTGTCTTGTCTTGTCTTGTCTTGTCTTGTCTTGTCTTGTCTTGTCTTTTCTTGTCTTGCCTTGCCTTGCCTTGCCTTGCCTTATCTATCTTATCTTATCCTATCTTGTCTTGTCTTGTCTTGTCTTGTCTTGTCTTGTCTTGTCTTGTCTTGTCTTGTCTTGTCTTGTCTTGTCTTGTCTTGTCTTGTCTCGCCTTGTCTTGTCCTTTCTCGTCCTATCTTATCTTATCTTATCTTATCTTATCTTGTCTTGTCTTGTCTTGTCTTGTCTTGTCTTGTCTTGTCTTGTCTTCTCTTGTCTTGTCTTGTCTTGCCTTGCCTTGCCTTGGCTTGCCTTGCCTTGCCTTATCTATCTTATCTTATCTTATCTTATCTTGTCTTGTCTTGTCTTGTCTTGTCTTGTCTTGTCTTGTCTTGTCTTGTCTTGTCTTGTCTTGTCTTGTCTTGTCTTGTCTTGTCTTGTCTTGTCTTTTCTTGTCTTGCCTTGCCTTGCCTTGCCTTGCCTTATCTATCTTATCTTATCCTATCTTGTCTTGTCTTGTCTTGTCTTGTCTTGTCTCGCCTTGTCTTGTCCTTTCTCGTCCTATCTTATCTTATCTTGTCTTATCTTATCTTATCTTATCTTATCTTATCTTATCTTATCTTATCTTATCTTATCTTATCTTATCTTATCTTATCTTATCTTATCTTATCTTATCTTATCTTATCTTATCTTATCTTATCTTATCTTATCTTATCTTATCTTATCTTATCCTATCTTATCCTATCTTATCCTATCTTATCCTATCTTATCCTATCCTATCCTATCCTATCCTATCCTATCCTATCCTATCCTATCCTATCCTATCCTATCCTATCCTATCTTATCTTATCTTATCTTATCTTATCTTATCTTATCTTATCTTATCTTATCTTATCTTATCTTATCTTATCTTATCTTAATTGTTTTCTTGCCTTGTGTTGTCTTGTTTTATCTTTTCCTTTCTCGTCCTGTCTCGCCTTATCTTATCTTATCTTATCTTATCTTATCTTGTCTTGTCTTGTCTTGTCTTGTCTTGTCTTGTCTTGTCTTGTCTTGTCTTGTCTTGTCTTGTCTTGTCTTGTCTTGTCTTGTCTTGTCTTGTCTTGTCTTGTCTTGTCTTGTCTTGTTGTCTTGTCTTACCTTATCTTGTCCTGTCTCATCCTATCTTATCTTATCTTATCTTATCTTATCTTATCTTATCTTGTCTTGTCTTGTCTTGTCTTGTCTTGTCTTGTCTTGTCTTGTCTTGTCTTGTCTTGCCTTGCCTTGCCTTGCCTTGCCTTGCCTTGCCTTGCCTTGCCTTGTCTTGTCTTGTCTTGTCTTGTCTTGTCTTGTCTTGTCTTGTCTTGTCTTGTCTTGTCTTGTCTTGTCTCGCCTTGTCTTGTCCTTTCTCGTCCTATCTTATCTTATCTTATCTTATCTTATCTTATCTTATCTTATCTTATCTTATCTTGTCTTGTCTTGTCTTGTCTTGTCTTGTCTTGTCTTGTCTTGTCTTGTCTTGTCTTGTCTTGTCTTGTCTTGTCTTGTGTTCTTGTCTTACCTTATCTTGTCCTGTCTCATCCTATCTTATCTTATCTTATCTTGTCTTGTCTTGTCTTGTCTTGTCTTGTCTTGTCTTGTCTTGCCTTGCCTTGCCTTGCCTTGCCTTGCCTTGCCTTGCCTTGCCTTATCTATCTTATCTTGTCTTGTCTTGTCTTGTCTTGTCTCGCCTTGTCTTCTCCTTTCTCGTCCTATCTTATCTTATCTTATCTTATCTTATCTTATCTTATCTTATCTTATCTTATCTTATCTTATCTTATCTTATCTTATCTTATCTTATCTTATCTCATCTCATCTCATCTCATCTCATCTCATCTCATCTCATCTCATCTCATCTCATCTCATCTCATCTCATCTCATCTCATCTTATCTCATCTTACCTTACCTTACCTTGTCCTCTCTCGTCCTTTCTCGTCCTTTCTCGTCCTATCTCGTCCTATCTTATCTTATCTTATCTTATCTTATCTTATCTTATCTTATCTTATCTTATCTTATCTTATCTTATCTTATCTTATCTTATCTTATCTTATCTTATCTTATCTTATCTTATCTCATCTCATCTCATCTCATCTCATCTCATCTCATCTCATCTCATCTCATCTCATCTTATCTCATCTCATCTCGACTTGCCTTGCCTTGTCCTGTCTTATCTTATCTTATCTTATCTTATCTTATCTTATCTTATCTTATCTTATCTTATCTTATCTTATCTTATCTTATCTTATCTTATCTTATCTTATCTTATCTTATCTTATCTTGCCTTGCCTTGCCTTGCCTTGCCTTGCCTTGCCTTGCCTTGCCTTGTCTTGTCTTGTCTTGTCTTGTCTTGTCCTGTCCTGTCCTGTCCTGTCCTGTCCTGTCTTGTCTTGTCTTGTCTTGTCTTGTCTTCTCTTGTCTTGTCTTGTCTTGTCTTGTCTTGTCTTGTCTTGTCTTGTCTTGTCTTGTCTTGTCTTGTCTTGTCTTGCCTTGTCTTGTCTTGCCTTGTTGTCTTGTCTTACCTCATCTTGTCCTGTCTCATCCTATCTTATCTTATCTTATCTTGTCTTGTCTTGTCTCGTCTCGTCTCGTCTCGTCTCGTCTCGTCTCGGCTCGGCTCGTCTCGGCTCGGCTCGGCTCGTCTCGTCTCGTCTCGTCTCGTCTCATCTTATCTTATCTCGCCTTATCATGTCCTTTCTCGTCTTATCTTATCTTATCTTATCTTATCTTATCTTATCTTATCTTATCTTATCTTATCTTATCTTATCTTATCTTGTCTTGTCTTGTCTTGTCTTGTCTTGTCTTGTCTTGTCTTGTCTTGTCTTGTCTTGTCTTGTCTTGTCTTGTCTCGTCTCGTCTTGTCTCGTCTCGTCTCGTCTCGTCTCGTCTCGGCTCGTCTCGTCTCGTCTCGGCTCGGCTCGGCTCGGCTCGGCTCGTCTCGTCTCGGCTCGTCTCGTCTCGTCTCATCTTATCTTATCTCGCCTTATCGTGTCCTTTCTCGTCCTATCTTATCTTATCTTATCTTATCTTATCTTATCTTATCTTATCTTATCTTATCTTATCTTATCTTATCTTATCTTATCTTGTCTTGTCTTGTCTTGTCTTGTCTTGTCTTGTCTTGTCTTGTCTTGTCTTGTCTTGTCTCGTCTCGTCTTGTCTCGTCTCGTCTCGTCTCGTCTCGTCTCGGCTCGTCTCGTCTCGTCTCGGCTCGGCTCGGCTCGGCTCGTCTCGTCTCGTCTCGGCTCGTCTCGTCTCGTCTCATCTTATCTTATCTCGCCTTATCGTGTCCTTTCTCGTCCTATCTTATCTTATCTTATCTTATCTTATCTTATCTTATCTTATCTTATCTTATCTTATCTTATCTTATCTTATCTTATCTTATCTTATCTTATCTTATCTTATCTTATCTTATCTTATCTTATCTTATCTTATCTTATCTTATCTTATCTTATCTTATCTTATCTTATCTTATCTTATCTTATCTTATCTTATCTTATCTTATCTTATCTTATCTTATCTTATCTTATCTTATCTTATCTTATCTTATCTTATCTTATCTTAATTGTTTTCTTGCCTTGTGTTGTCTTGTTTTATCTTTTCCTTTCTCGTCCTGTCTCGCCTTATCTTATCTTATCTTATCTTATCTTATCTTATCTTATCTTATCTTATCTTGTCTTGTCTTGTCTTGTCTTGTCTTGTCTTGTCTTGTCTTGTCTTGTCTTGTCTTGTCTTGTCTTGTCTTGTCTTGTCTTGCCTTGCCTTGCCTTGCCTTGCCTTGGCTTGCCTTATCTATCTTATCTTATCTTATCTTGTCTTGTCTTGTCTTGTCTTGTCTTGTCTTGTCTTGTCTTGTCTTGTCTTGTCTTGTCTTGTCTTGTCTTGTCTTGTCTTGTCTTGTCTTGTCTTGTCTTGTCTTGCCTTGCCTTGCCTTGCCTTGCCTTGCCTTATCTATCTTATCTTATCCTATCTTGTCTTGTCTTGTCTTGTCTTGTCTTGTCTCGCCTTGTCTTGTCCTTTCTCGTCCTATCTTATCTTAACTTATCTTATCTTATCTTGTCTTGTCTTGTCTTGTCTTGTCTTGTCTTGTCTTGTCTTGTCTTGTCTTGTCTTGTCTTGTCTTGCCTTGCCTTGCCTTGCCTTGGCTTGCCTTGCCTTATCTATCTTATCTTATCTTATCTTATCTTGTCTTGTCTTGTCTTGTCTTGTCTTGTCTTGTCTTGTCTTGTCTTGTCTTGTCTTGTCTTGTCTTGTCTTGCCTTGCCTTGCCTTGCCTTGCCTTATCTATCTTATCTTATCCTATCTTGTCTTGTCTTGTCTTGTCTTGTCTTGTCTTGTCTCGCCTTGTCTTGTCCTTTCTCGTCCTATCTTATCTTATCTTATCTTATCTTATCTTATCTTATCTTGTCTTATCTTATCTTATCTTATCTTATCTTATCTTATCTTATCTTATCTTATCTTATCTTATCTTATCTTATCTTATCTTATCTTATCTTATCTTATCTTATCTTATCTTATCTTATCTTATCTTATCTTATCTTATCTTATCTTATCTTATCTTATCTTATCTTATCTTATCTTATCTTATCTTATCTTATCTTATCTTATCTTATCTTGTCTTACCTTATCTTATCTTATCTTATCTTATCTTATCTTATCTTATCTTATCCTATCTTATCCTATCTTATCCTATCTGATCCTATCTGATCCTATCCTATCCTATCCTATCCTATCCTATCCTATCCTATCCTATCCTATCCTATCCTATCCTATCCTATCCTATCCTATCCTATCCTATCCTATCCTATCCTATCTTATCTTATCTTATCTTATCTTATCTTATCTTATCTTATCTTATCTTATCTTATCTTATCTTATCTTATCTTATCTTAATTGTTTTCTTGCCTTGTGTTGTCTTGTTTTATCTTTTCCTTTCTCGTCCTGTCTCGCCTTATCTTATCTTATCTTATCTTATCTTATCTTATCTTGTCTTGTCTTGTCTTGTCTTGTCTTGTCTTGTCTTGTCTTGTCTTGTCTTGTCTTGTCTTGTCTTGTCTTGTCTTGTCTTGTCTTGTCTTGTCTTGTTGTCTTGTCTTACCTTATCTTGTCCTGTCTCATCCTATCTTATCTTATCTTATCTTATCTTATCTTATCTTGTCTTGTCTTGTCTTGTCTTGTCTTGTCTTGTCTTGTCTTGTCTTGTCTTGTCTTGTCTTGTCTTGTCTTGTCTTGTCTTGTCTTGTCTTGTCTTGTCTTGTCTTGTCTTGTCTTGTTGTCTTGTCTTACCTTATCTTGTCCTGTCTCATCCTATCTTATCTTATCTTATCTTATCTTATCTTATCTTGTCTTGTCTTGTCTTGTCTTGTCTTGTCTTGTCTTGTCTTGTCTTGTCTTGCCTTGCCTTGCCTTGCCTTGCCTTGCCTTGCCTTGCCTTGCCTTGCCTTGCCTTGCCTTGTCTTGTCTTGTCTTGTCTTGTCTTGTCTTGTCTTGTCTTGTCTTGTCTTGTCTTGTCTTGTCTCGCCTTGTCTTGTCCTTTCTCGTCCTATCTTATCTTATCTTATCTTATCTTATCTTATCTTATCTTATCTTGTCTTGTCTTGTCTTGTCTTGTCTTGTCTTGTCTTGTCTTGTCTTGTCTTGTCTTGTCTTGTCTTGTCTTGTCTTGTCTTGTCTTGTCTTGTCTTGTCTTGTCTTGTCTTGTCTTGTGTTCTTGTCTTACCTTATCTTGTCCTGTCTCATCCTATCTTATCTTATCTTATCTTGTCTTGTCTTGTCCTGTCTTGTCTTATCTTATCTTATCTTATCTTATCTTATCTTATCTTATCTTATCTTATCTTATCTTATCTTATCTTATCTCATCTCATCTCATCTCATCTCATCTCATCTCATCTCATCTCATCTCATCTCATCTCATCTCATCTCATCTCATCTTATCTCATCTTACCTTACCTTACCTTGTCCTCTCTCGTCCTTTCTCGTCCTATCTCGTCCTATCTTATCTTATCTTATCTTATCTTATCTTATCTTATCTTATCTTATCTTATCTTATCTTATCTTATCTTATCTTATCTTATCTTATCTTATCTTATCTTATCTTATCTTATCTTATCTTATCTTATCTCATCTCATCTCATCTCATCTCATCTCATCTCATCTCATCTCATCTCATCTCATCTTATCTCATCTCATCTCGACTTGCCTTGCCTTGTTCTGTCTTATCTTATCTTATCTTATCTTATCTTATCTTATCTTATCTTATCTTATCTTACCTTACCTTACCTTACCTTACCTTACCTTACCTTACCTTACCTTACCTTACCTTGTCTTGTCTTGTCTTGTCTTGTCTTGTCTTGTCCTGTCCTGTCCTGTCCTGTCCTGTCCTGTCTTGTCTTGTCTTGTCTTGTCTTGTCTTGTCTTGTCTTGTCTTGTCTTGTCTTGTCTTCTCTTGTCTTGTCTTGTCTTGTCTTGTCTTGTCTTGTCTTGTCTTGTCTTGTCTTGCCTTGTCTTGTCATGCCTTGTTGTCTTGTCTTACCTCATCTTGTCCTGTCTCATCCTATCTTATCTTATCTTATCTTGTCTTGTCTTGTCTTCTCTTGTCTTCTCTTGTCTTGTCTTGTCTTGTCTTGCCTTGCCTTGCCTTGCCTTGCCTTGCCTTGCCTTATCTATCTTATCTTATCTTATCTTATCTTGTCTTGTCTTGTCTTGTCTTGTCTTGTCTTGTCTTGTCTTGTCTTGTCTTGTCTTGTCTTGTCTTGTCTTGTCTTGTCTTGTCTTGTCTTGTCTTGTCTTGTCTTGTCTTGTCTTGTCTCGCCTTGTCTTGTCCTTTCTCGTCCTATCTTATCTTATCTTATCTTATCTTATCTTATCTTATCTTATCTTGTCTTGTCTTGTCTTCTCTTGTCTTGTCTCGTCTCGTCTCGTCTCGTCTCGTCTCGTCTCGTCTCGTCTCATCTCATCTTATCTTATCTCGCCTTATCATGTCCTTTCTCGTCCTATCTTATCTTATCTTATCTTATCTTATCTTATCTTATCTTATCTTATCCTATCCTATCCTATCCTATCCTATCCTATCCTATCCTATCCTATCCTATCCTATCCTATCCTATCCTATCCGATCCTGTCTTGTCTTGTCTTGTCTTGTCTTGTCTTGTCTTGTCTTGTCTTGTCTTGTCTTGTCTTGTCTTGTCTTGTCTTGTCTTGTCTTGTCTTGTCTTGTCTTGTCTTGTCTTGTCTTGTCTTGTCTTGTCTTGTCTTGTCTTGTCTTGTTGTCTTGTCTTACCTTATCTTGTCCTGTCTCATCCTATCTTATCCTATCTTATCTTATCTTGTCTTGTCTTGTCTTGTCTTGTCTTGTCTTGTCTTGTCTTGTCTTGTCTTGTCTTGCCTTGCCTTGCCTTGCCTTGCCTTATCTATCTTATCTTATCTTATCTTATCTTGTCTTGTCTTGTCTTGTCTTGTCTCGCCTTGTCTTGTCCTTTCTCGTCCTATCTTATCTTATCTTATCTTATCTTATCTTATCTTATCTTATCTTATCTTATCTTATCTTATCTTATCTTGTCTTGTCTTGTCTCGTCTCGTCTCGTCTCGTCTCGTCTCGTCTCGTCTCGGCTCGGCTCGGCTCGGCTCGGCTCGGCTCGGCTCGGCTCGGCTCGGCTCGTCTCGTCTCATCTTATCTTATCTCGCCTTATCATGTCCTTTCTCGTCCTATCTTATCTTATCTTATCTTATCTTATCTTATCTTATCTTATCTTATCTTATCTTATCTTGTCTTGTCTTGTCTTGTCTTGTCTTGTCTTGTCTTGTCTTGTCTTGTCTTGTCTTGTCTTGTCTTGTCTTGTCTTGTCTTGTCTTGTCTTGTCTTGTCTTGTCTCGTCTCGTCTTGTCTTGCCTTGTCTTGTCATGCCTTGTTGTCTTGTCTTACCTCATCTTGTCCTGTCTCATCCTATCTTATCTTATCTTATCTTGTCTTGTCTTCTCTTGTCTTGTCTTGTCTTGTCTTGTCTTGTCTTGTCTTGCCTTGCCTTGCCTTGCCTTGCCTTGCCTTATCTATCTTATCTTATCTTATCTTATCTTGTCTTGTCTTGTCTTGTCTTGTCTTGTCTTGTCTTGTCTTGTCTTGTCTTGTCTTGTCTTGTCTTGTCTTGTCTTGTCTTGTCTTGTCTTGTCTTGTCTTGTCTTGTCTTGTCTTGTCTTGTATTGTCTTCTCTTGTCTTGTCTTGTCTTGTCTCGCCTTGTCTTGTCCTTTCTCGTCCTATCTTATCTTATCTTATCTTATCTTATCTTATCTTGTCTTGTCTTGTCTTGTCTTGTCTTGTCTTGTCTCGTCTCGTCTCGTCTCGTCTCGTCTCGTCTCGTCTCGTCTCGTCTCATCTTATCTTATCTTATCTCGCCTTATCATGTCCTTTCTCGTCCTATCTTATCTTATCTTATCTTATCTTATCTTATCTTATCTTATCTTATCTTATCTTATCTTATCTTATCTTATCTTATCTTATCTTATCTTATCTTATCTTATCTTATCTTATCTTATCTTATCTTATCTTATCCTATCCTATCCTATCCTATCCTATCCTATCCTATCCTATCCTATCCTATCCTATCCTATCCTATCCTATCCGGTCTTGTCTTGTCTTGTCTTGTCTTGTCTTGTCTTGTCTTGTCTTGTCTTGTCTTGTCTTGTCTTGTCTTGTCTTGTCTTGTCTTGTCTTGTCTTGTCTTGTCTTGTCTTGTCTTGTCTTGTCTTGTCTTGTTGTCTTGTCTTGTCTTGTCTTGTTGTCTTGTCTTACCTTATCTTATCCTATCTTATCTTATCTTATCTTGTCTTGTCTTGTCTTGTCTTGTCTTGTCTTGTCTTGTCTTGTCTTGTCTTGTCTTGTCTTGCCTTGCCTTGCCTTGCCTTGCCTTATCTATCTTATCTTATCTTATCTTATCTTGTCTTGTCTTGTCTTGTCTCGTCTCGTCTCGTCTCGTCTCGTCTCGTCTCGTCTCGTCTCGTCTCGGCTCGGCTCGGCTCGGCTCGGCTCGGCTCGTCTCATCTTATCTTATCTCGCCTTATCATGTCCTTTCTCGTCCTATCTTATCTTATCTTATCTTATCTTATCTTATCTTATCTTGTCTTGTCTTGTCTTGTCTTGTCTTGTCTTGTCTTGTCTTGTCTTGTCTTGTCTTGTCTTGTCTTGTCTTGTCTTGTCTTGTCTTGTCTTGTCTTGTCTTGTCTTGTCTTGTCTTGTCTTGTCTTGTCTTGTCTTGTCTTGTCTTGTCTTCTCTTCTCTTGTCTTGTCTTGTCTTGTCTCGCCTTGTCTTGTCCTTTCTCGTCCTATCTTATCTTATCTTATCTTATCTTATCTTATCTTATCTTATCTTGTCTTGTCTTGTCTTGTCTTGTCTTGTCTTGTCTTGTCTCGTCTCGTCTCGTCTCGTCTCGTCTCGTCTCGTCTCGTCTCATCTTATCTTATCTTATCTCGCCTTATCATGTCCTTTCTCGTCCTATCTTATCTTATCTTATCTTATCTTATCTTATCTTATCTTATCTTATCTTATCTTATCTTATCTTATCTTATCTTATCTTATCTTATCTTATCTTATCTTATCTTATCCTATCCTATCCTATCCTATCCTATCCTATCCTATCCTATCCTATCCTATCCTATCCTATCCTATCCGGTCTTGTCTTGTCTTGTCTTGTCTTGTCTTGTCTTGTCTTGTCTTGTCTTGTCTTGTCTTGTCTTGTCTTGTCTTGTCTTGTCTTGTCTTGTCTTGTCTTGTCTTGTCTTGTCTTGTCTTGTTGTCTTGTCTTGTCTTGTCTTGTTGTCTTGTCTTACCTTATCTTATCCTATCTTATCTTATCTTATCTTGTCTTGTCTTGTCTTGTCTTGTCTTGTCTTGTCTTGTCTTGTCTTGTCTTGTCTTGTCTTGTCTTGTCTTGTCTTGCCTTGCCTTGCCTTGCCTTGCCTTATCTATCTTATCTTATCTTATCTTATCTTATCTTGTCTTGTCTTGTCTTGTCTTGTCTTGTCTTGTCTCGCCTTGTCTTGTCCTTTCTCGTCCTATCTTATCTTATCTTAACTTATCTTATCTTATCTTGTCTTGTCTTGTCTCGTCTCGTCTCGTCTCGTCTCGTCTCGTCTCGTCTCGTCTCGTCTCGTCTCGTCTCGTCTCGGCTCGGCTCGGCTCGGCTCGGCTCGTCTCGTCTCGTCTCATCTTATCTTATCTCGCCTTATCATGTCCTTTCTCGTCCTATCTTATCTTATCTTATCTTATCTTATCTTATCTTATCTTGTCTTGTCTTGTCTTGTCTTGTCTTGTCTTGTCTTGTCTTGTCTTGTCTTGTCTTGTCTTGTCTTGTCTCGTCTCGTCTCGTCTCGTCTCGTCTCGTCTCGTCTCGTCTCGGCTCGGCTCGGCTCGGCTCGGCTCGGCTCGGCTCGGCTCGGCTCGGCTCGGCTCGGCTCGTCTCATCTTATCTTATCTCGCCTTATCATGTCCTTTCTCGTCCTATCTTATCTTATCTTATCTTATCTTATCTTATCTTATCTTGTCTTGTCTTGTCTTGTCTTGTCTTGTCTTGTCTTGTCTTGTCTTGTCTTGTCTTGTCTTGTCTTGTCTTGTCTTGTCTTGTCTTGTCTTGTCTTGTCTTGTCTTGTCTTGTCTTGTCTTGTCTTGTTGTCTTGTCTTACCTTATCTTGTCCTGTCTCATCCTATCTTATCCTATCTTATCTTATCTTATCTTATCTTATCTTATCTTATCTTATCTTATCTTATCTTATCTTATCTTATCTTATCTTATCTTATCTTATCTTATCTTATCTTATCTTATCTTATCTTATCTTATCTTATCTTATCTTATCTTATCTTATCTTATCTTATCTTATCTTATCTTATCTTATCTTATCTTATCTTATCTTATCTTATCTTATCTTATCTTATCTTATCTTATCTTAATTGTTTTCTTGCCTTGTGTTGTCTTGTTTTATCTTTTCCTTTCTCGTCCTGTCTCGCCTTATCTTATCTTATCTTATCTTGTCTTGTCTTGTCTTGTCTTGTCTTGTCTTGTCTTGTCTTGTCTTGTCTTGTCTTGTCTTGTCTTGTCTTGTCTTGTCTTGTCTTGTCTTGTCTTGTCTTGTCTTGTCTTGCCTTGCCTTGCCTTGCCTTGGCTTGCCTTGCCTTATCTATCTTATCTTATCTTATCTTATCTTGTCTTGTCTTGTCTTGTCTTGTCTTGTCTTGTCTTGTCTTGTCTTGTCTTGTCTTGTCTTGCCTTGCCTTGCCTTGCCTTGCCTTATCTATCTTATCTTATCCTATCTTGTCTTGTCTTGTCTTGTCTTGTCTTGTCTTGTCTTGTCTTGTCTTATCTTATCTTATCTTATCTTATCTTATCTTATCTTATCTTATCTTATCTTATCTTATCTTATCTTATCTTATCTTATCTTATCTTATCTTATCTTATCTTATCTTATCTTATCTTATCTTATCTTATCTTATCTTATCTTATCTTATCTTATCTTATCTTATCTTATCTTATCTTATCTTATCCTATCTTATCCTATCTTATCCTATCCTATCCTATCCTATCCTATCCTATCCTATCCTATCCTATCCTATCCTATCCTATCTTATCTTATCTTATCTTATCTTATCTTATCTTAATTGTTTTCTTGCCTTGTGTTGTCTTGTTTTATCTTTTCCTTTCTCGTCCTGTCTCGCCTTATCTTATCTTATCTTATCTTATCTTATCTTGTCTTGTCTTGTCTTGTCTTGTCTTGTCTTGTCTTGTCTTGTCTTGTCTTGTCTTGTCTTGTCTTGTCTTGTCTTGTCTTGTCTTGTCTTGTCTTGTCTTGTCTTGTCTTGTCTTGTCTTGTCTTGTCTTGTCTTGTCTTGTCTTGTCTTGTCTTGTTGTCTTGTCTTACCTTATCTTGTCCTGTCTCATCCTATCTTATCTTATCTTATCTTATCTTATCTTATCTTGTCTTGTCTTGTCTTGTCTTGTCTTGTCTTGTCTTGTCTTGTCTTGCCTTGCCTTGCCTTGCCTTGCCTTGCCTTGCCTTGCCTTGCCTTGCCTTGCCTTGCCTTGCCTTGTCTTGTCTTGTCTTGTCTTGTCTTGTCTTGTCTTGTCTTGTCTTGTCTTGTCTTGTCTCGCCTTGTCTTGTCCTTTCTCGTCCTATCTTATCTTATCTTATCTTATCTTATCTTATCTTATCTTGTCTTGTCTTGTCTTGTCTTGTCTTGTCTTGTCTTGTCTTGTCTTGTCTTGTCTTGTCTTGTCTTGTCTTGTCTTGTCTTGTCTTGTCTTGTCTTGTCTTGTCTTGTCTTGTCTTGTGTTCTTGTCTTACCTTATCTTGTCCTGTCTCATCCTATCTTATCTTATCTTGTCTTGTCTTGTCTTGTCTTGTCTTGTCTTGTCTTGTCTTGTCTTGTCTTGTCTTGCCTTGCCTTGCCTTGCCTTGCCTTGCCTTGCCTTGCCTTATCTATCTTATCTTATCTTGTCTTGTCTTGTCTTGTCTTGTCTCGCCTTGTCTTGTCCTTTCTCGTCCTATCTTATCTTATCTTATCTTATCTTATCTTATCTTATCTTATCTTATCTTATCTTATCTTATCTTATCTCATCTCATCTCATCTCATCTCATCTCATCTCATCTCATCTCATCTCATCTCATCTCATCTCATCTCATCTTATCTCATCTTACCTTACCTTACCTTGTCCTCTCTCGTCCTTTCTCGTCCTATCTCGTCCTATCTTATCTTATCTTATCTTATCTTATCTTATCTTATCTCATCTCATCTCATCTCATCTCATCTCATCTCATCTCATCTCATCTCATCTCATCTCATCTCATCTCATCTTATCTCATCTCATCTCGACTTGCCTTGCCTTGTCCTGTCTTATCTTATCTTATCTTATCTTATCTTATCTTATCTTATCTTATCTTACCTTACCTTACCTTACCTTACCTTACCTTACCTTACCTTGTCTTGTCTTGTCTTGTCTTGTCTTGTCTTGTCCTGTCCTGTCCTGTCCTGTCCTGTCCTGTCTTGTCTTGTCTTGTCTTGTCTTGTCTTGTCTTGTCTTGTCTTGTCTTGTCTTGTCTTGTCTTGTCTTGTCTTGTCTTGTCTTGTCTTGTCTTGTCTTGCCTTGTCTTGTCATGCCTTGTTGTCTTGTCTTACCTCATCTTGTCCTGTCTCATCCTATCTTATCTTATCTTATCTTGTCTTGTCTTGTCTTGTCTTGTCTTGTCTTGTCTTGTCTTGTCTTGTCTTGCCTTGCCTTGCCTTGCCTTGCCTTATCTATCTTATCTTATCTTATCTTATCTTGTCTTGTCTTGTCTTGTCTTGTCTTGTCTTGTCTTGTCTTGTCTTGTCTTGTCTTGTCTTGTCTTGTCTTGTCTTGTCTTGTCTCGCCTTGTCTTGTCCTTTCTCGTCCTATCTTATCTTATCTTATCTTATCTTATCTTATCTTGTCTTGTCTTGTCTTGTCTTGTCTTGTCTTGTCTTGTCTTGTCTTGTCTTGTCTTGTCTCGTCTCGTCTCGTCTCGTCTCGTCTCGTCTCGTCTCGTCTCGTCTCGTCTCGTCTCGTCTCGTCTCATCTTATCTTATCTTATCTCGCCTTATCATGTCCTTTCTCGTCCTATCTTATCTTATCTTATCTTATCTTATCTTATCTTATCTTATCTTATCTTATCTTATCTTATCTTATCTTATCTTATCTTATCTTATCTTATCTTATCTTATCTTATCTTATCTTATCTTATCTTATCTTATCTTATCCTATCCTATCCTATCCTATCCTATCCTATCCTATCCTATCCTATCCTATCCTATCCTATCCTATCCTGTCTTGTCTTGTCTTGTCTTGTCTTGTCTTGTCTTGTCTTGTCTTGTCCTGTCCTGTCCTGTCCTGTCCTGTCCTGTCTTGTCTTGTCTTGTCTTGTCTTGTCTTGTCTTGTCTTGTCTTCTCTTGTCTTGTCTTGTCTTGTCTTGTCTTGTCTTGTCTTGTCTTATCTTGTCTTGTCTTGTCTTGTCTTGTCTTGTCTTGCCTTGCCTTGCCTTGCCTTGCCTTATCTATCTTATCTCATCTCATCTTATCTTACCTTACCTTGTCCTCTCTCGTCCTTTCTCGTCCTATCTCGTCCTATCTTATCTTATCTTATCTTATCTTATCTTATCTTATCTTATCTTATCTTATCTTATCTTATCTTATCTTATCTTATCTTATCTTATCTTGTCTTGTCTTGTCTTGTCTTGTCTTGTCTTATCTTATCTTATCTTATCTTATCTTATCTTATCTTATCTTATCTTATCTTATCTTATCTCGTCTCGTCTCGTCTCGTCTCGTCTCGTCTCGTCTCGTCTCGTCTCGTCTTGTCTCGTCTCGTCTCGTCTTGCCTTACCTTGTCCTGTCTTATCTTATCTTATCTTATCTTATCTTATCTTATCTTATCTTATCTTATCTTATCTTATCTTACCTTACCTTACCTTACCTTACCTTACCTTACCTTACCTTACCTTACCTTGCCTTGCCTTGCCTTGCCTTGCCTTGCCTTGCCTTGCCTTGCCTTGCCTTGCCTTGCCTTGCCTTGCCTTGCCTTGCCTTGTCTTGTCTTGTCCTGTCCTGTCCTTTCCTGTCCTGTCCTGTCTTGTCTTGTCTTGTCTTGTCTTCTCTTGTCTTGTTTTGTCTTGTCTTGTCTTGTCTTGTCTTGTCTTGTCTTGTCTTGTCTTGTCTTGTCTTGTCTTGCCTTGTCTTGTCTTGCCTTGTTGTCTTGTCTTACCTCATCTTTTCCTGTCTCATCCTATCTTATCTTATCTTATCTTGTCTTGTCTTGTCTTGTCTTGTCTTGTCTTGTCTTGCCTTGCCTTGCCTTGCCTTGCCTTATCTATCTTATCTTATCTTATCTTATCTTGTCTTGTCTTGTCTTGTCTCGCCTTGTCTTGTCCTTTCTCGTCCTATCTTATCTTATCTTATCTTATCTTATCTTATCTTATCTTATCTTATCTTATCTTATCTTATCTTATCTTATCTTATCTTATCTTATCTTATCTTATCTTATCTTATCTTATCTTATCTTATCTTATCTTATCTTATCTTATCTTATCTTATCTTATCTTATCTTATCTTATCTTATCTTATCTTATCTTATCTTATCTTATCTTAACTCATCTCATCTCATCTCATCTCATCTCATCTCATCTCATCTTATCTCATCTCATCTCATCTCATCTCATCTTATCTTACCTTACCTTGTCCTCTCTCGTCCTTTCTCGTCCTATCTCGTCCTATCTTATCTTATCTTATCTTATCTTATCTTATCTTATCTTATCTTATCTTATCTTATCTTATCTTATCTTATCTTATCTTATCTTATCTTATCTTGTCTTGTCTTGTCTTGTCTTGTCTTGTCTTATCTTATCTTATCTTATCTTATCTTATCTTATCTTATCTTATCTTATCTTATCTTATCTTATCTTATCTCGTCTCGTCTCGTCTCGTCTCGTCTCGTCTCGTCTCGTCTCGTCTCGTCTCGTCTCGTCTTGTCTCGTCTCGTCTCGTCTTGCCTTACCTTGTCCTGTCTTATCTTATCTTATCTTATCTTATCTTATCTTATCTTATCTTATCTTATCTTATCTTATCTTATCTTATCTTATCTTATCTTACCTTATCTTATCTTATCTTATCTTATCTTATCTTATCTTATCTTATCTTATCTTATCTTATCTTAACTCATCTCATCTCATCTCATCTCATCTCATCTCATCTCATCTCATCTTATCTCATCTCATCTCATCTCATCTCATCTTATCTTACCTTACCTTGTCCTCTCTCGTCCTTTCTCGTCCTATCTCGTCCTATCTTATCTTATCTTATCTTATCTTATCTTATCTTATCTTATCTTATCTTATCTTATCTTATCTTATCTTATCTTATCTTATCTTATCTTATCTTATCTTGTCTTGTCTTGTCTTGTCTTATCTTATCTTATCTTATCTTATCTTATCTTATCTTATCTTATCTTATCTTATCTTATCTTATCTTATCTTATCTCGTCTCGTCTCGTCTCGTCTCGTCTCGTCTCGTCTCGTCTCGTCTCGTCTCGTCTTGTCTCGTCTCGTCTCGTCTTGCCTTACCTTGTCCTGTCTTATCTTATCTTATCTTATCTTATCTTATCTTATCTTATCTTATCTTATCTTATCTTATCTTATCTTATCTTATCTTATCTTACCTTATCTTATCTTATCTTATCTTATCTTATCTTATCTTATCTTATCTTATCTTATCTTATCTTAACTCATCTCATCTCATCTCATCTCATCTCATCTCATCTCATCTCATCTTATCTCATCTCATCTCATCTCATCTCATCTTATCTTACCTTACCTTGTCCT
Source organism: Bothrops alternatus (assembly GCA_034064705.1). Lineage (NCBI taxonomy): Eukaryota > Metazoa > Chordata > Lepidosauria > Squamata > Viperidae > Bothrops > Bothrops alternatus. The sequence continues at coordinate 718,619 of JARGCV010000216.1, forward strand.
CTCTCGTCCTTTCTCGTCCTATCTCGTCCTATCTTATCTTATCTTATCTTATCTTATCTTATCTTATCTTATCTTATCTTATCTTATCTTATCTTATCTTATCTTATCTTATCTTATCTTGTCTTGTCTTGTCTTGTCTTGTCTTGTCTTATCTTATCTTATCTTATCTTATCTTATCTTATCTTATCTTATCTTATCTTATCTTATCTTATCTTGTCTCGTCTCGTCTCGTCTCGTCTCGTCTCGTCTCGTCTCGTCTCGTCTCGTCTCGTCTCGTCTCGTCTCGTCTTGTCTCGTCTCGTCTCGTCTTGCCTTACCTTGTCCTGTCTTATCTTATCTTATCTTATCTTATCTTATCTTATCTTATCTTATCTTATCTTATCTTATCTTATCTTATCTTACCTTACCTTACCTTACCTTACCTTACCTTACCTTACCTTACCTTGCCTTGCCTTGCCTTGCCTTGCCTTGCCTTGCCTTGCCTTGCCTTGCCTTGCCTTGCCTTGCCTTGCCTTGCCTTGCCTTGCCTTGCCTTGTCTTGTCTTGTCCTGTCCTGTCCTTTCCTGTCCTGTCCTGTCTTGTCTTGTCTTGTCTTGTCTTCTCTTGTCTTGTTTTGTCTTGTCTTGTCTTGTCTTGTCTTGTCTTGTCTTGTCTTGCCTTGTCTTGTCTTGCCTTGTTGTCTTGTCTTACCTCATCTTTTCCTGTCTCATCCTATCTTATCTTATCTTATCTTATCTTGTCTTGTCTTGTCTTGTCTTCTCTTGTCTTGTCTTGTCTTGTCTTGCCTTGCCTTGCCTTGCCTTGCCTTATCTATCTTATCTTATCTTATCTTATCTTGTCTTGTCTTGTCTTGTCTTGTCTTGTCTTGTCTTGTCTTCTCTTGTCTTGTCTTGTCTCGTCTCGTCTCGTCTCGTCTCGTCTCGTCTCGTCTCGTCTCGTCTCGTCTCGTCTCGTCTCGTCTCGTCTCGTCTCATCTTATCTTATCTTATCTCGCCTTATCATGTCCTTTCTCGTCCTATCTTATCTTATCTTATCTTATCTTATCTTATCTTATCTTATCTTATCTTATCTTATCTTATCTTATCTTATCTTATCTTATCTTATCTTATCTTATCTTATCTTATCTTATCTTATCTTATCCTATCCTATCCTATCCTATCCTATCCTATCCTATCCTATCCTATCCTATCCTATCCTATCCTATCCTATCCTATCCTATCCTATCCTATCCTATCCGATCTTATCTTGTCTTGTCTTGTCTTGTCTTGTCTTGTCTTGTCTTGTCTTGTCTTGTCTTGTCTTGTCTTGTCTTGTCTTGTCTTGTCTTGTTGTCTTGTCTTACCTTATCTTGTCCTGTCTCATCCTATCTCATCCTATCTTATCTTATCTTGTCTTGTCTTGTCTTGTCTTGTCTTGTCTTGTCTTGTCTTGCCTTGCCTTGCCTTGCCTTGCCTTATCTATCTTATCTTATCTTATCTTATCTTATCTTATCTTATCTTGTCTTGTCTTGTCTTGTCTTGTCTTGTCTTGTCTTGTCTCGTCTCGTCTCGTCTCGTCTCGTCTCGTCTCGTCTCGTCTCGTCTCGTCTCGTCTCATCTTATCTTATCTTATCTCGCCTTATCATGTCCTTTCTCGTCCTATCTTATCTTATCTTATCTTATCTTATCTTATCTTATCTTATCTTATCTTATCTTATCTTATCTTATCTTATCTTATCTTATCTTATCTTATCTTATCTTCTCTTATCTTATCTTATCTTATCTTATCTTATCTTATCTTATCTTATCTTATCCTATCCTATCCTATCCTATCCTATCCTATCCTATCCTATCCTATCCTATCCTATCCTATCCTATCCTATCCTATCCGGTCTTGTCTTGTCTTGTCTTGTCTTGTCTTGTCTTGTCTTGTCTTGTCTTGTCTTGTCTTGTCTTGTCTTGTCTTGTCTTGTCTTGTCTTGTCTTGTCTTGTCTTGTCTTGTCTTGTCTTGTTGTCTTGTCTTGTCTTGTCTTGTTGTCTTGTCTTACCTTATCTTATCCTATCTTATCTTATCTTATCTTATCTTGTCTTGTCTTGTCTTGTCTTGTCTTGTCTTGTCTTGTCTTGTCTTGTCTTGTCTTGTCTTGTCTTGCCTTGCCTTGCCTTGCCTTATCTATCTTATCTTATCTTATCTTATCTTATCTTGTCTTGTCTTGTCTTGTCTTGTCTTGTCTCGCCTTGTCTTGTCCTTTCTCGTCCTATCTTATCTTATCTTAACTTATCTTATCTTATCTTGTCTTGTCTTGTCTCGTCTCGTCTCGTCTCGTCTCTGTCCTGTCCTGTCCTGTCCTGTCCTGTCCTGTCTTGTCTTGTCTTGTCTTGTCTTGTCTTGTCTTGTCTTGTCTTGTCTTGTCTTCTCTCGTCTCGTCTCGTCTCGTCTCGGCTCGTCTCGGCTCGGCTCGGCTCGGCTCGGCTCGGCTCGTCTCGTCTCATCTTATCTTATCTCGCCTTATCATGTCCTTTCTCGTCCTATCTTATCTTATCTTATCTTATCTTATCTTATCTTATCTTATCTTGTCTTGTCTTGTCTTGTCTTGTCTTGTCTTGTCTTGTCTTGTCTTGTCTTGTCTTGTCTCGTCTCGTCTCGTCTCGTCTCGTCTCGTCTCGGCTCGGCTCGGCTCGTCTCGTCTCGTCTCGGCTCGGCTCGGCTCGGCTCGGCTCGGCTCGGCTCGTCTCATCTTATCTTATCTCGCCTTATCATGTCCTTTCTCGTCCTATCTTATCTTATCTTATCTTATCTTATCTTATCTTATCTTATCTTGTCTTGTCTTGTCTTGTCTTGTCTTGTCTTGTCTTGTCTTGTCTTGTCTTGTCTTGTCTTGTCTTGTCTTGTCTTGTCTTGTCTTGTCTTGTCTTGTCTTGTCTTGTCTTGTCTTGTCTTGTCTTGTCTTGTCTTGTCTTGTCTTGTCTTGTCTTGTTGTCTTGTCTTACCTTATCTTGTCCTGTCTCATCCTATCTTATCCTATCTTATCTTATCTTATCTTATCTTATCTTATCTTATCTTATCTTATCTTATCTTATCTTATCTTATCTTATCTTATCTTATCTTATCTTATCTTATCTTATCTTATCTTATCTTATCTTATCTTATCTTATCTTATCTTATCTTATCTTATCTTATCTTATCTTATCTTATCTTATCTTATCTTAATTGTTTTCTTGCCTTGTGTTGTCTTGTTTTATCTTTTCCTTTCTCGTCCTGTCTCGCCTTATCTTATCTTATCTTATCTTGTCTTGTCTTGTCTTGTCTTGTCTTGTCTTGTCTTGTCTTGTCTTGTCTTGTCTTGTCTTGTCTTGTCTTGTCTTGTCTTGTCTTGTCTTGTCTTGTCTTGCCTTGCCTTGCCTTGCCTTGCCTTGCCTTGCCTTATCTATCTTATCTTATCTTATCTTATCTTGTCTTGTCTTGTCTTGTCTTGTCTTGTCTTGTCTTGTCTTGTCTTGTCTTGTCTTGTCTTGTCTTGTCTTGTCTTGTCTTGCCTTGCCTTGCCTTGCCTTGCCTTATCTATCTTATCTTATCCTATCTTGTCTTGTCTTGTCTTGTCTTGTCTTGTCTTGTCTTGTCTTATCTTATCTTATCTTATCTTATCTTATCTTATCTTATCTTATCTTATCTTATCTTATCTTATCTTATCTTATCTTATCTTATCTTATCTTATCTTATCTTATCTTATCTTATCTTATCTTATCTTATCTTATCTTATCTTATCTTATCTTATCTTATCTTATCTTATCCTATCCTATCCTATCCTATCCTATCCTATCCTATCCTATCCTATCCTATCCTATCCTATCCTATCCTGTCCTGTCCTGTCCTGTCCTGTCCTGTCCTGTCCTGTCTTGTCTTGTCTTGTCTTGTCTTGTCTTGTCTTGTCCTGTCCTGTCCTGTCCTGTCCTGTCCTGTCCTGTCCTGTCTTGTCTTGTCTTGTCTTGTCTTGTCTTGTCTTGTCTTGTCTTGTCTTGTCTTGTCTTGTCTTGTCTTATCTTGTCTTGTCTTGTCTTGTCTTGTCTTGTCTTGTCTTGCCTTGCCTTGCCTTGCCTTGCCTTATCTATCTTATCTCATCTCATCTTATCTTACCTTACCTTGTCCTCTCTCGTCCTTTCTCGTCCTATCTCGTCCTATCTTATCTTATCTTATCTTATCTTATCTTATCTTATCTTATCTTATCTTATCTTATCTTATCTTATCTTATCTTATCTTATCTTATCTTATCTTATCTTGTCTTGTCTTGTCTTGTCTTGTCTTATCTTATCTTATCTTATCTTATCTTATCTTATCTTATCTTATCTTATCTTATCTTATCTCGTCTCGTCTCGTCTCGTCTCGTCTCGTCTCGTCTCGTCTCGTCTCGTCTCGTCTCGTCTCGTCTCGTCTCGTCTCGTCTCGTCTTGTCTCGTCTCGTCTCGTCTTGCCTTACCTTGTCCTGTCTTATCTTATCTTATCTTATCTTATCTTATCTTATCTTATCTTATCTTATCTTATCTTATCTTATCTTATCTTACCTTACCTTACCTTACCTTACCTTACCTTACCTTACCTTACCTTACCTTGCCTTGCCTTGCCTTGCCTTGCCTTGCCTTGCCTTGCCTTGCCTTGCCTTGCCTTGCCTTGCCTTGCCTTGCCTTGCCTTGTCTTGTCTTGTCCTGTCCTGTCCTTTCCTGTCCTGTCCTGTCTTGTCTTGTCTTGTCTTGTCTTCTCTTGTCTTGTTTTGTCTTGTCTTGTCTTGTCTTGTCTTGTCTTGTCTTGTCTTGTCTTGTCTTGTCTTGTCTTGTCTTGTCTTGTCTTGTCTTGTCTTGCCTTGTCTTGTCTTGCCTTGTTGTCTTGTCTTACCTCATCTTTTCCTGTCTCATCCTATCTTATCTTATCTTATCTTGTCTTGTCTTGTCTTGTCTTGTCTTGTCTTGCCTTGCCTTGCCTTGCCTTGCCTTATCTATCTTATCTTATCTTATCTTATCTTATCTTGTCTTGTCTTGTCTTGTCTCGCCTTGTCTTGTCCTTTCTCGTCCTATCTTATCTTATCTTATCTTATCTTATCTTATCTTATCTTATCTTATCTTATCTTATCTTATCTTATCTTATCTTATCTTATCTTATCTTATCTTATCTTATCTTATCTTATCTTATCTTATCTTATCTTATCTTATCTTATCTTATCTTATCTTATCTTATCTTATCTTATCTTATCTTATCTTATCTTATCTTATCTTATCTTATCTTATCTTATCTTATCTTATCTTATCTCATCTTAACTCATCTCATCTCATCTCATCTCATCTCATCTCATCTCATCTCATCTCATCTCATCTTATCTTACCTTACCTTGTCCTCTCTCGTCCTTTCTCGTCCTATCTCGTCCTATCTTATCTTATCTTATCTTATCTTATCTTATCTTATCTTATCTTATCTTATCTTATCTTATCTTATCTTATCTTATCTTATCTTGTCTTGTCTTGTCTTGTCTTATCTTATCTTATCTTATCTTATCTTATCTTATCTTATCTTATCTTATCTTATCTTATCTTATCTCGTCTCGTCTCGTCTCGTCTCGTCTCGTCTCGTCTCGTCTCGTCTCGTCTCGTCTCGTCTCGTCTCGTCTCGTCTCGTCTCGTCTTGCCTTACCTTGTCCTGTCTTATCTTATCTTATCTTATCTTATCTTATCTTATCTTATCTTATCTTATCTTATCTTATCTTACCTTACCTTACCTTACCTTACCTTACCTTACCTTACCTTACCTTACCTTGCCTTGCCTTGCCTTGCCTTGCCTTGCCTTGCCTTGCCTTGCCTTGCCTTGCCTTGCCTTGCCTTGCCTTGCCTTGCCTTGCCTTGCCTTGCCTTGCCTTGTCTTGTCTTGTCCTGTCCTGTCCTTTCCTGTCCTGTCCTGTCTTGTCTTGTCTTGTCTTGTCTTCTCTTGTCTTGTTTTGTCTTGTCTTGTCTTGTCTTGTCTTGTCTTGTCTTCTCTTGTCTTGTCTTGCCTTGTCTTGTCTTGCCTTGTTGTCTTGTCTTACCTCATCTTTTCCTGTCTCATCCTATCTTATCTTATCTTATCTTATCTTGTCTTGTCTTGTCTTCTCTTGTCTTGTCTTGTCTTGTCTTGCCTTGCCTTGCCTTGCCTTGCCTTATCTATCTTATCTTATCTTATCTTATCTTGTCTTGTCTTGTCTTGTCTTGTCTTGTCTTGTCTTGTCTTCTCTTGTCTTGTCTTGTCTCGTCTCGTCTCGTCTCGTCTCGTCTCGTCTCGTCTCGTCTCGTCTCGTCTCGTCTCGTCTCATCTTATCTTATCTTATCTCGCCTTATCATGTCCTTTCTCGTCCTATCTTATCTTATCTTATCTTATCTTATCTTATCTTATCTTATCTTATCTTATCTTATCTCATCTCATCTCATCTCATCTCATCTCATCTCATCTCATCTCATCTCATCTCATCTCATCTCATCTCATCTCATCTTATCTCATCTTACCTTACCTTACCTTGTCCTCTCTCGTCCTTTCTCGTCCTATCTCGTCCTATCTTATCTTATCTTATCTTATCTTATCTTATCTTATCTTATCTTATCTTATCTTATCTTATCTTATCTTATCTTATCTTATCTTATCTTATCTTATCTTATCTTATCTTATCTTATCTCATCTCATCTCATCTCATCTCATCTCATCTCATCTCATCTCATCTTATCTCATCTCATCTCGACTTGCCTTGCCTTGTTCTGTCTTATCTTATCTTATCTTATCTTATCTTATCTTATCTTATCTTATCTTATCTTATCTTATCTTACCTTACCTTACCTTACCTTACCTTACCTTACCTTACCTTACCTTACCTTACCTTACCTTGTCTTGTCTTGTCTTGTCTTGTCTTGTCTTGTCCTGTCCTGTCCTGTCCTGTCCTGTCCTGTCTTGTCTTGTCTTGTCTTGTCTTGTCTTGTCTTGTCTTGTCTTGTCTTGTCTTCTCTTGTCTTGTCTTGTCTTGTCTTGTCTTGTCTTGTCTTGTCTTGTCTTGTCTTGTCTTGTCTTGCCTTGTCTTGTCATGCCTTGTTGTGTTGTCTTACCTCATCTTGTCCTGTCTCATCCTATCTTATCTTATCTTATCTTGTCTTGTCTTGTCTTGTCTTCTCTTGTCTTCTCTTGTCTTGTCTTGTCTTGTCTTGCCTTGCCTTGCCTTGCCTTGCCTTGCCTTATCTATCTTATCTTATCTTATCTTATCTTGTCTTGTCTTGTCTTGTCTTGTCTTGTCTTGTCTTGTCTTGTCTTGTCTTGTCTTGTCTTGTCTTGCCTTGCCTTGCCTTGCCTTGCCTTATCTATCTTATCTTATCCTATCTTGTCTTGTCTTGTCTTGTCTTGTCTTGTCTTGTCTTGTCTTGTCTTATCTTATCTTATCTTATCTTATCTTATCTTATCTTATCTTATCTTATCTTATCTTATCTTATCTTATCTTATCTTATCTTATCTTATCTTATCTTATCTTATCTTATCTTATCTTATCTTATCTTATCTTATCTTATCTTATCTTATCTTATCTTATCTTATCTTATCTTATCCTATCCTATCCTATCCTATCCTATCCTATCCTATCCTATCCTGTCCTGTCCTGTCCTGTCCTGTCCTGTCTTGTCTTGTCTTGTCTTGTCTTGTCTTGTCTTGTCCTGTCCTGTCCTGTCCTGTCCTGTCCTGTCCTGTCCTGTCCTGTCTTGTCTTGTCTTGTCTTGTCTTGTCTTGTCTTGTCTTGTCTTGTCTTGTCTTGTCTTATCTTGTCTTGTCTTGTCTTGTCTTGTCTTGTCTTGCCTTGCCTTGCCTTGCCTTGCCTTATCTATCTTATCTCATCTCATCTTATCTTACCTTACCTTGTCCTCTCTCGTCCTTTCTCGTCCTATCTCGTCCTATCTTATCTTATCTTATCTTATCTTATCTTATCTTATCTTATCTTATCTTATCTTATCTTATCTTATCTTATCTTATCTTATCTTATCTTATCTTATCTTGTCTTGTCTTGTCTTGTCTTGTCTTGTCTTGTCTTGTCTTATCTTATCTTATCTTATCTTATCTTATCTTATCTTATCTTATCTTATCTTATCTCGTCTCGTCTCGTCTCGTCTCGTCTCGTCTCGTCTCGTCTCGTCTCGTCTCGTCTTGTCTCGTCTCGTCTCGTCTTGCCTTACCTTGTCCTGTCTTATCTTATCTTATCTTATCTTATCTTATCTTATCTTATCTTATCTTATCTTATCTTATCTTATCTTATCTTATCTTATCTTATCTTACCTTACCTTACCTTACCTTACCTTACCTTACCTTACCTTGCCTTGCCTTGCCTTGCCTTGCCTTGCCTTGCCTTGCCTTGCCTTGCCTTGCCTTGCCTTGCCTTGCCTTGCCTTGCCTTGCCTTGTCTTGTCTTGTCCTGTCCTGTCCTTTCCTGTCCTGTCCTGTCTTGTCTTGTCTTGTCTTGTCTTCTCTTGTCTTGTTTTGTCTTGTCTTGTCTTGTCTTGTCTTGTCTTGTCTTGTCTTGTCTTGTCTTGTCTTGTCTTGTCTTGTCTTGTCTTGCCTTGTCTTGTCTTGCCTTGTTGTCTTGTCTTACCTCATCTTTTCCTGTCTCATCCTATCTTATCTTATCTTATCTTGTCTTGTCTTGTCTTGTCTTGTCTTGTCTTGTCTTGTCTTGCCTTGCCTTGCCTTGCCTTGCCTTATCTATCTTATCTTATCTTATCTTATCTTGTCTTGTCTTGTCTTGTCTTGTCTCGCCTTGTCTTGTCCTTTCTCGTCCTATCTTATCTTATCTTATCTTATCTTATCTTATCTTATCTTATCTTATCTTATCTTATCTTATCTTATCTTATCTTATCTTATCTTATCTTATCTTATCTTATCTTATCTTATCTTATCTTATCTTATCTTATCTTATCTTATCTTATCTTATCTTATCTTATCTTATCTTATCTTATCTTATCTTATCTTATCTTATCTTATCTTATCTTATCTTATCTTATCTTATCTTATCTTATCTTATCTTATCTTATCTCATCTCATCTCAACTCATCTCATCTCATCTCATCTCATCTCATCTCATCTCATCTCATCTCATCTCATCTCATCTCATCTCATCTCATCTTATCTTACCTTACCTTGTCCTCTCTCGTCCTTTCTCGTCCTATCTCGTCCTATCTTATCTTATCTTATCTTATCTTATCTTATCTTATCTTATCTTATCTTATCTTATCTTATCTTATCTTATCTTATCTTATCTTATCTTATCTTGTCTTGTCTTGTCTTGTCTTATCTTATCTTATCTTATCTTATCTTATCTTATCTTATCTTATCTTATCTTATCTCGTCTCGTCTCGTCTCGTCTCGTCTCGTCTCGTCTCGTCTCGTCTCGTCTCGTCTCGTCTTGTCTCGTCTCGTCTCGTCTTGCCTTACCTTGTCCTGTCTTATCTTATCTTATCTTATCTTATCTTATCTTATCTTATCTTATCTTATCTTATCTTATCTTATCTTATCTTACCTTATCTTATCTTATCTTACCTTACCTTACCTTACCTTACCTTACCTTACCTTACCTTACCTTGCCTTGCCTTGCCTTGCCTTGCCTTGCCTTGCCTTGCCTTGCCTTGCCTTGCCTTGCCTTGCCTTGCCTTGCCTTGCCTTGCCTTGCCTTGCCTTGCCTTGTCTTGTCTTGTCCTGTCCTGTCCTTTCCTGTCCTGTCCTGTCTTGTCTTGTCTTGTCTTGTCTTCTCTTGTCTTGTTTTGTCTTGTCTTGTCTTGTCTTGTCTTGTCTTGTCTTGTCTTGTCTTGCCTTGTCTTGTCTTGCCTTGTTGTCTTGTCTTACCTCATCTTTTCCTGTCTCATCCTATCTTATCTTATCTTATCTTATCTTATCTTGTCTTGTCTTGTCTTCTCTTGTCTTGTCTTGTCTTGTCTTGCCTTGCCTTGCCTTGCCTTGCCTTATCTATCTTATCTTATCTTATCTTATCTTGTCTTGTCTTGTCTTGTCTTGTCTTGTCTTGTCTTGTCTTCTCTTGTCTTGTCTTGTCTCGTCTCGTCTCGTCTCGTCTCGTCTCGTCTCGTCTCGTCTCGTCTCGTCTCGTCTCATCTTATCTTATCTTATCTCGCCTTATCATGTCCTTTCTCGTCCTATCTTATCTTATCTTATCTTATCTTATCTTATCTTATCTTATCTTATCTTATCTTATCTTATCTTATCTTATCTTATCTCATCTCATCTCATCTCATCTCATCTCATCTCATCTCATCTCATCTCATCTCATCTCATCTCATCTCATCTCATCTTATCTCATCTTACCTTACCTTACCTTGTCCTCTCTCGTCCTTTCTCGTCCTATCTCGTCCTATCTTATCTTATCTTATCTTATCTTATCTTATCTTATCTTATCTTATCTTATCTTATCTTATCTTATCTTATCTTATCTTATCTTATCTTATCTTATCTTATCTTATCTTATCTTATCTTATCTTATCTTATCTTATCTTATCTTATCTTATCTTATCTTATCTCATCTCATCTCATCTCATCTCATCTCATCTCATCTCATCTCATCTCATCTCATCTTATCTCATCTCATCTCGACTTGCCTTGCCTTGTTCTGTCTTATCTTATCTTATCTTATCTTATCTTATCTTATCTTATCTTATCTTATCTTATCTTATCTTACCTTACCTTACCTTACCTTACCTTAGCTTACCTTACCTTACCTTACCTTACCTTGTCTTGTCTTGTCTTGTCTTGTCTTGTCTTGTCCTGTCCTGTCCTGTCCTGTCCTGTCCTGTCTTGTCTTGTCTTGTCTTGTCTTGTCTTGTCTTGTCTTGTCTTGTCTTGTCTTCTCTTGTCTTGTCTTGTCTTGTCTTGTCTTGTCTTGTCTTGTCTTGTCTTGTCTTGCCTTGCCTTGTCTTGTCATGCCTTGTTGTCTTGTCTTACCTCATCTTGTCCTGTCTCATCCTATCTTATCTTATCTTATCTTGTCTTGTCTTGTCTTCTCTTGTCTTCTCTTGTCTTGTCTTGTCTTGTCTTGCCTTGCCTTGCCTTGCCTTGCCTTGCCTTGCCTTATCTATCTTATCTTATCTTATCTTATCTTGTCTTGTCTTGTCTTGTCTTGTCTTGTCTTGTCTTGTCTTGTCTTGTCTTGTCTTGTCTTGTCTTGTCTTGTCTTGTCTTGTCTTGTCTTGTCTTGTCTTGTCTTGTCTTGTCTTGTCTTGTCTTGTCTCGCCTTGTCTTGTCCTTTCTCGTCCTATCTTATCTTATCTTATCTTATCTTATCTTATCTTATCTTATCTTGTCTTGTCTTCTCTTCTCTTGTCTTGTCTCGTCTCGTCTCGTCTCGTCTCGTCTCGTCTCGTCTCGTCTCGTCTCGTCTCATCTCATCTTATCTTATCTCGCCTTATCATGTCCTTTCTCGTCCTATCTTATCTTATCTTATCTTATCTTATCTTATCTTATCTTATCCTATCCTATCCTATCCTATCCTATCCTATCCTATCCTATCCTATCCTATCCTATCCTATCCTATCCGATCCTGTCTTGTCTTGTCTTGTCTTGTCTTGTCTTGTCTTGTCTTGTCTTGTCTTGTCTTGTCTTGTCTTGTCTTGTCTTGTCTTGTCTTGTCTTGTCTTGTCTTGTCTTGTCTTGTTGTCTTGTCTTACCTTATCTTGTCCTGTCTCATCCTATCTTATCCTATCTTATCTTATCTTGTCTTGTCTTGTCTTGTCTTGTCTTGTCTTGTCTTGTCTTGTCTTGTCTTGTCTTGCCTTGCCTTGCCTTGCCTTGCCTTATCTATCTTATCTTATCTTATCTTATCTTGTCTTGTCTTGTCTTGTCTTGTCTTGTCTTGTCTCGCCTTGTCTTGTCCTTTCTCGTCCTATCTTATCTTATCTTATCTTATCTTATCTTATCTTATCTTATCTTATCTTATCTTATCTTATCTTGTCTTGTCTTGTCTTGTCTTGTCTTGTCTCGTCTCGTCTCGTCTCGTCTCGGCTCGTCTCGGCTCGGCTCGGCTCGGCTCGGCTCGGCTCGGCTCGGCTCGGCTCGGCTCGTCTCGTCTCGTCTCATCTTATCTTATCTCGCCTTATCATGTCCTTTCTCGTCCTATCTTATCTTATCTTATCTTATCTTATCTTATCTTATCTTATCTTATCTTGTCTTGTCTTGTCTTGTCTTGTCTTGTCTTGTCTTGTCTTGTCTTGTCTTGTCTTGTCTTGTCTTGTCTTGTCTTGTCTTGTCTTGTCTCGTCTCGTCTCGTCTTGTCTTGCCTTGTCTTGTCATGCCTTGTTGTCTTGTCTTACCTCATCTTGTCCTGTCTCATCCTATCTTATCTTATCTTATCTTGTCTTGTCTTCTCTTGTCTTGTCTTATCTTGTCTTGTCTTGTCTTGTCTTGCCTTGCCTTGCCTTGCCTTGCCTTGCCTTATCTATCTTATCTTATCTTATCTTATCTTGTCTTGTCTTGTCTTGTCTTGTCTTGTCTTGTCTTGTCTTGTCTTGTCTTGTCTTGTCTTGTCTTGTCTTGTCTTGTCTTGTCTTGTCTTGTCTTGTCTTGTCTTGTCTTGTCTTGTCTTGTCTTGTCTTCTCTTGTCTTGTCTTGTCTTGTCTCGCCTTGTCTTGTCCTTTCTCGTCCTATCTTATCTTATCTTATCTTATCTTATCTTGTCTTGTCTTGTCTTGTCTTGTCTTGTCTTGTCTCGTCTCGTCTCGTCTCGTCTCGTCTCGTCTCGTCTCGTCTCATCTTATCTTATCTTATCTCGCCTTATCATGTCCTTTCTCGTCCTATCTTATCTTATCTTATCTTATCTTATCTTATCTTATCTTATCTTATCTTATCTTATCTTATCTTATCTTATCTTATCTTATCTTATCTTATCTTATCTTATCTTATCTTATCTTATCTTATCTTATCTTATCTTATCTTATCTTATCTTATCTTATCTTATCTTATCTTATCCTATCCTATCCTATCCTATCCTATCCTATCCTATCCTATCCTATCCTATCCTATCCTATCCGGTCTTGTCTTGTCTTGTCTTGTCTTGTCTTGTCTTGTCTTGTCTTGTCTTGTCTTGTCTTGTCTTGTCTTGTCTTGTCTTGTCTTGTCTTGTCTTGTCTTGTCTTGTCTTGTCTTGTCTTGTCTTGTTGTCTTGTCTTGTCTTGTCTTGTTGTCTTGTCTTACCTTATCTTATCCTATCTTATCTTATCTTATCTTATCTTGTCTTGTCTTGTCTTGTCTTGTCTTGTCTTGTCTTGTCTTGTCTTGTCTTGTCTTGCCTTGCCTTGCCTTGCCTTGCCTTATCTATCTTATCTTATCTTATCTTATCTTGTCTTGTCTTGTCTTGTCTCGTCTCGTCTCGTCTCGTCTCGTCTCGTCTCGGCTCGGCTCGGCTCGGCTCGGCTCGGCTCGTCTCATCTTATCTTATCTCGCCTTATCATGTCCTTTCTCGTCCTATCTTATCTTATCTTATCTTATCTTATCTTATCTTATCTTATCTTGTCTTGTCTTGTCTTGTCTTGTCTTGTCTTGTCTTGTCTTGTCTTGTCTTGTCTTGTCTTGTCTTGTCTTGTCTTGTCTCGTCTCGTCTCGTCTCGTCTCGTCTCGTCTCGGCTCGGCTCGGATCGGATCGTCTCGGCTCGGCTCGGCTCGGCTCGGCTCGGCTCGGCTCGGCTCGGCTCGGCTCGTCTCATCTTATCTTATCTCGCCTTATCATGTCCTTTCTCGTCCTATCTTATCTTATCTTATCTTATCTTATCTTATCTTGTCTTGTCTTGTCTTGTCTTGTCTTGTCTTGTCTTGTCTTGTCTTGTCTTGTCTTGTCTTGTCTTGTCTTGTCTTGTCTTGTCTTGTCTTGTCTTGTCTTGTCTTGTCTTGTCTTGTCTTGTCTTGTCTTGTCTTGTCTTGTCTTGTCTTGTCTTGTCTTGTCTTGTCTTGTCTTGTCTTCTCTTCTCTTCTCTTGTCTTGTCTTGTCTTGTCTCGCCTTGTCTTGTCCTTTCTCGTCCTATCTTATCTTATCTTATCTTATCTTATCTTATCTTGTCTTGTCTTGTCTTGTCTTGTCTTGTCTTGTCTCGTCTCGTCTCGTCTCGTCTCGTCTCGTCTCGTCTCGTCTCGTCTCATCTTATCTTATCTTATCTCGCCTTATCATGTCCTTTCTCGTCCTATCTTATCTTATCTTATCTTATCTTATCTTATCTTATCTTATCTTATCTTATCTTATCTTATCTTATCTTATCTTATCTTATCTTATCTTATCTTATCTTATCTTATCTTATCTTATCTTATCTTATCTTATCCTATCCTATCCTATCCTATCCTATCCTATCCTATCCTATCCTATCCTATCCTATCCTATCCTATCCTATCCGGTCTTGTCTTGTCTTGTCTTGTCTTGTCTTGTCTTGTCTTGTCTTGTCTTGTCTTGTCTTGTCTTGTCTTGTCTTGTCTTGTCTTGTCTTGTCTTGTCTTGTCTTGTCTTGTCTTGTCTTGTTGTCTTGTCTTGTCTTGTCTTGTTGTCTTGTCTTACCTTATCTTATCCTATCTTATCTTATCTTATCTTGTCTTGTCTTGTCTTGTCTTGTCTTGTCTTGTCTTGTCTTGTCTTGTCTTGTCTTGTCTTGTCTTGTCTTGTCTTGTCTTGCCTTGCCTTGCCTTGCCTTGCCTTATCTATCTTATCTTATCTTATCTTATCTTGTCTTGTCTTGTCTTGTCTTGTCTTGTCTTGTCTCGCCTTGTCTTGTCCTTTCTCGTCCTATCTTATCTTATCTTAACTTATCTTATCTTATCTTGTCTTGTCTTGTCTCGTCTCGTCTCGTCTCGTCTCGTCTCGTCTCGTCTCGTCTCGTCTCGTCTCGTCTCGTCTCGTCTCGGCTCGGCTCGGCTCGGCTCGGCTCGGCTCGTCTCGTCTCGTCTCATCTTATCTTATCTCGCCTTATCATGTCCTTTCTCGTCCTATCTTATCTTATCTTATCTTATCTTATCTTATCTTATCTTATCTTGTCTTGTCTTGTCTTGTCTTGTCTTGTCTTGTCTTGTCTTGTCTTGTCTTGTCTTGTCTTGTCTCGTCTCGTCTCGTCTCGTCTCGGCTCGGCTCGGCTCGGCTCGGCTCGGCTCGGCTCGTCTCGGCTCGGCTCGGCTCGGCTCGGCTCGGCTCGGCTCGGCTCGTCTCATCTTATCTTATCTCGCCTTATCATGTCCTTTCTCGTCCTATCTTATCTTATCTTATCTTATCTTATCTTGTCTTGTCTTGTCTTGTCTTGTCTTGTCTTGTCTTGTCTTGTCTTGTCTTGTCTTGTCTTGTCTTGTCTTGTCTTGTCTTGTCTTGTCTTGTCTTGTCTTGTCTTGTCTTGTCTTGTCTTGTCTTGTCTTGTCTTGTCTTGTCTTGTCTTGTCTTGTCTTGTCTTGTCTTGTCTTGTCTTGTCTTGTCTTGTCTTGTCTTGTTGTCTTGTCTTACCTTATCTTGTCCTGTCTCATCCTATCTTATCCTATCTTATCTTATCTTATCTTATCTTATCTTATCTTATCTTATCTTATCTTATCTTATCTTATCTTATCTTATCTTATCTTATCTTATCTTATCTTATCTTATCTTATCTTATCTTATCTTATCTTATCTTATCTTATCTTATCTTATCTTATCTTATCTTATCTTATCTTATCTTATCTTATCTTATCTTATCTTATCTTATCTTATCTTAATTGTTTTCTTGCCTTGTGTTGTCTTGTTTTATCTTTTCCTTTCTCGTCCTGTCTCGCCTTATCTTATCTTATCTTATCTTGTCTTGTCTTGTCTTGTCTTGTCTTGTCTTGTCTTGTCTTGTCTTGTCTTGTCTTGTCTTGTCTTGTCTTGTCTTGTCTTGTCTTGTCTTGTCTTGTCTTGTCTTGTCTTGTCTTGTCTTGTCTTGCCTTGCCTTGCCTTGCCTTGCCTTGGCTTGCCTTGCCTTATCTATCTTATCTTATCTTATCTTATCTTGTCTTGTCTTGTCTTGTCTTGTCTTGTCTTGTCTTGTCTTGTCTTGTCTTGTCTTGTCTTGTCTTGTCTTGTCTTGTCTTGCCTTGCCTTGCCTTGCCTTGCCTTATCTATCTTATCTTATCCTATCTTGTCTTGTCTTGTCTTGTCTTGTCTTGTCTTGTCTTGTCTTGTCTTATCTTATCTTATCTTATCTTATCTTATCTTATCTTATCTTATCTTATCTTATCTTATCTTATCTTATCTTATCTTATCTTATCTTATCTTATCTTATCTTATCTTATCTTATCTTATCTTATCTTATCTTATCTTATCTTATCTTATCCTATCTTATCCTATCTTATCCTATCCTATCCTATCCTATCCTATCCTATCCTATCCTATCCTATCCTATCCTATCCTATCTTATCTTATCTTATCTTATCTTATCTTATCTTAATTGTTTTCTTGCCTTGTGTTGTCTTGTTTTATCTTTTCCTTTCTCGTCCTGTCTCGCCTTATCTTATCTTATCTTATCTTATCTTATCTTGTCTTGTCTTGTCTTGTCTTGTCTTGTCTTGTCTTGTCTTGTCTTGTCTTGTCTTGTCTTGTCTTGTCTTGTCTTGTCTTGTCTTGTCTTGTCTTGTCTTGTCTTGTCTTGTCTTGTCTTGTCTTGTCTTGTCTTGTTGTCTTGTCTTACCTTATCTTGTCCTGTCTCATCCTATCTTATCTTATCTTATCTTATCTTATCTTATCTTGTCTTGTCTTGTCTTGTCTTGTCTTGTCTTGTCTTGTCTTGCCTTGCCTTGCCTTGCCTTGCCTTGCCTTGCCTTGCCTTGCCTTGCCTTGCCTTGCCTTGCCTTGTCTTGTCTTGTCTTGTCTTGTCTTGTCTTGTCTTGTCTTGTCTTGTCTTGTCTCGCCTTGTCTTGTCCTTTCTCGTCCTATCTTATCTTATCTTATCTTATCTTATCTTATCTTATCTTATCTTGTCTTGTCTTGTCTTGTCTTGTCTTGTCTTGTCTTGTCTTGTCTTGTCTTGTCTTGTCTTGTCTTGTCTTGTCTTGTCTTGTCTTGTCTTGTCTTGTCTTGTCTTGTCTTGTGTTCTTGTCTTACCTTATCTTGTCCTGTCTCATCCTATCTTATCTTATCTTGTCTTGTCTTGTCTTGTCTTGTCTTGTCTTGTCTTGTCTTGTCTTGTCTTGTCTTGTCTTGTCTTGCCTTGCCTTGCCTTGCCTTGCCTTGCCTTGCCTTATCTATCTTATCTTATCTTGTCTTGTCTTGTCTTGTCTTGTCTCGCCTTGTCTTGTCCTTTCTCGTCCTATCTTATCTTATCTTATCTTATCTTATCTTATCTTATCTTATCTTATCTTATCTTATCTTATCTTATCTCATCTCATCTCATCTCATCTCATCTCATCTCATCTCATCTCATCTCATCTCATCTCATCTCATCTTATCTCATCTTACCTTACCTTACCTTGTCCTCTCTCGTCCTTTCTCGTCCTATCTCGTCCTATCTTATCTTATCTTATCTTATCTTATCTTATCTCATCTCATCTCATCTCATCTCATCTCATCTCATCTCATCTCATCTCATCTTATCTCATCTCATCTCGACTTGCCTTGCCTTGTCCTGTCTTATCTTATCTTATCTTATCTTATCTTATCTTATCTTATCTTATCTTATCTTATCTTATCTTATCTTACCTTACCTTACCTTACCTTACCTTACCTTACCTTACCTTGTCTTGTCTTGTCTTGTCTTGTCTTGTCTTGTCCTGTCCTGTCCTGTCCTGTCCTGTCCTGTCTTGTCTTGTCTTGTCTTGTCTTGTCTTGTCTTGTCTTGTCTTCTCTTGTCTTGTCTTGTCTTGTCTTGTCTTGTCTTGTCTTGTCTTGTCTTGTCTTGTCTTGTCTTGTCTTGTCTTGTCTTCTCTTGTCTTGTCTTGTCTTGTCTCGCCTTGTCTTGTCCTTTCTCGTCCTATCTTATCTTATCTTATCTTATCTTATCTTATCTTGTCTTGTCTTGTCTTGTCTTGTCTTGTCTTGTCTTGTCTCGTCTCGTCTCGTCTCGTCTCGTCTCGTCTCGTCTCATCTTATCTTATCTTATCTCGCCTTATCATGTCCTTTCTCGTCCTATCTTATCTTATCTTATCTTATCTTATCTTATCTTATCTTATCTTATCTTATCTTATCTTATCTTATCTTATCTTATCTTATCTTATCTTATCTTATCTTATCTTATCTTATCTTATCTTATCTTATCTTATCTTATCTTATCCTATCCTATCCTATCCTATCCTATCCTATCCTATCCTATCCTATCCTATCCTATCCGGTCTTGTCTTGTCTTGTCTTGTCTTGTCTTGTCTTGTCTTGTCTTGTCTTGTCTTGTCTTGTCTTGTCTTGTCTTGTCTTGTCTTGTCTTGTCTTGTCTTGTCTTGTCTTGTCTTGTCTTGTCTTGTCTTGTCTTGTCTTGTCTTGTCTTGTTGTCTTGTCTTGTCTTGTCTTGTTGTCTTGTCTTACCTTATCTTATCCTATCTTATCTTATCTTATCTTATCTTGTCTTGTCTTGTCTTGTCTTGTCTTGTCTTGTCTTGTCTTGTCTTGTCTTGTCTTGTCTTGTCTTGCCTTGCCTTGCCTTGCCTTGCCTTATCTATCTTATCTTATCTTATCTTATCTTGTCTTGTCTTGTCTTGTCTCGTCTCGTCTCGTCTCGTCTCGTCTCGTCTCGTCTCGTCTCGGCTCGGCTCGGCTCGGCTCGTCTCATCTTATCTTATCTCGCCTTATCATGTCCTTTCTCGTCCTATCTTATCTTATCTTATCTTATCTTATCTTATCTTATCTTATCTTATCTTGTCTTGTCTTGTCTTGTCTTGTCTTGTCTTGTCTTGTCTTGTCTTGTCTTGTCTTGTCTTGTCTTGTCTCGTCTCGTCTCGTCTCGTCTCGTCTCGTCTCGGCTCGGATCGTCTCGGCTCGGCTCGGCTCGGCTCGGCTCGGCTCGGCTCGGCTCGTCTCATCTTATCTTATCTCGCCTTATCATGTCCTTTCTCGTCCTATCTTATCTTATCTTATCTTATCTTATCTTATCTTATCTTGTCTTGTCTTGTCTTGTCTTGTCTTGTCTTGTCTTGTCTTGTCTTGTCTTGTCTTGTCTTGTCTTGTCTTGTCTTGTCTTGTCTTGTCTTGTCTTGTCTTGTCTTGTCTTGTCTTGTCTTGTCTTGTCTTGTCTTGTCTTGTCTTGTCTTGTCTTGTCTTGTCTTGTCTTGTCTTGTCTTGTCTTGTCTTCTCTTCTCTTGTCTTGTCTTGTCTTGTCTCGCCTTGTCTTGTCCTTTCTCGTCCTATCTTATCTTATCTTATCTTATCTTATCTTATCTTGTCTTGTCTTGTCTTGTCTTGTCTTGTCTTGTCTTGTCTCGTCTCGTCTCGTCTCGTCTCGTCTCGTCTCGTCTCATCTTATCTTATCTTATCTCGCCTTATCATGTCCTTTCTCGTCCTATCTTATCTTATCTTATCTTATCTTATCTTATCTTATCTTATCTTATCTTATCTTATCTTATCTTATCTTATCTTATCTTATCTTATCTTATCTTATCTTATCTTATCTTATCTTATCTTATCTTATCTTATCCTATCCTATCCTATCCTATCCTATCCTATCCTATCCTATCCTATCCTATCCTATCCTATCCTATCCGGTCTTGTCTTGTCTTGTCTTGTCTTGTCTTGTCTTGTCTTGTCTTGTCTTGTCTTGTCTTGTCTTGTCTTGTCTTGTCTTGTCTTGTCTTGTCTTGTCTTGTCTTGTCTTGTCTTGTCTTGTCTTGTCTTGTCTTGTCTTGTCTTGTCTTGTTGTCTTGTCTTGTCTTGTCTTGTTGTCTTGTCTTACCTTATCTTATCCTATCTTATCTTATCTTATCTTGTCTTGTCTTGTCTTGTCTTGTCTTGTCTTGTCTTGTCTTGTCTTGTCTTGTCTTGTCTTGTCTTGTCTTGCCTTGCCTTGCCTTGCCTTGCCTTATCTATCTTATCTTATCTTATCTTGTCTTGTCTTGTCTTGTCTTGTCTTGTCTTGTCTCGCCTTGTCTTGTCCTTTCTCGTCCTATCTTATCTTATCTTAACTTATCTTATCTTATCTTGTCTTGTCTTGTCTCGTCTCGTCTCGTCTCGTCTCGTCTCGTCTCGTCTCGTCTCGTCTCGTCTCGTCTCGGCTCGGCTCGGCTCGGCTCGGCTCGGCTCGGCTCGTCTCATCTTATCTTATCTCGCCTTATCATGTCCTTTCTCGTCCTATCTTATCTTATCTTATCTTATCTTATCTTATCTTATCTTATCTTGTCTTGTCTTGTCTTGTCTTGTCTTGTCTTGTCTTGTCTTGTCTTGTCTTGTCTTGTCTTGTCTCGTCTCGTCTCGTCTCGTCTCGTCTCGTCTCGTCTCGGCTCGGCTCGGCTCGGCTCGTCTCGGCTCGGCTCGGCTCGGCTCGGCTCGGCTCGGCTCGTCTCATCTTATCTTATCTCGCCTTATCATGTCCTTTCTCGTCCTATCTTATCTTATCTTATCTTATCTTATCTTATCTTATCTTGTCTTGTCTTGTCTTGTCTTGTCTTGTCTTGTCTTGTCTTGTCTTGTCTTGTCTTGTCTTGTCTTGTCTTGTCTTGTCTTGTCTTGTCTTGTCTTGTCTTGTCTTGTCTTGTCTTGTCTTGTCTTGTCTTGTCTTGTCTTGTCTTGTCTTGTCTTGTCTTGTTGTCTTGTTTTACCTTATCTTGTCCTGTCTCATCCTATCTTATCCTATCTTATCTTATCTTATCTTATCTTATCTTATCTTATCTTATCTTATCTTATCTTATCTTATCTTATCTTATCTTATCTTATCTTATCTTATCTTATCTTATCTTATCTTATCTTATCTTATCTTATCTTATCTTATCTTATCTTATCTTATCTTATCTTATCTTATCTTATCTTATCTTATCTTATCTTATCTTATCTTATCTTATCTTATCTTAATTGTTTTCTTGCCTTGTGTTGTCTTGTTTTATCTTTTCCTTTCTCGTCCTGTCTCGCCTTATCTTATCTTATCTTATCTTGTCTTGTCTTGTCTTGTCTTGTCTTGTCTTGTCTTGTCTTGTCTTGTCTTGTCTTGTCTTGTCTTGTCTTGTCTTGTCTTGTCTTGTCTTGTCTTGTCTTGTCTTGTCTTGTCTTGTCTTGTCTTGCCTTGCCTTGCCTTGCCTTGCCTTGGCTTGCCTTGCCTTATCTATCTTATCTTATCTTATCTTATCTTGTCTTGTCTTGTCTTGTCTTGTCTTGTCTTGTCTTGTCTTGTCTTGTCTTGTCTTGTCTTGTCTTGTCTTGTCTTGTCTTGTCTTGTCTTGTCTTGCCTTGCCTTGCCTTGCCTTGCCTTATCTATCTTATCTTATCCTATCTTGTCTTGTCTTGTCTTGTCTTGTCTTGTCTTGTCTTGTCTTATCTTATCTTATCTTATCTTATCTTATCTTATCTTATCTTATCTTATCTTATCTTATCTTATCTTATCTTATCTTATCTTATCTTATCTTATCTTATCTTATCTTATCTTATCTTATCTTATCTTATCTTATCTTATCTTATCTTATCTTATCCTATCTTATCCTATCTTATCCTATCCTATCCTATCCTATCCTATCCTATCCTATCCTATCCTATCCTATCTTATCTTATCTTATCTTATCTTATCTTATCTTATCTTAATTGTTTTCTTGCCTTGTGTTGTCTTGTTTTATCTTTTCCTTTCTCGTCCTGTCTCGCCTTATCTTATCTTATCTTATCTTATCTTATCTTGTCTTGTCTTGTCTTGTCTTGTCTTGTCTTGTCTTGTCTTGTCTTGTCTTGCCTTGCCTTGCCTTGCCTTGCCTTGCCTTGCCTTGCCTTGCCTTGCCTTGCCTTGCCTTGCCTTGCCTTGTCTTGTCTTGTCTTGTCTTGTCTTGTCTTGTCTTGTCTTGTCTTGTCTTGTCTTGTCTCGCCTTGTCTTGTCCTTTCTCGTCCTATCTTATCTTATCTTATCTTATCTTATCTTATCTTATCTTATCTTGTCTTATCTTGTCTTGTCTTGTCTTGTCTTGTCTTGTCTTGTCTTGTCTTGTCTTGTCTTGTCTTGTCTTGTCTTGTCTTGTCTTGTCTTGTCTTGTCTTGTCTTGTCTTGTCTTGTCTTGTGTTCTTGTCTTACCTTATCTTGTCCTGTCTCATCCTATCTTATCTTATCTTGTCTTGTCTTGTCTTGTCTTGTCTTGTCTTGTCTTGTCTTGTCTTGTCTTGTCTTGTCTTGCCTTGCCTTGCCTTGCCTTGCCTTGCCTTGCCTTATCTATCTTATCTTATCTTGTCTTGTCTTGTCTTGTCTTGTCTCGCCTTGTCTTGTCCTTTCTCGTCCTATCTTATCTTATCTTATCTTATCTTATCTTATCTTATCTTATCTTATCTTATCTTATCTTATCTTATCTTATCTCATCTCATCTCATCTCATCTCATCTCATCTCATCTCATCTCATCTCATCTCATCTCATCTTATCTCATCTTACCTTACCTTACCTTGTCCTCTCTCGTCCTTTCTCGTCCTATCTCGTCCTATCTTATCTTATCTTATCTTATCTTATCTTATCTCATCTCATCTCATCTCATCTCATCTCATCTCATCTCATCTCATCTCATCTCATCTCATCTTATCTCATCTCATCTCGACTTGCCTTGCCTTGTCCTGTCTTATCTTATCTTATCTTATCTTATCTTATCTTATCTTATCTTATCTTATCTTATCTTACCTTACCTTACCTTACCTTACCTTACCTTACCTTACCTTGTCTTGTCTTGTCTTGTCTTGTCTTGTCTTGTCCTGTCCTGTCCTGTCCTGTCCTGTCCTGTCTTGTCTTGTCTTGTCTTGTCTTGTCTTGTCTTGTCTTGTCTTCTCTTGTCTTGTCTTGTCTTGTCTTGTCTTGTCTTGTCTTGTCTTGTCTTGTCTTGTCTTGTCTTGTCTTGTCTTGTCTTGTCTTGTCTTGCCTTGTCTTGTCATGCCTTGTTGTCTTGTCTTACCTCATCTTGTCCTGTCTCATCCTATCTTATCTTATCTTATCTTGTCTTGTCTTGTCTTGTCTTGTCTTGTCTTGTCTTGTCTTGTCTTGTCTTGCCTTGCCTTGCCTTGCCTTGCCTTATCTATCTTATCTTATCTTATCTTATCTTATCTTGTCTTGTCTTGTCTTGTCTTGTCTTGTCTTGTCTTGTCTTGTCTTGTCTTGTCTTGTCTTGTCTTGTCTTGTCTTGTCTTGTCTTGTCTTGTCTTGTCTTGTCTTGTCTCGCCTTGTCTTGTCCTTTCTCGTCCTATCTTATCTTATCTTATCTTATCTTATCTTATCTTGTCTTGTCTTGTCTTGTCTTGTCTTGTCTTGTCTTGTCTTGTCTTGTCTTGTCTCGTCTCGTCTCGTCTCGTCTCGTCTCGTCTCGTCTCGTCTCGTCTCGTCTCATCTTATCTTATCTTATCTCGCCTTATCATGTCCTTTCTCGTCCTATCTTATCTTATCTTATCTTATCTTATCTTATCTTATCTTATCTTATCTTATCTTATCTTATCTTATCTTATCTTATCTTATCTTATCTTATCTTATCTTATCTTATCTTATCCTATCCTATCCTATCCTATCCTATCCTATCCTATCCTATCCTATCCTATCCTATCCTATCCTATCCTATCCTATCCTATCCTGTCTTGTCTTGTCTTGTCTTGTCTTGTCTTGTCTTGTCTTGTCTTGTCCTGTCCTGTCCTGTCCTGTCCTGTCCTGTCCTGTCCTGTCTTGTCTTGTCTTGTCTTGTCTTGTCTTGTCTTGCCTTGTCTTGTCTTGCCTTGTTGTCTTGTCTTACCTCATCTTTTCCTGTCTCATCCTATCTTATCTTATCTTATCTTGTCTTGTCTTGTCTTGTCTTGTCTTGTCTTGTCTTGTCTTGCCTTGCCTTGCCTTGCCTTGCCTTATCTATCTTATCTTATCTTATCTTATCTTGTCTTGTCTTGTCTTGTCTCGCCTTGTCTTGTCCTTTCTCGTCCTATCTTATCTTATCTTATCTTATCTTATCTTATCTTATCTTATCTTATCTTATCTTATCTTATCTTATCTTATCTTATCTTATCTTATCTTATCTTATCTTATCTTATCTTATCTTATCTTATCTTATCTTATCTTATCTTATCTTATCTTATCTTATCTTATCTTATCTTATCTTATCTTATCTTATCTTATCTTAACTCATCTCATCTCATCTCATCTCATCTCATCTCATCTCATCTCATCTCATCTCATCTCATCTCATCTTATCTTACCTTACCTTGTCCTCTCTCGTCCTTTCTCGTCCTATCTCGTCCTATCTTATCTTATCTTATCTTATCTTATCTTATCTTATCTTATCTTATCTTATCTTATCTTATCTTATCTTATCTTATCTTATCTTATCTTATCTTATCTTATCTTATCTTGTCTTGTCTTGTCTTGTCTTGTCTTATCTTATCTTATCTTATCTTATCTTATCTTATCTTATCTTATCTTATCTTATCTTATCTTATCTTATCTTATCTTGTCTCGTCTCGTCTCGTCTCGTCTCGTCTCGTCTCGTCTCGTCTCGTCTTGTCTCGTCTCGTCTCGTCTTGCCTTACCTTGTCCTGTCTTATCTTATCTTATCTTATCTTATCTTATCTTATCTTATCTTATCTTATCTTATCTTACCTTACCTTACCTTACCTTACCTTACCTTACCTTACCTTACCTTGCCTTGCCTTGCCTTGCCTTGCCTTGCCTTGCCTTGCCTTGCCTTGCCTTGCCTTGCCTTGCCTTGCCTTGTCTTGTCTTGTCCTGTCCTGTCCTTTCCTGTCCTGTCCTGTCTTGTCTTGTCTTGTCTTGTCTTCTCTTGTCTTGTTTTGTCTTGTCTTGTCTTGTCTTGTCTTGTCTTGTCTTGTCTTGCCTTGTCTTGTCTTGCCTTGTTGTCTTGTCTTACCTCATCTTTTCCTGTCTCATCCTATCTTATCTTATCTTATCTTATCTTATCTTATCTTGTCTTGTCTTGTCTTGTCTTTTCTTGTCTTGTCTTGTCTTGTCTTGCCTTGCCTTGCCTTGCCTTGCCTTATCTATCTTATCTTATCTTATCTTATCTTGTCTTGTCTTGTCTTGTCTTGTCTTGTCTTGTCTTGTCTTGTCTTCTCTTGTCTTGTCTCGTCTCGTCTCGTCTCGTCTCGTCTCGTCTCGTCTCGTCTCGTCTCGTCTCGTCTCGTCTCGTCTCGTCTCATCTTATCTTATCTTATCTCGCCTTATCATGTCCTTTCTCGTCCTATCTTATCTTATCTTATCTTATCTTATCTTATCTTATCTTATCTTATCCTATCCTATCCTATCCTATCCTATCCTATCCTATCCTATCCTATCCTATCCTATCCTATCCTATCCTATCCGATCTTATCTTGTCTTGTCTTGTCTTGTCTTGTCTTGTCTTGTCTTGTCTTGTCTTGTCTTGTCTTGTCTTGTCTTGTCTTGTCTTGTCTTGTCTTGTCTTGTCTTGTCTTGTCTTGTCTTGTCTTGTTGTCTTGTCTTACCTTATCTTGTCCTGTCTCATCCTATCTCATCCTATCTTATCTTATCTTGTCTTGTCTTGTCTTGTCTTGTCTTGTCTTGTCTTGTCTTGTCTTGCCTTGCCTTGCCTTGCCTTGCCTTATCTATCTTATCTTATCTTATCTTATCTTATCTTATCTTGTCTTGTCTTGTCTTGTCTTGTCTTGTCTTGTCTCGTCTCGTCTCGTCTCGTCTCGTCTCGTCTCGTCTCGTCTCGTCTCGTCTCGTCTCATCTTATCTTATCTTATCTCGCCTTATCATGTCCTTTCTCGTCCTATCTTATCTTATCTTATCTTATCTTATCTTATCTTATCTTATCTTATCTTATCTTATCTTATCTTATCTTATCTTATCTTATCTTATCTTATCTTATCTTATCTTATCTTATCTTATCTTAACTTATCTTATCTTATCTTATCCTATCCTATCCTATCCTATCCTATCCTATCCTATCCTATCCTATCCTATCCGGTCTTGTCTTGTCTTGTCTTGTCTTGTCTTGTCTTGTCTTGTCTTGTCTTGTCTTGTCTTGTCTTGTCTTGTCTTGTCTTGTCTTGTCTTGTCTTGTCTTGTCTTGTCTTGTCTTGTCTTGTCTTGTCTTGTTGTCTTGTCTTGTCTTGTCTTGTTGTCTTGTCTTACCTTATCTTATCCTATCTTATCTTATCTTATCTTATCTTGTCTTGTCTTGTCTTGTCTTGTCTTGTCTTGTCTTGTCTTGTCTTGTCTTGTCTTGTCTTGTCTTGTCTTGTCTTGTCTTGTCTTGTCTTGCCTTGCCTTGCCTTGCCTTGCCTTATCTATCTTATCTTATCTTATCTTATCTTGTCTTGTCTTGTCTTGTCTTGTCTTGTCTTGTCTCGCCTTGTCTTGTCCTTTCTCGTCCTATCTTATCTTATCTTAACTTATCTTATCTTATCTTGTCTTGTCTTGTCTCGTCTCGTCTCGTCTCGTCTCGTCTCGTCTTGTCTCGTCTCGTCTCGTCTCGTCTCGTCTCGTCTCGGCTCGTCTCGGCTCGTCTCGGCTCGGCTCGGCTCGTCTCGTCTCGTCTCATCTTATCTTATCTCGCCTTATCATGTCCTTTCTCGTCCTATCTTATCTTATCTTATCTTATCTTATCTTATCTTATCTTATCTTATCTTATCTTATCTTATCTTATCTTATCTTATCTTATCTTATCCTATCCTATCCTATCCTATCCTATCCTATCCTATCCTATCCTATCCTATCCTATCCTATCCGGTCTTGTCTTGTCTTGTCTTGTCTTGTCTTGTCTTGTCTTGTCTTGTCTTGTCTTGTCTTGTCTTGTCTTGTCTTGTCTTGTCTTGTCTTGTCTTGTCTTGTCTTGTCTTGTCTTGTCTTGTCTTGTCTTGTCTTGTTGTCTTGTCTTGTCTTGTCTTGTTGTCTTGTCTTACCTTATCTTATCCTATCTTATCTTATCTTATCTTATCTTATCTTGTCTTGTCTTGTCTTGTCTTGTCTTGTCTTGTCTTGTCTTGTCTTGTCTTGTCTTGTCTTGTCTTGTCTTGTCTTGTCTTGTCTTGTCTTGCCTTGCCTTGCCTTGCCTTATCTATCTTATCTTATCTTATCTTATCTTGTCTTGTCTTGTCTTGTCTTGTCTTGTCTTGTCTCGCCTTGTCTTGTCCTTTCTCGTCCTATCTTATCTTATCTTAACTTATCTTATCTTATCTTGTCTTGTCTTGTCTCGTCTCGTCTCGTCTCGTCTCGTCTTGTCTCGTCTCGTCTCGTCTAGTCTCGTCTCGGCTCGTCTCGGCTCGGCTCGGCTCGGCTCGGCTCGGCTCGTCTCGTCTCATCTTATCTTATCTCGCCTTATCATGTCCTTTCTCGTCCTATCTTATCTTATCTTATCTTATCTTATCTTATCTTATCTTATCTTGTCTTGTCTTGTCTTGTCTTGTCTTGTCTTGTCTTGTCTTGTCTTGTCTTGTCTTGTCTTGTCTTGTCTTGTCTCGTCTCGTCTCGTCTCGTCTCGTCTCGTCTCGTCTCGTCTCGGCTCGGCTCGTCTCGTCTCGGCTCGGCTCGGCTCGGCTCGGCTCGGCTCGGCTCGTCTCATCTTATCTTATCTCGCCTTATCATGTCCTTTCTCGTCCTATCTTATCTTATCTTATCTTATCTTATCTTATCTTATCTTGTCTTGTCTTGTCTTGTCTTGTCTTGTCTTGTCTTGTCTTGTCTTGTCTTGTCTTGTCTTGTCTTGTCTTGTCTTGTCTTGTCTTGTCTTGTCTTGTCTTGTCTTGTCTTGTCTTGTCTTGTCTTGTCTTGTTGTCTTGTCTTACCTTATCTTGTCCTGTCTCATCCTATCTTATCCTATCTTATCTTATCTTATCTTATCTTATCTTATCTTATCTTATCTTATCTTATCTTATCTTATCTTATCTTATCTTATCTTATCTTATCTTATCTTATCTTATCTTATCTTATCTTATCTTATCTTATCTTATCTTATCTTATCTTATCTTATCTTATCTTATCATCTTAATTGTTTTCTTGCCTTGTGTTGTCTTGTTTTATCTTTTCCTTTCTCGTCCTGTCTCGCCTTATCTTATCTTATCTTATCTTGTCTTGTCTTGTCTTGTCTTGTCTTGTCTTGTCTTGTCTTGTCTTGTCTTGTCTTGTCTTGTCTTGTCTTGTCTTGTCTTGTCTTGTCTTGTCTTGTCTTGCCTTGCCTTGCCTTGCCTTGGCTTGCCTTGCCTTATCTATCTTATCTTATCTTATCTTATCTTGTCTTGTCTTGTCTTGTCTTGTCTTGTCTTGTCTTGTCTTGTCTTGTCTTGTCTTGTCTTGTCTTGTCTTGTCTTGTCTTGTCTTGTCTTGTCTTGCCTTGCCTTGCCTTGCCTTGCCTTATCTATCTTATCTTATCCTATCTTGTCTTGTCTTGTCTTGTCTTGTCTTGTCTTGTCTTGTCTTGTCTTATCTTATCTTATCTTATCTTATCTTATCTTATCTTATCTTATCTTATCTTATCTTATCTTATCTTATCTTATCTTATCTTATCTTATCTTATCTTATCTTATCTTATCTTATCTTATCTTATCTTATCTTATCTTATCTTATCTTATCTTATCTTATCTTATCCTATCTTATCCTATCTTATCCTATCCTATCCTATCCTATCCTATCCTATCCTATCCTATCCTATCCTATCCTATCCTATCCTATCCTATCCTATCTTATCTTATCTTATCTTATCTTATCTTATCTTATCTTATCTTAATTGTTTTCTTGCCTTGTGTTGTCTTGTTTTATCTTTTCCTTTCTCGTCCTGTCTCGCCTTATCTTATCTTATCTTATCTTATCTTATCTTGTCTTGTCTTGTCTTGTCTTGTCTTGTCTTGTCTTGTCTTGTCTTGTCTTGTCTTGTCTTGTCTTGTCTTGTCTTGTCTTGTCTTGTCTTGTCTTGTCTTGTCTTGTCTTGTCTTGTCTTGTCTTGTCTTGTCTTGTCTTGTCTTGTCTTGTCTTGTCTTGTCTTGTCTTGTCTTGTCTTGTCTTGTCTTGTCTTGTCTTGTCTTGTCTTGTTGTCTTGTCTTACCTTATCTTGTCCTGTCTCATCCTACCTTATCTTATCTTATCTTATCTTATCTTATCTTGTCTTGTCTTGTCTTGTCTTGTCTTGTCTTGTCTTGCCTTGTCTTGCCTTGCCTTGCCTTGCCTTGCCTTGCCTTGCCTTGCCTTGCCTTGCCTTGCCTTGCCTTGCCTTGCCTTGCCTTGCCTTGTCTTGTCTTGTCTTGTCTTGTCTTGTCTTGTCTTGTCTTGTCTTGTCTTGTCTTGTCTTGTCTCGCCTTGTCTTGTCCTTTCTCGTCCTATCTTATCTTATCTTATCTTATCTTATCTTATCTTATCTTATCTTATCTTGTCTTGTCTTGTCTTGTCTTGTCTTGTCTTGTCTTGTCTTGTCTTGTCTTGTCTTGTCTTGTCTTGTCTTGTCTTGTCTTGTCTTGTCTTGTCTTGTCTTGTGTTCTTGTCTTACCTTATCTTGTCCTGTCTCATCCTATCTTATCTTATCTTGTCTTGTCTTGTCTTGTCTTGTCTTGTCTTGTCTTGTCTTGTCTTGTCTTGTCTTGTCTTGTCTTGTCTTGTCTTGTCTTGTCTTGTCTTGCCTTGCCTTGCCTTGCCTTGCCTTGCCTTGCCTTATCTATCTTATCTTATCTTGTCTTGTCTTGTCTTGTCTTGTCTCGCCTTGTCTTGTCCTTTCTCGTCCTATCTTATCTTATCTTATCTTATCTTATCTTATCTTATCTTATCTTATCTTATCTTATCTTATCTCATCTCATCTCATCTCATCTCATCTCATCTCATCTCATCTCATCTCATCTCATCTCATCTCATCTCATCTCATCTTATCTCATCTTACCTTACCTTACCTTGTCCTCTCTCGTCCTTTCTCGTCCTATCTCGTCCTATCTTATCTTATCTTATCTTATCTTATCTTATCTCATCTCATCTCATCTCATCTCATCTCATCTCATCTCATCTCATCTCATCTCATCTCATCTTATCTCATCTCATCTCGACTTGCCTTGCCTTGTCCTGTCTTATCTTATCTTATCTTATCTTATCTTATCTTATCTTATCTTATCTTATCTTACCTTACCTTACCTTACCTTACCTTACCTTACCTTACCTTGTCTTGTCTTGTCTTGTCTTGTCTTGTCTTGTCCTGTCCTGTCCTGTCCTGTCCTGTCCTGTCTTGTCTTGTCTTGTCTTGTCTTGTCTTGTCTTGTCTTGTCTTCTCTTGTCTTGTCTTGTCTTGTCTTGTCTTGTCTTGTCTTGTCTTGTCTTGTCTTGTCTTGTCTTGTCTTGCCTTGTCTTGTCATGCCTTGTTGTCTTGTCTTACCTCATCTTGTCCTGTCTCATCCTATCTTATCTTATCTTATCTTGTCTTGTCTTGTCTTGTCTTGTCTTGTCTTGTCTTGTCTTGTCTTGTCTTGTCTTGCCTTGCCTTGCCTTGCCTTGCCTTATCTATCTTATCTTATCTTATCTTATCTTATCTTGTCTTGTCTTGTCTTGTCTTGTCTTGTCTTGTCTTGTCTTGTCTTGTCTTGTCTTGTCTTGTCTTGTCTTGTCTTGTCTTCTCTTGTCTTGTCTTGTCTTGTCTCGCCTTGTCTTGTCCTTTCTCGTCCTATCTTATCTTATCTTATCTTATCTTATCTTATCTTGTCTTGTCTTGTCTTGTCTTGTCTTGTCTTGTCTTGTCTTGTCTTGTCTTGTCTCGTCTCGTCTCGTCTCGTCTCGTCTCGTCTCGTCTCGTCTCGTCTCGTCTCGTCTCGTCTCGTCTCGTCTCGTCTCGTCTCGTCTCATCTTATCTTATCTCGCCTTATCATGTCCTTTCTCGTCCTATCTTATCTTATCTTATCTTATCTTATCTTATCTTATCTTATCTTATCTTATCTTATCTTATCTTATCTTATCTTATCTTATCTTATCTTATCTTATCTTATCTTATCTTATCTTATCTTATCTTATCTTATCTTATCTTATCTTATCCTATCCTATCCTATCCTATCCTATCCTATCCTATCCTATCCTATCCTATCCTATCCTATCCTATCCTATCTTATCTTATCTTGTCTTGTCTTGTCTTGTCTTGTCTTGTCTTGTCCTGTCCTGTCCTGTCCTGTCCTGTCTTGTCTTGTCTTGTCTTGTCTTGTCTTGTCTTGTCTTGTCTTCTCTTGTCTTGTCTTGTCTTGTCTTGTCTTGTCTTATCTTGTCTTGTCTTGTCTTGTCTTGTCTTGTCTTGTCTTGTCTTGCCTTGCCTTGCCTTGCCTTGCCTTATCTATCTTATCTCATCTCATCTTATCTTACCTTACCTTGTCCTCTCTCGTCCTTTCTCGTCCTTTCTCGTCCTATCTCGTCCTATCTTATCTTATCTTATCTTATCTTATCTTATCTTATCTTATCTTATCTTATCTTATCTTGTCTTGTCTTGTCTTATCTTATCTTATCTTATCTTATCTTATCTTATCTTATCTTATCTTATCTTATCTCGTCTCGTCTCGTCTCGTCTCGTCTCGTCTCGTCTCGTCTCGTCTCGTCTCGTCTCGTCTCGTCTCGTCTCGTCTTGTCTCGTCTCGTCTCGTCTTGCCTTACCTTGTCCTGTCTTATCTTATCTTATCTTATCTTATCTTATCTTATCTTATCTTATCTTATCTTATCTTATCTTATCTTATCTTACCTTACCTTACCTTACCTTACCTTACCTTACCTTACCTTACCTTACCTTACCTTGCCTTGCCTTGCCTTGCCTTGCCTTGCCTTGCCTTGCCTTGCCTTGCCTTGCCTTGCCTTGCCTTGCCTTGCCTTGCCTTGCCTTGCCTTGCCTTGCCTTGTCTTGTCTTGTCCTGTCCTGTCCTTTCCTGTCCTGTCCTGTCTTGTCTTGTCTTGTCTTGTCTTGTCTTCTCTTGTCTTGTTTTGTCTTGTCTTGTCTTGTCTTGTCTTGTCTTGTCTTGTCTTGTCTTGTCTTGTCTTGTCTTGTCTTGCCTTGTCTTGTCTTGCCTTGTTGTCTTGTCTTACCTCATCTTTTCCTGTCTCATCCTATCTTATCTTATCTTATCTTGTCTTGTCTTGTCTTGTCTTGTCTTGTCTTGTCTTGTCTTGCCTTGCCTTGCCTTGCCTTGCCTTATCTATCTTATCTTATCTTATCTTATCTTGTCTTGTCTTGTCTTGTCTCGCCTTGTCTTGTCCTTTCTCGTCCTATCTTATCTTATCTTATCTTATCTTATCTTATCTTATCTTATCTTATCTTATCTTATCTTATCTTATCTTATCTTATCTTATCTTATCTTATCTTATCTTATCTTATCTTATCTTATCTTATCTTATCTTATCTTATCTTATCTTATCTTATCTTATCTTATCTTATCTTATCTTATCTTATCTTAACTCATCTCATCTCATCTCATCTCATCTCATCTCATCTCATCTCATCTCATCTCATCTCATCTCATCTCATCTTATCTTACCTTACCTTGTCCTCTCTCGTCCTTTCTCGTCCTATCTCGTCCTATCTTATCTTATCTTATCTTATCTTATCTTATCTTATCTTATCTTATCTTATCTTATCTTATCTTATCTTATCTTATCTTATCTTGTCTTGTCTTGTCTTGTCTTGTCTTGTCTTATCTTATCTTATCTTATCTTATCTTATCTTATCTTATCTTGTCTTGTCTCGTCTCGTCTCGTCTCGTCTCGTCTCGTCTCGTCTCGTCTCGTCTCGTCTTGTCTCGTCTCGTCTCGTCTTGCCTTACCTTGTCCTGTCTTATCTTATCTTATCTTATCTTATCTTATCTTATCTTATCTTATCTTATCTTATCTTATCTTATCTTATCTTATCTTATCTTATCTTATCTTATCTTATCTTACCTTACCTTACCTTGCCTTGCCTTGCCTTGCCTTGCCTTGCCTTGCCTTGCCTTGCCTTGCCTTGCCTTGCCTTGCCTTGCCTTGCCTTGCCTTGCCTTGCCTTGCCTTGCCTTGCCTTGCCTTGCCTTGTCTTGTCTTGTCCTGTCCTGTCCTTTCCTGTCCTGTCCTGTCTTGTCTTGTCTTGTCTTGTCTTCTCTTGTCTTGTTTTGTCTTGTCTTGTCTTGTCTTGTCTTGTCTTGTCTTGTCTTGTCTTGCCTTGTCTTGTCTTGCCTTGTTGTCTTGTCTTACCTCATCTTTTCCTGTCTCATCCTATCTTATCTTATCTTATCTTATCTTGTCTTGTCTTGTCTTGTCTTGTCTTCTCTTGTCTTGTCTTGTCTTGTCTTGCCTTGCCTTGCCTTGCCTTGCCTTATCTATCTTATCTTATCTTATCTTATCTTGTCTTGTCTTGTCTTGTCTTGTCTTGTCTTGTCTTGTCTTCTCTTGTCTTGTCTCGTCTCGTCTCGTCTCGTCTCGTCTCGTCTCGTCTCGTCTCGTCTCGTCTCATCTTATCTTATCTCGCCTTATCATGTCCTTTCTCGTCCTATCTTATCTTATCTTATCTTATCTTATCTTATCTTATCTTATCTTATCTTATCTTATCTTATCTTATCTTATCTTATCTTATCTTATCTTATCTTATCTTATCTTATCTTATCTTATCTTATCTTATCTTATCTTATCTTATCTTATCCTATCCTATCCTATCCTATCCTATCCTATCCTATCCTATCCTATCCTATCCTATCCTATCCTATCCGATCTTATCTTGTCTTGTCTTGTCTTGTCTTGTCTTGTCTTGTCTTGTCTTGTCTTGTCTTGTCTTGTCTTGTCTTGTCTTCTCTTGTCTTGTCTTGTCTTGTCTTGTCTTGTCTTGTCTTGTCTTGTTGTCTTGTCTTACCTTATCTTGTCCTGTCTCATCCTATCTCATCCTATCTTATCTTATCTTGTCTTGTCTTGTCTTGTCTTGTCTTGTCTTGTCTTGTCTTGTCTTGTCTTGCCTTGCCTTGCCTTGCCTTGCCTTATCTATCTTATCTTATCTTATCTTATCTTGTCTTGTCTTGTCTTGTCTCGCCTTGTCTTGTCCTTTCTCGTCCTATCTTATCTTATCTTATCTTATCTTATCTTATCTTATCTTATCTTATCTTATCTTATCTTATCTTATCTTATCTTATCTTATCTTATCTTATCTTATCTTATCTTATCTTATCTTATCTTATCTTATCTTATCTTATCTTATCTTATCTTATCTTATCTTATCTTATCTTATCTTATCTTATCTTATCTTATCTTATCTTATCTTATCTTATCTTATCTCAACTCATCTCATCTCATCTCATCTCATCTCATCTCATCTCATCTCATCTCATCTCATCTCATCTCATCTCATCTTATCTTACCTTACCTTGTCCTCTCTCGTCCTTTCTCGTCCTTTCTCGTCCTATCTCGTCCTATCTTATCTTATCTTATCTTATCTTATCTTATCTTATCTTATCTTATCTTATCTTATCTTATCTTATCTTATCTTATCTTATCTTATCTTATCTTATCTTATCTTATCTTATCTTATCTTATCTTATCTTATCTTATCTTATCTTATCTTATCTTATCTTATCTTATCTTATCCTATCCTATCCTATCCTATCCTATCCTATCCTATCCTATCCTATCCTATCCTATCCTATCCTGTCTTGTCTTGTCTTGTCTTGTCTTGTCTTGTCTTGTCTTGTCTTGTCCTGTCCTGTCCTGTCCTGTCCTGTCCTGTCCTGTCTTGTCTTGTCTTGTCTTGTCTTGTCTTGTCTTCTCTTGTCTTGTCTTGTCTTGTCTTGTCTTGTCTTGTCTTGTCTTGTCTTATCTTGTCTTGTCTTGTCTTGTCTTGTCTTGTCTTGTCTTGCCTTGCCTTGCCTTGCCTTGCCTTATCTATCTTATCTCATCTCATCTTATCTTACCTTACCTTGTCCTCTCTCGTCCTTTCTCGTCCTATCTCGTCCTATCTTATCTTATCTTATCTTATCTTATCTTATCTTATCTTATCTTATCTTATCGTATCTTATCTTATCTTATCTTATCTTGTCTTGTCTTGTCTTATCTTATCTTATCTTATCTTATCTTATCTTATCTTATCTTATCTTATCTTATCTTATCTCATCTCGTCTCGTCTCGTCTCGTCTCGTCTCGTCTCGTCTCGTCTCGTCTCGTCTCGTCTTGTCTCGTCTCGTCTCGTCTTGCCTTACCTTGTCCTGTCTTATCTTATCTTATCTTATCTTATCTTATCTTATCTTATCTTATCTTATCTTATCTTATCTTATCTTACCTTACCTTACCTTACCTTACCTTACCTTGCCTTGCCTTGCCTTGCCTTGCCTTGCCTTGCCTTGCCTTGCCTTGCCTTGCCTTGCCTTGCCTTGCCTTGCCTTGCCTTGCCTTGCCTTGCCTTGCCTTGCCTTGTCTTGTCTTGTCCTGTCCTGTCCTTTCCTGTCCTGTCCTGTCTTGTCTTGTCTTGTCTTGTCTTGTCTTCTCTTGTCTTGTTTTGTCTTGTCTTGTCTTGTCTTGTCTTGTCTTGTCTTGTCTTGTCTTGTCTTGTCTTGTCTTGTCTTGCCTTGTCTTGTCTTGCCTTGTTGTCTTGTCTTACCTCATCTTTTCCTGTCTCATCCTATCTTATCTTATCTTATCTTGTCTTGTCTTGTCTTGTCTTGTCTTGTCTTGTCTTGTCTTGTCTTGCCTTGCCTTGCCTTGCCTTGCCTTGCCTTATCTATCTTATCTTATCTTATCTTATCTTGTCTTGTCTTGTCTTGTCTCGCCTTGTCTTGTCCTTTCTCGTCCTATCTTATCTTATCTTATCTTATCTTATCTTATCTTATCTTATCTTATCTTATCTTATCTTATCTTATCTTATCTTATCTTATCTTATCTTATCTTATCTTATCTTATCTTATCTTATCTTATCTTATCTTATCTTATCTTAACTCATCTCATCTCATCTCATCTCATCTCATCTCATCTCATCTCATCTCATCTCATCTCATCTCATCTCATCTTATCTTACCTTACCTTGTCCTCTCTCGTCCTTTCTCGTCCTATCTCGTCCTATCTTATCTTATCTTATCTTATCTTATCTTATCTTATCTTATCTTATCTTATCTTATCTTATCTTATCTTATCTTATCTTATCTTATCTTATCTTGTCTTGTCTTGTCTTGTCTTGTCTTATCTTATCTTATCTTATCTTATCTTATCTTATCTTATCTTATCTTGTCTCGTCTCGTCTCGTCTCGTCTCGTCTCGTCTCGTCTCGTCTCGTCTCGTCTTGTCTCGTCTCGTCTCGTCTTGCCTTACCTTGTCCTGTCTTATCTTATCTTATCTTATCTTATCTTATCTTATCTTATCTTATCTTATCTTATCTTATCTTATCTTATCTTATCTTATCTTATCTTATCTTATCTTATCTTACCTTACCTTACCTTACCTTACCTTACCTTGCCTTGCCTTGCCTTGCCTTGCCTTGCCTTGCCTTGCCTTGCCTTGCCTTGCCTTGCCTTGCCTTGCCTTGCCTTGCCTTGCCTTGCCTTGCCTTGCCTTGCCTTGTCTTGTCTTGTCCTGTCCTGTCCTTTCCTGTCCTGTCCTGTCTTGTCTTGTCTTGTCTTGTCTTCTCTTGTCTTGTTTTGTCTTGTCTTGTCTTGTCTTGTCTTGTCTTGTCTTGTCTTGTCTTGCCTTGTCTTGTCTTGCCTTGTTGTCTTGTCTTACCTCATCTTTTCCTGTCTCATCCTATCTTATCTTATCTTATCTTATCTTGTCTTGTCTTGTCTTGTCTTGTCTTCTCTTGTCTTGTCTTGTCTTGTCTTGCCTTGCCTTGCCTTGCCTTGCCTTATCTATCTTATCTTATCTTATCTTATCTTGTCTTGTCTTGTCTTGTCTTGTCTTGTCTTGTCTTGTCTTCTCTTGTCTTGTCTCGTCTCGTCTCGTCTCGTCTCGTCTCGTCTCGTCTCGTCTCGTCTCGTCTCGTCTCGTCTCATCTTATCTTATCTCGCCTTATCATGTCCTTTCTCGTCCTATCTTATCTTATCTTATCTTATCTTATCTTATCTTATCTTATCTTATCTTATCTTATCTTATCTTATCTTATCTTATCTTATCTTATCTTATCTTATCTTATCTTATCTTATCCTATCCTATCCTATCCTATCCTATCCTATCCTATCCTATCCTATCCTATCCTATCCTATCCGATCTTATCTTGTCTTGTCTTGTCTTGTCTTGTCTTGTCTTGTCTTGTCTTGTCTTGTCTTGTCTTGTCTTGTCTTCTCTTGTCTTGTCTTGTCTTGTCTTGTCTTGTCTTGTCTTGTCTTGTCTTGTCTTGTTGTCTTGTCTTACCTTATCTTGTCCTGTCTCATCCTATCTCATCCTATCTTATCTTATCTTGTCTTGTCTTGTCTTGTCTTGTCTTGTCTTGTCTTGTCTTGTCTTGTCTTGCCTTGCCTTGCCTTGCCTTGCCTTATCTATCTTATCTTATCTTATCTTATCTTGTCTTGTCTTGTCTTGTCTCGCCTTGTCTTGTCCTTTCTCGTCCTATCTTATCTTATCTTATCTTATCTTATCTTATCTTATCTTATCTTATCTTATCTTATCTTATCTTATCTTATCTTATCTTATCTTATCTTATCTTATCTTATCTTATCTTATCTTATCTTATCTTATCTTATCTTATCTTATCTTATCTTATCTTATCTTATCTTATCTTATCTTATCTTATCTTATCTTATCTTATCTTATCTTATCTTATCTTATCTTATCTCAACTCATCTCATCTCATCTCATCTCATCTCATCTCATCTCATCTCATCTCATCTCATCTCATCTCATCTTATCTTACCTTACCTTGTCCTCTCTCGTCCTTTCTCGTCCTTTCTCGTCCTATCTCGTCCTATCTTATCTTATCTTATCTTATCTTATCTTATCTTATCTTATCTTATCTTATCTTATCTTATCTTATCTTATCTTATCTTATCTTATCTTATCTTATCTTATCTTATCTTATCTTATCTTATCTTATCTTATCTTATCTTATCTTATCCTATCCTATCCTATCCTATCCTATCCTATCCTATCCTATCCTATCCTATCCTATCCTATCCTGTCTTGTCTTGTCTTGTCTTGTCTTGTCTTGTCTTGTCTTGTCCTGTCCTGTCCTGTCCTGTCCTGTCCTGTCCTGTCTTGTCTTGTCTTGTCTTGTCTTGTCTTGTCTTGTCTTGTCTTGTCTTGTCTTGTCTTGTCTTGTCTTGTCTTGTCTTATCTTGTCTTGTCTTGTCTTGTCTTGTCTTGTCTTGTCTTGCCTTGCCTTGCCTTGCCTTGCCTTATCTATCTTATCTCATCTCATCTTATCTTACCTTACCTTGTCCTCTCTCGTCCTTTCTCGTCCTATCTCGTCCTATCTTATCTTATCTTATCTTATCTTATCTTATCTTATCTTATCTTATCTTATCGTATCTTATCTTATCTTATCTTATCTTGTCTTGTCTTGTCTTATCTTATCTTATCTTATCTTATCTTATCTTATCTTATCTTATCTTATCTTATCTTATCTCATCTCGTCTCGTCTCGTCTCGTCTCGTCTCGTCTCGTCTCGTCTCGTCTCGTCTCGTCTCGTCTTGTCTCGTCTCGTCTCGTCTTGCCTTACCTTGTCCTGTCTTATCTTATCTTATCTTATCTTATCTTATCTTATCTTATCTTATCTTATCTTATCTTATCTTATCTTATCTTATCTTATCTTACCTTACCTTACCTTACCTTACCTTACCTTGCCTTGCCTTGCCTTGCCTTGCCTTGCCTTGCCTTGCCTTGCCTTGCCTTGCCTTGCCTTGCCTTGCCTTGCCTTGCCTTGCCTTGCCTTGCCTTGCCTTGTCTTGTCTTGTCCTGTCCTGTCCTTTCCTGTCCTGTCCTGTCTTGTCTTGTCTTGTCTTGTCTTGTCTTCTCTTGTCTTGTTTTGTCTTGTCTTGTCTTGTCTTGTCTTGTCTTGTCTTGTCTTGTCTTGTCTTGTCTTGTCTTGTCTTGTCTTGTCTTGCCTTGTCTTGTCTTGCCTTGTTGTCTTGTCTTACCTCATCTTTTCCTGTCTCATCCTATCTTATCTTATCTTATCTTGTCTTGTCTTGTCTTGTCTTGTCTTGTCTTGTCTTGTCTTGTCTTGCCTTGCCTTGCCTTGCCTTGCCTTGCCTTATCTATCTTATCTTATCTTATCTTATCTTGTCTTGTCTTGTCTTGTCTCGCCTTGTCTTGTCCTTTCTCGTCCTATCTTATCTTATCTTATCTTATCTTATCTTATCTTATCTTATCTTATCTTATCTTATCTTATCTTATCTTATCTTATCTTATCTTATCTTATCTTATCTTATCTTATCTTATCTTATCTTATCTTATCTTATCTTATCTTATCTTATCTTAACTCATCTCATCTCATCTCATCTCATCTCATCTCATCTCATCTCATCTCATCTCATCTCATCTCATCTCATCTCATCTTATCTTACCTTACCTTGTCCTCTCTCGTCCTTTCTCGTCCTATCTCGTCCTATCTTATCTTATCTTATCTTATCTTATCTTATCTTATCTTATCTTATCTTATCTTATCTTATCTTATCTTATCTTATCTTATCTTATCTTATCTTATCTTATCTTGTCTTGTCTTGTCTTGTCTTGTCTTATCTTATCTTATCTTATCTTATCTTATCTTATCTTATCTTATCTTATCTCATCTCGTCTCGTCTCGTCTCGTCTCGTCTCGTCTCGTCTCGTCTCGTCTCGTCTTGTCTCGTCTCGTCTCGTCTTGCCTTACCTTGTCCTGTCTTATCTTATCTTATCTTATCTTATCTTATCTTATCTTATCTTATCTTATCTTATCTTATCTTATCTTATCTTATCTTACCTTACCTTACCTTACCTTACCTTACCTTACCTTGCCTTGCCTTGCCTTGCCTTGCCTTGCCTTGCCTTGCCTTGCCTTGCCTTGCCTTGCCTTGCCTTGCCTTGCCTTGCCTTGCCTTGCCTTGCCTTGCCTTGTCTTGTCTTGTCCTGTCCTGTCCTTTCCTGTCCTGTCCTGTCTTGTCTTGTCTTGTCTTGTCTTCTCTTGTCTTGTTTTGTCTTGTCTTGTCTTGTCTTGTCTTGTCTTGTCTTGTCTTGCCTTGTCTTGTCTTGCCTTGTTGTCTTGTCTTACCTCATCTTTTCCTGTCTCATCCTATCTTATCTTATCTTATCTTATCTTGTCTTGTCTTGTCTTGTCTTCTCTTGTCTTGTCTTGTCTTGTCTTGCCTTGCCTTGCCTTGCCTTGCCTTATCTATCTTATCTTATCTTATCTTATCTTGTCTTGTCTTGTCTTGTCTTGTCTTGTCTTGTCTTCTCTTGTCTTGTCTCGTCTCTTCTCGTCTCGTCTCGTCTCGTCTCGTCTCGTCTCGTCTCGTCTCGTCTCGTCTCGTCTCGTCTCATCTTATCTTATCTTATCTCGCCTTATCATGTCCTTTCTCGTCCTATCTTATCTTATCTTATCTTATCTTATCTTATCTTATCTTATCTTATCTTATCTTATCTTATCTTATCTTATCTTATCTTATCTTATCTTATCTTATCTTATCTTATCTTATCTTATCTTATCTTATCTTATCTTATCTTATCTTATCTTATCTTATCTTATCTTATCTTATCTTATCCTATCCTATCCTATCCTATCCTATCCTATCCTATCCTATCCTATCCTATCCTATCCTATCCTATCCGATCTTATCTTGTCTTGTCTTGTCTTGTCTTGTCTTGTCTTGTCTTGTCTTGTCTTGTCTTGTCTTGTCTTGTCTTGTCTTGTCTTGTCTTGTCTTGTCTTGTTGTCTTGTCTTACCTTATCTTGTCCTGTCTCATCCTATCTCATCCTATCTTATCTTATCTTGTCTTGTCTTGTCTTGTCTTGTCTTGTCTTGTCTTGTCTTGTCTTGTCTTGCCTTGCCTTGCCTTGCCTTGCCTTATCTATCTTATCTTATCTTATCTTATCTTGTCTTGTCTTGTCTTGTCTCGCCTTGTCTTGTCCTTTCTCGTCCTATCTTATCTTATCTTATCTTATCTTATCTTATCTTATCTTATCTTATCTTATCTTATCTTATCTTATCTTATCTTATCTTATCTTATCTTATCTTATCTTATCTTATCTTATCTTATCTTATCTTATCTTATCTTATCTTATCTTATCTTATCTTATCTTATCTTATCTTATCTTATCTTATCTTATCTTATCTTATCTCAACTCATCTCATCTCATCTCATCTCATCTCATCTCATCTCATCTCATCTCATCTCATCTCATCTTATCTTACCTTACCTTGTCCTCTCTCGTCCTTTCTCGTCCTTTCTCGTCCTATCTCGTCCTATCTTATCTTATCTTATCTTATCTTATCTTATCTTATCTTATCTTATCTTATCTTATCTTATCTTATCTTGTCTTGTCTTGTCTTGTCTCGTCTCGTCTCGTCTCGTCTCGTCTCGTCTCGTCTCGTCTCGTCTTGTCTCGTCTCGTCTCGTCTCGTCTCGCCTTGCCTTGTCCTGTCTTGTCTTATCTTATCTTATCTTATCTTATCTTATCTTATCTTATCTTATCTTATCTTATCTTACCTTACCTTACCTTACCTTACCTTACCTTACCTTACCTTACCTTACCTTACCTTACCTTACCTTACCTTGCCTTGCCTTGCCTTGCCTTGCCTTGCCTTGCCTTGCCTTGCCTTGCCTTGTCTTGTCTTGTCCTGTCCTGTCCTTTCCTGTCCTGTCCTGTCTTGTCTTGTCTTGTTTTGTCTTGTCTTGTCTTGTCTTGTCTTGTCTTGTCTTGTCTTGTCTTGTCTTGTCTTGCCTTGTTGTCTTGTCTTACCTCATCTTGTCCTGTCTCATCCTATCTTATCTTATCTTATCTTATCTTGTCTTGTCTTGTCTTCTCTTGTCTTGTCTTGTCTTGTCTTGCCTTGCCTTGCCTTGCCTTGCCTTGCCTTATCTATCTTATCTTATCTTATCTTATCTTGTCTTGTCTTGTCTTGTCTTGTCTTGTCTTGTCTTGTCTTGTCTTGTCTTGTCTTCTCTTGTCTTGTCTTGTCTTGTCTCGCCTTGTCTTGTCCTTTCT
Organism: Bothrops alternatus; assembly: GCA_034064705.1. Taxonomy (NCBI): domain Eukaryota; kingdom Metazoa; phylum Chordata; class Lepidosauria; order Squamata; family Viperidae; genus Bothrops; species Bothrops alternatus. Next base: position 760,741 of record JARGCV010000216.1, read on the forward strand.
CGTCCTATCTTATCTTATCTTATCTTATCTTATCTTGTCTTGTCTTGTCTTGTCTTGTCTTGTCTTGTCTTGTCTCGTCTCGTCTCGTCTCGTCTCGTCTCGTCTCGTCTCGTCTCGTCTCGTCTCGTCTCGTCTCGTCTCGTCTCGTCTCGTCTCGTCTTATCTTATCTTGCCTTATCATGTCCTTTCTCGTCCTATCTTATCTTATCTTATCTTATCTTATCTTATCTTATCTTATCTTATCTTATCTTATCTTATCTTATCTTATCTTATCTTATCTTATCTTATCTTATCTTATCTTATCTTATCTTATCTTATCTTATCTTATCTTATCTTATCTTATCCTATCCTATCCTATCCTATCCTATCCTATCCTATCCTATCCTATCCTATCCTATCCTATCCTATCCTATCCTATCCTATCCTATCTTATCTTATCTTATCTTATCTTATCTTATCTTATCTTCTTATCTTATCTTATCTTAATTGTTTTCTTGCCTTGTGTTGATTTGTTTTATCTTTTCCTTTCTCGTCCTGTCTCGCCTTATCTTATCTTATCTTATCTTATCTTGTCTTGTCTTGTCTTGTCTTGTCTTGTCTTGTCTTGTCTTGTCTTGTCTTGTCTTGTCTTGTCTTGTTGTCTTGTCTTACCTTATCTTGTCCTGTCTCATCCTATCTTATCTTATCTTATCTTATCTTATCTTATCTTATCTTATCTTATCTTGTCTTGTCTTGTCTTGTCTTGTCTTGTCTTGTCTTGTCTTGTCTTGTCTTGTCTTGTCTTGTCTTGTCTTGTCTTGTCTTGTCTTGTTGTCTTGTCTTACCTTATCTTGTCCTGTCTCATCCTATCTTATCTTGTCTTGTCTTGTCTTGTCTTGTCTTGTCTTGTCTTGTCTTTTCTTGTCTTGCCTTGCCTTGCCTTGCCTTGCCTTGCCTTGCCTTATCTATCTTATCTTATCCTATCTTGTCTTGTCTTGTCTTGTCTTGTCTTGTCTTGTCTTGTCTTGTCTTGTCTTGTCTTGTCTTGTCTCGCCTTGTCTTGTCCTTTCTCGTCCTATCTTATCTTATCTTATCTTATCTTATCTTATCTTATCTTATCTTATCTTATCTTATCTTATCTTATCTTATCTTATCTTATCTTATCTTATCTTATCTTATCTTATCTTATCTTATCTTATCTTATCTTATCTTATCTTATCTTATCTTATCTTATCTTATCTTATCTTATCTTATCTTATCTTATCTCATCTCATCTCATCTCATCTCATCTCATCTCATCTCATCTCATCTCATCTCATCTCATCTCATCTCATCTTATCTCATCTTATCTTACCTTACCTTGTCCTCTCTCGTCCTTTCTCGTCCTATCTCGTCCTATCTTATCTTATCTTATCTTATCTTATCTTATCTTATCTTATCTTATCTTATCTTATCTTATCTTATCTTATCTTATCTTATCTTATCTTATCTTATCTTATCTTATCTTATCTTATCTTATCTTATCTCATCTCATCTCATCTCATCTCATCTCATCTCATCTCATCTCATCTCATCTTATCTCATCTCATCTCGACTTGCCTTGCCTTGTCCTGTCTTATCTTATCTTATCTTATCTTATCTTATCTTGTCTTGTCTTGTCTTCTCTTCTCTTCTCTTGTCTTGTCTTGTCTTGTCTTGCCTTGCCTTGCCTTGCCTTGCCTTATCTATCTTATCTTATCTTATCTTATCTTGTCTTGTCTTGTCTTGTCTTCTCTTGTCTTGTCTTGTCTTGTCTTGCCTTGCCTTGCCTTGCCTTGCCTTATCTATCTTATCTTATCTTATCTTATCTTGTCTTGTCTTGTCTTGTCTTGTCTTGTCTTGTCTTGTCTTGTCTTGTCTTGTCTTGTCTTGTCTTGTCTTGTCTTGTCTTCTCTTGTCTTGTCTTGTCTTGTCTCGCCTTGTCTTGTCCTTTCTCGTCCTATCTTATCTTATCTTGTCTTGTCTTGTCTTGTCTTGTCTTGTCTTGTCTCGTCTCGTCTCGTCTCGTCTCGTCTCGTCTCGTCTCGTCTCGTCTCGTCTCGTCTCGTCTCGTCTTATCTTATCTTGCCTTATCATGTCCTTTCTCGTCCTATCTTATCTTATCTTATCTTATCTTATCTTATCTTATCTTATCTTATCTTATCTTATCTTATCTTATCTTATCTTATCTTATCTTATCCTATCCTATCCTATCCTATCCTATCCTATCCTATCCTATCCTATCCTATCCTATCCTATCCTATCCTATCTTATCTTATCTTATCTTATCTTATCTTATCTTACCTTACCTTACCTTACCTTACCTTACCTTACCTTACCTTACCTTGTCTTGTCTTGTCTTGTCTTGTCTTGTCTTGTCCTGTCCTGTCCTGTCCTGTCCTGTCCTGTCCTGTCCTGTCCTGTCCTGTCTTGTCTTGTCTTGTCTTGTCTTGTCTTGTCTTGTCTTGTCTTGTCTTGTCTTGTCTTGTCTTGTCTCGTCTCGTCTCGTCTCGTCTCGTCTCGTCTCGTCTCGTCTCGTCTCGTCTCGTCTCGGCTCGTCTCGTCTCGTCTCGGCTCGTCTCGTCTCGTCTCGTCTCATCTTATCTTATCTCGCCTTATCATGTCCTTTCTCGTCCTATCTTATCTTATCTTATCTTATCTTATCTTATCTTATCTTATCTTATCTTATCTTGTCTTGTCTTGTCTTGTCTTGTCTTGTCTTGTCTTGTCTTGTCTTGTCTTGTCTTGTCTTGTCTTGTCTTGTCTTGTCTTGTCTTGTTGTCTTGTCTTACCTTATCTTGTCCTGTCTCATCCTATCTTATCCTATCTTATCTTATCTTATCTTATCTTATCTTATCTTATCTTATCTTATCTTATCTTATCTTATCTTATCTTATCTTATCTTATCTTATCTTATCTTATCTTATCTTATCTTATCTTATCTTATCTTATCTTATCTTATCTTATCTTATCTTATCTTATCTTATCTTATCTTATCTTATCTTAATTGTTTTCTTGCCTTGTGTTGTCTTGTTTTATCTTTTCCTTTCTCGTCCTGTCTCGCCTTATCTTATCTTATCTTATCTTATCTTATCTTATCTTGTCTTGTCTTGTCTTGTCTTGTCTTGTCTTGTCTTGTCTTGTCTTGTCTTGTCTTGTCTTGTCTTGTCTTGTCTTGTCTTGTCTTGCCTTGCCTTGCCTTGCCTTGGCTTGCCTTGCCTTATCTATCTTATCTTATCTTATCTTGTCTTGTCTTGTCTTGTCTTGTCTTGTCTTGTCTTGTCTTGTCTTGTCTTGTCTTGTCTTGTCTTGTCTTGTCTTGTCTTGTCTTGTCTTGCCTTGTCTTGTCTTGCCTTGTTGTCTTGTCTTACCTCATCTTGTCCTTTCTCATCCTATCTTATCTTATCTTATCTTGTCTTGTCTTGTCTCGTTTCGTCTCGTCTCGTCTCGTCTCGTCTCGTCTCGTCTCGTCTCGTCTCGTCTCGTCTCGTCTCGTCTCGTCTCATCTTATCTTATCTCGCCTTATCATGTCCTTTCTCGTCCTATCTTATCTTATCTTATCTTATCTTATCTTATCTTATCTTGTCTTGTCTTGTCTTGTCTTGTCTTGTCTTGTCTTGTCTTGTCTTGTCTTGTCTCGTCTCGTCTCGTCTCGTCTCGTCTCGTCTCGTCTCGTCTCGTCTCGTCTCGTCTCGTCTCGTCTCGTCTCGTCTCGGCTCGGCTCGTCTCGTCTCGGCTCGTCTCGGCTCGTCTCGTCTCATCTTATCTTATCTCGCCTTATCATGTCCTTTCTCGTCCTATCTTATCTTATCTTATCTTATCTTATCTTATCTTATCTTATCTTATCTTATCTTATCTTGTCTTGTCTTGTCTTGTCTTGTCTTGTCTTGTCTTGTCTTGTCTTGTCTTGTCTTGTCTTGTCTTGTCTTGTCTTGTCTTGTCTTGTCTTGTCTTGTCTTGTCTTGTCTTGTCTTGTCTTGTTGTCTTGTCTTACCTTATCTTGTCCTGTCTCATCCTATCTTATCTTATCTTATCTTATCTTATCTTATCTTATCTTATCTTATCTTATCTTATCTTATCTTATCTTGTCTTGTCTTGTCTTGTCTTGTCTTGTCTTGTCTTGTCTTGTCTTGTCTTGTCTTATCTTATCTTATCTTATCTTATCTTATCTTATCTTAATTGTTTTCTTGCCTTGTGTTGTCTTGTTTTATCTTTTCCTTTCTCGTCCTGTCTCGCCTTATCTTATCTTATCTTATCTTATCTTATCTTATCTTATCTTGTCTTGTCTTGTCTTGTCTTGTCTTGTCTTGTCTTGTCTTGTCTTGTCTTGTCTTGTCTTGTCTTGTCTTGTCTTGTCTTGTCTTGTCTTGTCTTGTCTTGTCTTGCCTTGCCTTGCCTTGCCTTGGCTTGCCTTGCGTTATCTATCTTATCTTATCTTATCTTGTCTTGTCTTGTCTTGTCTTGTCTTGTCTTGTCTTGTCTTGTCTTGTCTTGTCTTGTCTTGTCTTGTCTTGTCTTGTCTTGTCTTGTCTTGTCTTGTCTTGTCTTTTCTTGTCTTGCCTTGCCTTGCCTTGCCTTGCCTTATCTATCTTATCTTATCCTATCTTGTCTTGTCTTGTCTTGTCTTGTCTTGTCTTGTCTTGTCTCGCCTTGTCTTGTCCTTTCTCGTCCTATCTTATCTTATCTTATCTTATCTTGTCTTGTCTTGTCTTGTCTTGTCTTGTCTTGTCTTGTCTTGTCTTGTCTTGTCTTGCCTTGCCTTGCCTTGCCTTGGCTTGCCTTGCCTTATCTATCTTATCTTATCTTATCTTATCTTGTCTTGTCTTGTCTTGTCTTGTCTTGTCTTGTCTTGTCTTGTCTTGTCTTGTCTTGTCTTGTCTTGTCTTGTCTTGTCTTGTCTTGCCTTGCCTTGACTTGCCTTGCCTTATCTATCTTATCTTATCCTATCTTGTCTTGTCTTGTCTTGTCTTGTCTTGTCTTGTCTTGTCTTGTCTCGCCTTGTCTTGTCCTTTCTCGTCCTATCTTATCTTATCTTATCTTGTCTTGTCTTATCTTATCTTATCTTGTCTTATCTTATCTTATCTTATCTTATCTTATCTTATCTTATCTTATCTTATCTTATCTTATCTTATCTTATCTTATCTTATCTTATCTTATCTTATCTTATCTTATCTTATCTTATCTTATCTTATCTTATCTCATCTCATCTCATCTCATCTCATCTCATCTCATCTCATCTCATCTCATCTCATCTTATCTCATCTTACCTTACCTTACCTTGTCCTCTCTCGTCCTTTCTCGTCCTATCTCGTCCTATCTTATCTTATCTTATCTTATCTTATCTTATCTTATCTTATCTTATCTTATCTTATCTTATCTTATCTTATCTTATCTTATCTTATCTTATCTTATCTCATCTCATCTCATCTCATCTCATCTCATCTCATCTCATCTCATCTCATCTCATCTCATCTCATCTTATCTCATCTCATCTCGACTTGCCTTGCCTTGTCCTGTCTTATCTTATCTTATCTTATCTTATCTTATCTTATCTTATCTTATCTTATCTTATCTTATCTTATCTTATCTTATCTTATCTTATCTTATCTTATCTTATCTTATCTTATCTTATCTTATCTTATCTTATCTTACCTTACCTTACCTTACCTTACCTTACCTTACCTTGCCTTGCCTTGCCTTGCCTTGTCTTGTCTTGTCTTGTCTTGTCTTGTCTTGTCTTGTCTTGTCCTGTCCTGTCCTGTCCTGTCCTGTCCTGTCTTGTCTTGTCTTGTCTTGTCTTGTCTTGTCTTCTCTTGTCTTGTCTTGTCTTGTCTTGTCTTGTCTTGTCTTGTCTTGTCTTGTCTTGCCTTGCCTTGTCTTGTCATGCCTTGTTGTCTTGTCTTACCTCATCTTGTCCTGTCTCATCCTATCTTATCTTATCTTATCTTGTCTTGTCTTGTCTTCTCTTGTCTTGTCTTGTCTTGTCTTGTCTTGTCTTGTCTTGCCTTGCCTTGCCTTGCCTTGCCTTGCCTTATCTATCTTATCTTATCTTATCTTATCTTGTCTTGTCTTGTCTTGTCTTGTCTTGTCTTGTCTTGTCTTGTCTTGTCTTGTCTTGTCTTGTCTCGCCTTGTCTTGTCCTTTCTCGTCCTATCTTATCTTATCTTATCTTATCTTATCTTATCTTATCTTATCTTATCTTGTCTTATCTTGTCTTGTCTTGTCTTGTCTCGTCTCGTCTCGTCTCGTCTCGTCTCGTCTCGTCTCGTCTCGTCTCGTCTCGTCTCGTCTCGTCTCGTCTCGTCTCGTCTCGTCTCGTCTCATCTCATCTCATCTCATCTCATCTCATCTTATCTTATCTTATCTTATCTTATCTTATCTTATCTTATCTTATCTTATCTTATCTTATCCTATCCTATCCTATCCTATCCTATCCTATCCTATCCTATCCTATCCTATCCTATCCTATCCTATCCTATCCGGTCTTATCTTGTCTTGTCTTGTCTTGTCTTGTCTTGTCTTGTCTTGTCTTGTCTTGTCTTGTCTTGTCTTGTCTTGTCTTGTCTTGTTGTCTTGTCTTACCTTATCTTGTCCTGTCTCATCCTATCTTATCCTATCTTATCTTATCTTATCTTATCTTATCTTGTCTTATCTTGTCTTGTCTTGTCCTATCTTATCTTATCTTATCTTATCTTATCTTATCTTATCTTATCTTATCTTATCTTATCTTATCTTATCTTATCTTATCTTATCTTATCTTATCCTATCTTATCTTATCTTATCTTATCTTATCTTATCTTATCTTATCTTATCTTATCTTATCTTATCTTATCTTATCTTATCTTATCTTATCTTATCTTATCTTATCTTATCTTATCTTATCTTATCTTATCTTATCTTATCTTATCTTATCTTATCTTATCTTATCTTATCTTATCTTATCTTATCTTATCTTAATTGTTTTCTTGCCTTGTGTTGTCTTGTTTTATCTTTTCCTTTCTCGTCCTGTCTCGCCTTATCTTATCTTATCTTATCTTATCTTATCTTGTCTTGTCTTGTCTTGTCTTGTCTTGTCTTGTCTTGTCTTGTCTTGTCTTGTCTTGTCTTGTCTTGTCTTGTCTTGTCTTGTCTTGTCTTGTCTTGTCTTGTCTTGTCTTGCCTTGCCTTGCCTTGGCTTGCCTTGCCTTATCTATCTTATCTTATCTTATCTTATCTTGTCTTGTCTTGTCTTGTCTTGTCTTGTCTTGTCTTGTCTTGTCTTGTCTTGTCTTGTCTTGTCTTGTCTTGCCTTGCCTTGCCTTGCCTTGCCTTGCCTTATCTATCTTATCTTATCCTATCTTGTCTTGTCTTGTCTTGTCTTGTCTTGTCTTGTCTCGCCTTGTCTTGTCCTTTCTCGTCCTATCTTATCTTATCTTATCTTATCTTATCTTGTCTTGTCTTGTCTTGTCTTGTCTTGTCTTGTCTTGTCTTGTCTTGTCTTGTCTTGTCTTGTCTTGTCTTGCCTTGCCTTGCCTTGCCTTGGCTTGCCGTGCCTTATCTATCTTATCTTATCTTATCTTATCTTGTCTTGTCTTGTCTTGTCTTGTCTTGTCTTGTCTTGTCTTGTCTTGTCTTGTCTTGTCTTGTCTTGTCTTGTCTTGTCTTGTCTTGTCTTGTCTTGTCTTGTCTTGTCTTGTCTTGTCTTGTCTTGTCTTGTCTTGCCTTGCCTTGACTTGCCTTGCCTTATCTATCTTATCTTATCCTATCTTGTCTTGTCTTGTCTTGTCTTGTCTTCTCTTGTCTTGTCTTGTCTCGCCTTGTCTTGTCCTTTCTCGTCCTATCTTATCTTATCTTATCTTATCTTATCTTATCTTGTCTTGTCTTGTCTTGTCTTGTCTTATCTTATCTTATCTTATCTTATCTTATCTTATCTTATCTTATCTTATCTTATCTTATCTTATCTTATCTTATCTTATCTTATCTTATCTTATCTTATCTTATCTTATCTTATCTTATCTTATCTTATCTTATCTTATCTTATCTTATCTTATCCTATCTTATCCTATCCTATCCTATCCTATCCTATCCTATCCTATCCTATCCTATCCTATCCTATCCTATCCTATCCTATCCTATCCTATCCTATCCTATCCTATCTTATCTTATCTTATCTTATCTTATCTTATCTTATGTTATCTTATCTTATCTTATCTTATCTTAATTGTTTTCTTGCCTTGTGTTGTCTTGTTTTATCTTTTCCTTTCTCGTCCTGTCTCGCCTTATCTTATGTTATCTTATCTTATCTTATCTTATCTTGTCTTGTCTTGTCTTGTCTTGTCTTGTCTTGTCTTGTCTTGTCTTGTCTTGTCTTGTCTTGTCTTTTCTTGTCTTGTCTTGTCTTGTCTTGTCTTGTCTTGTCTTGTCTTGTCTTGTCTTGTTGTCTTGTCTTACCTTATCTTGTCCTGTCTCATCCTATCTTATCTTATCTTATCTTATCTTGTCTTGTCTTGTCTTGTCTTGTCTTGTCTTGTCTTGTCTTGTCTTGTCTTGTCTTGTCTTGTCTTGTCTTGTCTTGTCTTGTCTTGTCTTGTCTTGTCTTGTCTTGTCTTGTGTTCTTGTCTTACCTTATCTTGTCCTGTCTCATCCTATCTTATCTTATCTTATCTTGTCTTGTCTTGTCTTGTCTTGTCTTGTCTTGTCTTGTCTTGTCTTGCCTTGCCTTGCCTTGCCTTGCCTTGCCTTATCTATCTTATCTTATCTTGTCTTGTCTTGTCTTGTCTTGTCTCGCCTTGTCTTGTCCTTTCTCGTCCTATCTCGTCCTATCTTATCTTATCTTATCTTATCTTATCTTATCTTATCTTATCTTATCTTATCTCATCTCATCTCATCTCATCTCATCTCATCTCATCTCATCTCATCTCATCTCATCTCATCTCATCTCATCTCATCTTATCTCATCTCATCTCGACTTGCCTTGCCTTGTCCTGTCTTATCTTATCTTATCTTATCTTATCTTATCTTATCTTATCTTATCTTATCTTATCTTATCTTATCTTATCTTACCTTACCTTACCTTACCTTACCTTACCTTACCTTACCTTACCTTGTCTTGTCTTGTCTTGTCTTGTCTTGTCTTGTCTTGTCCTGTCCTGTCCTGTCCTGTCCTGTCCTGTCCTGTCTTGTCTTGTCTTGTCTTGTCTTGTCTTGTCTTGTCTTGTCTTGTCTTGTCTTGTCTTGTCTTGTCTTGTCTTGTCTTGTCTTGTCTTGTCTTGTCTTGTCTTGTCATGCCTTGTTGTCTTGTCTTACCTCATCTTGTCCTGTCTCATCCTATCTTATCTTATCTTATCTTGTCTTGTCTTGTCTTGTCTTGTCTTGTCTTGTCTTGTCTTGTCTTGTCTTGTCTTGTCTTGCCTTGCCTTGCCTTGCCTTGCCTTTCCTTATCTATCTTATCTTATCTTATCTTATCTTGTCTTGTCTTGTCTTGTCTTGTCTTGTCTTGTCTTGTCTTGTCTTGCATTGTCTTGTCTTGTCTTGTCTTGTCTTGTCTTGTCTTGTCTTGTCTTGTCTCGCCTTGTCTTGTCCTTTCTCGTCCTATCTTATCTTATCTTATCTTATCTTATCTTATCTTATCTTGTCTTGTCTTGTCTTGTCTTGTCTTGTCTTGTCTTGTCTCGTCTCGTCTCGTCTCGTCTCGTCTCGTCTCCTCTCGTCTCATCTTATCTTATCTTATCTCGCCTTATCATGTCCTTTCTCATCCTATCTTATCTTATCTTATCTTATCTTATCTTATCTTATCTTATCTTATCTTATCTTATCTTATCTTATCTTATCTTATCTTATCTTATCTTATCTTATCTTATCTTATCTTATCTTATCTTATCTTATCTTATCTTATCTTATCTTATCTTATCCTATCCTATCCTATCCTATCCTATCCTATCCTATCCTATCCTATCCTATCCTATCCTATCCTATCCGGTCTTATCTTGTCTTGTCTTGTCTTGTCTTGTCTTGTCTTGTCTTGTCTTGTCTTGTCTTGTCTTGTCTTGTCTTGTCTTGTCTTGTCTTGTCTTGTTGTCTTGTCTTACCTTATCTTGTCCTGTCTCATCCTATCTTATCCTATCTTATCTTATCTTATCTTGTCTTGTCTTGTCTTGTCTTGTCTTGTCTTGTCTTGTCTTGTCTTGCCTTGCCTTGCCTTGCCTTGCCTTGCCTTGCCTTGCCTTATCTATCTTATCTTATCTTGTCTTGTCTTGTCTTGTCTTGTCTCGCCTTGTCTTGTCCTTTCTCGTCCTATCTCGTCCTATCTTATCTTATCTTATCTTATCTTATCTTATCTTATCTTATCTCATCTCATCTCATCTCATCTCATCTCATCTCATCTCATCTCATCTCATCTCATCTCATCTCATCTCATCTCATCTTATCTCATCTCATCTCGACTTGCCTTGCCTTGTCCTGTCTTATCTTATCTTATCTTATCTTATCTTATCTTATCTTATCTTATCTTATCTTATCTTATCTTATCTTATCTTATCTTATCTTACCTTACCTTACCTTACCTTACCTTACCTTACCTTACCTTACCTTACCTTACCTTACCTTGTCTTGTCTTGTCTTGTCTTGTCTTGTCTTGTCCTGTCCTGTCCTGTCCTGTCCTGTCCTGTCTTGTCTTGTCTTGTCTTGTCTTGTCTTGTCTTCTCTTGTCTTGTCTTGTCTTGTCTTGTCTTGTCTTGTCTTGTCTTGTCTTGTCTTGTCTTGTCTTGTCATGCCTTGTTGTCTTGTCTTACCTCATCTTGTCCTGTCTCATCCTATCTTATCTTATCTTATCTTGTCTTGTCTTGTCTTGTCTTGTCTTGTCTTGTCTTGTCTTGTCTTGTCTTGTCTTATCTTGTCTTGTCTTGCCTTGCCTTGCCTTGCCTTGCCTTGCCTTATCTATCTTATCTTATCTTATCTTATCTTGTCTTGTCTTGTCTTGTCTTGTCTTGTCTTGTCTTGTCTTGTCTTGTCTTGTCTTGTCTTGTCTTGTCTTGTCTCGCCTTGTCTTGTCCTTTCTCGTCCTATCTTATCTTATCTTATCTTATCTTATCTTATCTTATCTTATCTTGTCTTGTCTTGTCTTGTCTTGTCTTGTCTTGTCTCGTCTCGTCTCGTCTCGTCTCGTCTCGTCTCGTCTCGTCTCGTCTCGTCTCGTCTCATCTTATCTTATCTTATCTCGCCTTATCATGTCCTTTCTCATCCTATCTTATCTTATCTTATCTTATCTTATCTTATCTTATCTTATCTTATCTTATCTTATCTTATCTTATCTTATCTTATCTTATCTTATCTTATCTTATCTTATCTTATCTTATCTTATCCTATCCTATCCTATCCTATCCTATCCTATCCTATCCTATCCTATCCTATCCTATCCTATCCGGTCTTATCTTGTCTTGTCTTGTCTTGTCTTGTCTTGTCTTGTCTTGTCTTGTCTTGTCTTGTCTTGTCTTGTCTTGTCTTGTCTTGTCTTGTCTTGTCTTGTCTTGTCTTGTTGTCTTGTCTTACCTTATCTTGTCCTGTCTCATCCTATCTTATCCTATCTTATCTTATCTTATCTTGTCTTGTCTTGTCTTGTCTTGTCTTGTCTTGTCTTGTCTTGTCTTGTCTTGCCTTGCCTTGCCTTGCCTTGCCTTATCTATCTTATCTTATCTTATCTTATCTTATCTTATCTTGTCTTGTCTTGTCTTGTCTTGTCTTGTCTTGTCTTGTCTTGTCTTGCCTTGCCTTGCCTTGCCTTGCCTTGCCTTGCCTTGCCTTATCTATCTTATCTTATCTTGTCTTGTCTTGTCTTGTCTTGTCTCGCCTTGTCTTGTCCTTTCTCGTCCTATCTCGTCCTATCTTATCTTATCTTATCTTATCTTATCTTATCTTATCTTATCTTATCTTATCTTATCTTATCTCATCTCATCTCATCTCATCTCATCTCATCTCATCTCATCTCATCTCATCTCATCTCATCTCATCTCATCTTATCTCATCTCATCTCGACTTGCCTTGCCTTGTCCTGTCTTATCTTATCTTATCTTATCTTATCTTATCTTATCTTATCTTATCTTATCTTATCTTATCTTATCTTATCTTATCTTATCTTATCTTATCTTATCTTATCTTATCTTATCTTATCTTATCTTATCTTACCTTACCTTACCTTACCTTACCTTACCTTGCCTTGCCTTGCCTTGCCTTGTCTTGTCTTGTCTTGTCTTGTCTTGTCTTGTCCTGTCCTGTCCTGTCCTGTCCTGTCCTGTCTTGTCTTGTCTTGTCTTGTCTTGTCTTGTCTTGTCTTCTCTTGTCTTGTCTTGTCTTGTCTTGTCTTGTCTTGTCTTGTCTTGTCTTGTCTTGTCTTGTCATGCCTTGTTGTCTTGTCTTACCTCATCTTGTCCTGTCTCATCCTATCTTATCTTATCTTGTCTTGTCTTGTCTTGTCTTGTCTTGTCTTGTCTTGTCTTGTCTTGTCTTGTCTTGTCTTGTCTTGCCTTGCCTTGCCTTGCCTTGCCTTGCCTTATCTATCTTATCTTATCTTATCTTATCTTGTCTTGTCTTGTCTTGTCTTGTCTTGTCTTGTCTTGTCTTGTCTTGTCTTGTCTTGTCTTGTCTTGTCTTGTCTTGTCTTGTCTTGTCTTGTCTCGCCTTGTCTTGTCCTTTCTCGTCCTATCTTATCTTATCTTATCTTATCTTATCTTGTCTTGTCTTGTCTTGTCTTGTCTTGTCTTGTCTTGTCTTGTCTTGTCTCGTCTCGTCTCGTCTCGTCTCGTCTCGTCTCGTCTCGTCTCATCTTATCTTATCTTATCTCGCCTTATCATGTCCTTTCTCATCCTATCTTATCTTATCTTATCTTATCTTATCTTATCTTATCTTATCTTATCTTATCTTATCTTATCTTATCTTATCTTATCTTATCTTATCTTATCTTATCTTATCTTATCTTATCTTATCTTATCTTATCTTATCTTATCTTATCTTATCCTATCCTATCCTATCCTATCCTATCCTATCCTATCCTATCCTATCCTATCCGGTCTTATCTTGTCTTGTCTTGTCTTGTCTTGTCTTGTCTTGTCTTGTCTTGTCTTGTCTTGTCTTGTCTTGTCTTGTCTTGTCTTGTCTTGTCTTGTCTTGTCTTGTTGTCTTGTCTTACCTTATCTTGTCCTGTCTCATCCTATCTTATCCTATCTTATCTTATCTTATCTTGTCTTGTCTTGTCTTGTCTTGTCTTGCCTTGCCTTGCCTTGCCTTGCCTTATCTATCTTATCTTATCTTATCTTATCTTATCTTGTCTTGTCTTGTCTTGTCTTGTCTCGCCTTGTCTTGTCCTTTCTCGTCCTATCTTATCTTATCTTATCTTATCTTATCTTATCTTATCTTATCTTATCTTATCTTATCTTATCTTATCTTGTCTTGTCTTGTCTTGTCTCGTCTCGTCTCGTCTCGTCTCGTCTCGTCTCGTCTCGTCTCGTCTCGGCTCGGCTCGTCTCGTCTCGTCTCGGCTCGTCTCGTCTCGTCTCGTCTCATCTTATCTTATCTCGCCTTATCATGTCCTTTCTCGTCCTATCTTATCTTATCTTATCTTATCTTATCTTATCTTATCTTATCTTATCTTATCTTATCTTATCTTATCTTATCTTATCTTATCTTATCTTATCTTATCTTATCTTATCTTATCTTATCTTATCTTATCTTATCTTATCTTATCTTATCTTATCTTATCTTATCTTATCTTATCTTATCTTATCTTATCCTATCCTATCCTATCCTATCCTATCCTATCCTATCCTATCCTATCCTATCCTATCCTATCTTATCTTATCTTATCTTATCTTATCTTAATTGTTTTCTTGCCTTGTGTTGATTTGTTTTATCTTTTCCTTTCTCGTCCTGTCTCGCCTTATCTTATCTTATCTTATCTTATCTTGTCTTGTCTTGTCTTGTCTTGTCTTGTCTTGTCTTGTCTTGTCTTGTCTTGTCTTGTCTTGTCTTGTCTTGTCTTGTCTTGTCTTGTCTTGTCTTGTCTTGTCTTGTCTTGTTGTCTTGTCTTACCTTATCTTGTCCTGTCTCATCCTATCTTATCTTATCTTATCTTATCTTATCTTATCTTGTCTTGTCTTGTCTTGTCTTGTCTTGTCTTGTCTTGTCTTGTCTTGTCTTGTCTTGTCTTGTCTTGTCTTGTCTTGTCTTGTCTTGTCTTGTCTTGTCTTGTCTTGTCTTGTCTTACCTTATCTTGTCCTGTCTCATCCTATCTTATCTTGTCTTGTCTTGTCTTGTCTTGTCTTGTCTTGTCTTGTCTTGTCTTGTCTTGTCTTGTCTTGTCTTGTCTTTTCTTGTCTTGCCTTGCCTTGCCTTGCCTTGCCTTGCCTTGCCTTGCCTTATCTATCTTATCTTATCCTATCTTGTCTTGTCTTGTCTTGTCTTGTCTTGTCTTGTCTTGTCTTGTCTTGTCTTGTCTTGTCTTGTCTTGTCTTGTCTCGCCTTGTCTTGTCCTTTCTCGTCCTATCTTATCTTATCTTATCTTATCTTATCTTATCTTATCTTATCTTATCTTATCTTATCTTATCTTATCTTATCTTATCTTATCTCATCTCATCTCATCTCATCTCATCTCATCTCATCTCATCTCATCTCATCTTATCTCATCTTATCTTACCTTACCTTGTCCTCTCTCGTCCTTTCTCGTCCTATCTCGTCCTATCTTATCTTATCTTATCTTATCTTATCTTATCTTATCTTATCTTATCTTATCTTATCTTATCTTATCTTATCTTATCTTATCTTATCTTATCTTATCTTATCTTATCTTATCTTATCTTATCTTATCTTATCTTATCTCATCTCATCTCATCTCATCTCATCTCATCTCATCTCATCTCATCTTATCTCATCTCATCTCGACTTGCCTTGCCTTGTCGTGTCTTATCTTATCTTATCTTATCTTATCTTATCTTATCTTATCTTATCTTATCTTATCTTATCTTATCTTATCTTATCTTACCTTACCTTACCTTACCTTACCTTACCTTGTCTTGTCTTGTCTTGTCTTGTCTTGTCTTGTCTTGTCCTGTCCTGTCCTGTCCTGTCCTGTCCTGTCCTGTCCTGTCTTGTCTTGTCTTGTCTTGTCTTGTCTTGTCTTCTCTTGTCTTGTCTTGTCTTGTCTTGTCTTGTCTTGTCTTGTCTTGTCTTGTCTTTTCTTGTCTTGTCTTGTCTTGTCTTGCCTTGTCTTGTCTTGCCTTGTTGTCTTGTCTTACCTCATCTTGTCCTGTCTCATCCTATCTTATCTTATCTTATCTTATCTTATCTTATCTTATCTTATCTTATCTTATCTTATCTTATCTTATCTTATCTTATCTTATCTTATCTTATCTTATCTTATCTTATCTTATCTTATCTTATCTTATCTTATCTTATCTTATCTTATCTTATCTTATCTTATCTTATCTTAATTGTTTTCTTGCCTTGTGTTGTCTTGTTTTATCTTTTCCTTTCTCGTCCTGTCTCGCCTTATCTTATCTTATCTTATCTTATCTTATCTTATCTTATCTTGTCTTGTCTTGTCTTGTCTTGTCTTGTCTTGTCTTGTCTTGTCTTGTCTTGTCTTGTCTTGTCTTGTCTTGTCTTGTCTTGTCTTGTCTTGTCTTGTCTTGTCTTGTCTTGTCTTGTCTTGTCTTGTCTTGTCTTGTCTTGTCTTGTCTTGTCTTGTCTTGCCTTGCCTTGACTTGCCTTGGCTTGCCTTGCCTTATCTATCTTATCTTATCTTATCTTGTCTTGTCTTGTCTTGTCTTGTCTTGTCTTGTCTTGTCTTGTCTTGTCTTGTCTTGTCTTGTCTTGTCTTGTCTTGTCTTGTCTTGTCTTGTCTTGTCTTGTCTTTTCTTGTCTTGCCTTGCCTTGCCTTGCCTTGCCTTATCTATCTTATCTTATCCTATCTTGTCTTGTCTTGTCTTGTCTTGTCTTGTCTTGTCTCGCCTTGTCTTGTCCTTTCTCGTCCTATCTTATCTTATCTTATCTTATCTTGTCTTGTCTTGTCTTGTCTTGTCTTGTCTTGTCTTGTCTTGTCTTGTCTTGTCTTGCCTTGCCTTGCCTTGCCTTGCCTTGCCTTGCCTTGGCTTGCCTTATCTATCTTATCTTATCTTATCTTATCTTGTCTTGTCTTGTCTTGTCTTGTCTTGTCTTGTCTTGTCTTGTCTTGTCTTGTCTTGTCTTGTCTTGTCTTGTCTTGTCTTGTCTTGTCTTGTCTTGTCTTGTCTTGTCTTGTCTTGTCTTGTCTTGTCTTGTCTTGCCTTGCCTTGACTTGCCTTGCCTTATCTATCTTATCTTATCCTATCTTGTCTTGTCTTGTCTTGTCTTGTCTTGTCTTGTCTCGCCTTGTCTTGTCCTTTCTCGTCCTATCTTATCTTATCTTATCTTATCTTATCTTGTCTTGTCTTATCTTATCTTATCTTATCTTATCTTGTCTTGTCTTGTCTTGTCTTGTCTTGTCTTGTCTTGTCTTGTCTTGTCTTGTCTTGTCTTGTCTTGTCTTGTCTTGTCTTGTCTTGTCTTGCCTTGCCTTGCCTTGCCTTGCCTTGCCTTGGCTTGCCTTGCCTTATCTATCTTATCTTATCTTATATTGTCTTGTCTTGTCTTGTCTTGTCTTGTCTTGTCTTGTCTTTTCTTGCCTTGCCTTGCCTTGCCTTGCCTTGCCTTATCTATCTTATCTTATCCTATCTTGTCTTGTCTTGTCTTGTCTTGTCTTGTCTTGTCTTGTCTCGCCTTGTCTTGTCCTTTCTCGTCCTATCTTATCTTATCTTATCTTATCTTATCTTGTCTTGTCTTGTCTTGTCTTGTCTTGTCTTGTCTTGTCTTGTCTTGTCTTGTCTTGTCTTGTCTTGTCTTGTCTTGTCTTGTCTTGTCTTGTCTTGCCTTGCCTTGCCTTGCCTTGGCTTGCCTTGCCTTATCTATCTTATCTTATCCTATCTTGTCTTGTCTTGTCTTGTCTTGTCTTGTCTTGTCTCGCCTTGTCTTGTCCTTTCTCGTCCTATCTTATCTTATCTTGTCTTGTCTTGTCTTGTCTTGTCTTGTCTTGTCTTGTCTTGTCTTGTCTTGTCTTGTCTTGTCTTGTCTTGTCTTGTCTTGTCTTGTTGTCTTGTCTTACCTTATCTTGTCCTGTCTCATCCTATCTTATCTTATCTTATCTTATCTTGTCTTGTCTTGTCTTGTCTTGTCTTGTCTTGTCTTGTCTTGTCTTGTCTTGTCTTGTCTTGTCTTGTCTTGTCTTGCCTTGTCTTGTCTTGTCTTGTCTTGTCTTGTCTTGTGTTCTTGTCTTACCTTATCTTGTCCTGTCTCATCCTATCTTATCTTATCTTATCTTGTCTTGTCTTGTCTTGTCTTGTCTTGTCTTGTCTTGTCTTGTCTTGTCTTGTCTTGCCTTGCCTTGCCTTGCCTTATCTATCTTATCTTATCTTGTCTTGTCTTGTCTTGTCTTGTCTCGCCTTGTCTTGTCCTTTCTCGTCCTATCTCGTCCTATCTTATCTTATCTTATCTTATCTTATCTTATCTTATCTTATCTTATCTTATCTTATCTTATCTCATCTCATCTCGACTTGCCTTGCCTTGTCCTGTCTTATCTTATCTTATCTTATCTTATCTTATCTTATCTTATCTTATCTTATCTTATCTTATCTTATCTTATCTTATCTTATCTTATCTTATCTTATCTTATCTTATCTTATCTTATCTTATCTTATCTTATCTTGCCTTGCCTTGCCTTGCCTTGCCTTGCCTTGCCTTGCCTTGCCTTGCCTTGCCTTGTCTTGTCTTGTCTTGTCTTGTCCTGTCCTGTCCTGTCCTGTCCTGTCCTGTCTTGTCTTGTCTTGTCTTGTCTTCTCTTGTCTTGTCTTGTCTTGTCTTGTCTTGTCTTGTCTTGTCTTGTCTTGTCTTGTCTTGTCTTGTCTTGCCTTGTCTTGTCATGCCTTGTTGTCTTGTCTTACCTCATCTTGTCCTGTCTCATCCTATCTTATCTTATCTTATCTTGTCTTGTCTTGTCTTCTCTTGTCTTGTCTTATCTTATCTTATCTTATCTTATCTTACCTTACCTTACCTTACCTTACCTTACCTTACCTTACCTTACCTTACCTTACCTTACCTTGTCTTGTCTTGTCTTGTCTTGTCTTGTCTTGTCCTGTCCTGTCCTGTCCTGTCCTGTCCTGTCCTGTCTTGTCTTGTCTTGTCTTGTCTTATCTTATCTTGTCTTGTCTTGTCTTGTCTTGTCTTGTCTTGTCTTGTCTTGTCTTGTCTTGTCTTGTCTTGTCTTGTCTTGTCTTGTCTTGTCTTGTCTTGTCTTGTCTTGTCTTCTCTTGTCTTGTCTTGTCTTGTCTTGTCTTGTCTCGCCTTGTCTTGTCCTTTCTCGTCCTATCTTATCTTATCTTATCTTATCTTATCTTATCTTGTCTTGTCTTGTCTTGTCTTGTCTTGTCTCGTCTCGTCTCGTCTCGTCTCGTCTCGTCTCGTCTCGTCTCGTCTCGTCTCGTCTCGTCTCGTCTCGTCTTATCTTATCTTATCTCGCCTTATCATGTCCTTTCTCATCCTATCTTATCTTATCTTATCTTATCTTATCTTATCTTATCTTATCTTATCTTATCTTATCTTATCTTATCTTATCTTATCTTATCTTATCTTATCTTATCTTATCTTATCTTATCTTATCTTATCTTATCTTATCTTATCTTATCTTATCTTATCTTATCTTATCTTATCTTATCTTATCTTATCTTATCTTATCTTATCTTATCTTATCTTATCTTATCTTATCTTATCTTATCTTATCCTATCCTATCCTATCCTATCCTATCCTATCCTATCCTATCCTATCCTATCCTATCCTATCCTATCCTATCTTATCTTATCTTATCTTATCTTATCTTAATTGTTTTCTTGCCTTGTGTTGATTTGTTTTATCTTTTCCTTTCTCGTCCTGTCTCGCCTTATCTTATCTTATCTTATCTTATCTTGTCTTGTCTTGTCTTGTCTTGTCTTGTCTTGTCTTGTCTTGTCTTGTCTTGTCTTGTCTTGTCTTGTCTTGTCTTGTCTTGTCTTGTTGTCTTGTCTTACCTTATCTTGTCCTGTCTCATCCTATCTTATCTTATCTTATCTTATCTTATCTTATCTTATCTTGTCTTGTCTTGTCTTGTCTTGTCTTGTCTTGTCTTGTCTTGTCTTGTCTTGTCTTGTCTTGTCTTGTCTTGTCTTGTCTTGTCTTGTCTTGTCTTGTCTTGTCTTGTCTTGTCTTGTCTTGTCTTGTCTTGTCTTGTCTTACCTTATCTTGTCCTGTCTCATCCTATCTTGTCTTGTCTTGTCTTGTCTTGTCTTGTCTTGTCTTGTCTTGTCTTGTCTTGTCTTGTCTTGTCTTGTCTTGTCTTGTCTTGTCTTTTCTTGTCTTGCCTTGCCTTGCCTTGCCTTGCCTTGCCTTGCCTTGCCTTATCTATCTTATCTTATCCTATCTTGTCTTGTCTTGTCTTGTCTTGTCTTGTCTTGTCTTGTCTTGTCTTGTCTTGTCTTGTCTTGTCTCGCCTTGTCTTGTCCTTTCTCGTCCTATCTTATCTTATCTTATCTTATCTTATCTTATCTTATCTTATCTTATCTTATCTTATCTTATCTTATCTTATCTTATCTTATCTTATCTTATCTTATCTCATCTCATCTCATCTCATCTCATCTCATCTCATCTCATCTCATCTCATCTCATCTTATCTCATCTTATCTTACCTTACCTTGTCCTCTCTCGTCCTTTCTCGTCCTATCTCGTCCTATCTTATCTTATCTTATCTTATCTTATCTTATCTTATCTTATCTTATCTTATCTTATCTTATCTTATCTTATCTTATCTTATCTTATCTTATCTTATCTTATCTTATCTTATCTTATCTTATCTCATCTCATCTCATCTCATCTCATCTCATCTCATCTCATCTCATCTTATCTCATCTCATCTCGACTTGCCTTGCCTTGTCCTGTCTTATCTTATCTTATCTTATCTTATCTTATCTTATCTTATCTTATCTTATCTTATCTTATCTTATCTTATCTTATCTTACCTTACCTTACCTTACCTTACCTTACCTTGCCTTGTCTTGTCTTGTCTTGTCTTGTCTTGTCTTGTCCTGTCCTGTCCTGTCCTGTCCTGTCCTGTCCTGTCTTGTCTTGTCTTGTCTTGTCTTGTCTTGTCTTCTCTTGTCTTGTCTTGTCTTGTCTTGTCTTGTCTTGTCTTGTCTTGTCTTTTCTTGTCTTGTCTTGTCTTGTCTTGCCTTGTCTTGTCTTGCCTTGTTGTCTTGTCTTACCTCATCTTGTCCTGTCTCATCCTATCTTATCTTATCTTATCTTATCTTATCTTATCTTATCTTATCTTATCTTATCTTATCTTATCTTATCTTATCTTATCTTATCTTATCTTATCTTATCTTATCTTATCTTATCTTATCTTATCTTATCTTATCTTATCTTATCTTAATTGTTTTCTTGCCTTGTGTTGTCTTGTTTTATCTTTTCCTTTCTCGTCCTGTCTCGCCTTATCTTATCTTATCTTATCTTATCTTATCTTATCTTATCTTATCTTGTCTTGTCTTGTCTTGTCTTGTCTTGTCTTGTCTTGTCTTGTCTTGTCTTGTCTTGTCTTGTCTTGTCTTGTCTTGTCTTGTCTTGTCTTGTCTTGTCTTGTCTTGTCTTGTCTTGTCTTGTCTTGTCTTGCCTTGCCTTGACTTGCCTTGGCTTGCCTTGCCTTATCTATCTTATCTTATCTTATCTTGTCTTGTCTTGTCTTGTCTTGTCTTGTCTTGTCTTGTCTTGTCTTGTCTTGTCTTGTCTTGTCTTGTCTTGTCTTGTCTTGTCTTGTCTTGTCTTGTCTTATCTTGTCTTGTCTTTTCTTGTCTTGCCTTGCCTTGCCTTGCCTTGCCTTATCTATCTTATCTTATCCTATCTTGTCTTGTCTTGTCTTGTCTTGTCTTGTCTTGTCTCGCCTTGTCTTGTCCTTTCTCGTCCTATCTTATCTTATCTTATCTTATCTTGTCTTGTCTTGTCTTGTCTTGTCTTGTCTTGTCTTGTCTTGTCTTGTCTTGCCTTGCCTTGCCTTGCCTTGGCTTGCCTTGCCTTATCTATCTTATCTTATCTTATCTTATCTTGTCTTGTCTTGTCTTGTCTTGTCTTGTCTTGTCTTGTCTTGTCTTGTCTTGTCTTGTCTTGTCTTGTCTTGTCTTGTCTTGTCTTGTCTTGTCTTGTCTTGTCTTGTCTTGTCTTGTCTTGTCTTGTCTTGTCTTGTCTTGCCTTGCCTTGACTTGCCTTGCCTTATCTATCTTATCTTATCCTATCTTGTCTTGTCTTGTCTTGTCTTGTCTTGTCTTGTCTTGTCTCGCCTTGTCTTGTCCTTTCTCGTCCTATCTTATCTTATCTTATCTTATCTTATCTTGTCTTGTCTTATCTTATCTTATCTTATCTTATCTTATCTTGTCTTGTCTTGTCTTGTCTTGTCTTGTCTTGTCTTGTCTTGTCTTGTCTTGTCTTGTCTTGTCTTGTCTTGTCTTGTCTTGTCTTGTCTTGTCTTGTCTTGTCTTGCCTTGCCTTGCCTTGCCTTGGCTTGCCTTGCCTTATCTATCTTATCTTATCTTATATTGTCTTGTCTTGTCTTGTCTTGTCTTGTCTTGTCTTGTCTTGTCTTGTCTTGTCTTGTCTTGTCTTTTCTTGCCTTGCCTTGCCTTGCCTTGCCTTGCCTTATCTATCTTATCTTATCCTATCTTGTCTTGTCTTGTCTTGTCTTGTCTTGTCTTGTCTTGTCTCGCCTTGTCTTGTCCTTTCTCGTCCTATCTTATCTTATCTTATCTTATCTTATCTTGTCTTGTCTTGTCTTGTCTTGTCTTGTCTTGTCTTGTCTTGTCTTGTCTTGTCTTGTCTTGTCTTGTCTTGTCTTGTCTTGTCTTGCCTTGCCTTGCCTTGCCTTGGCTTGCCTTGCCTTATCTATCTTATCTTATCCTATCTTGTCTTGTCTTGTCTTGTCTTGTCTTGTCTTGTCTTGTCTCGCCTTGTCTTGTCCTTTCTCGTCCTATCTTATCTTATCTTGTCTTGTCTTGTCTTGTCTTGTCTTGTCTTGTCTTGTCTTGTCTTGTCTTGTCTTGTCTTGTCTTGTCTTGTCTTGTCTTGTCTTGTCTTGTCTTGTCTTGTCTTGTCTTGTTGTCTTGTCTTACCTTATCTTGTCCTGTCTCATCCTATCTTATCTTATCTTATCTTATCTTGTCTTGTCTTGTCTTGTCTTGTCTTGTCTTGTCTTGTCTTGTCTTGTCTTGTCTTGTCTTGTCTTGTCTTGTCTTGTCTTGCCTTGTCTTGTCTTGTCTTGTCTTGTCTTGTCTTGTCTTGTCTTGTGTTCTTGTCTTACCTTATCTTGTCCTGTCTCATCCTATCTTATCTTATCTTATCTTGTCTTGTCTTGTCTTGTCTTGTCTTGTCTTGTCTTGTCTTGTCTTGTCTTGTCTTGCCTTGCCTTGCCTTGCCTTATCTATCTTATCTTATCTTGTCTTGTCTTGTCTTGTCTTGTCTCGCCTTGTCTTGTCCTTTCTCGTCCTATCTCGTCCTATCTTATCTTATCTTATCTTATCTTATCTTATCTTATCTTATCTCATCTCATCTCATCTCATCTCATCTCATCTCATCTCATCTCATCTCATCTTATCTCATCTCATCTCGACTTGCCTTGCCTTGTCCTGTCTTATCTTATCTTATCTTATCTTATCTTATCTTATCTTATCTTATCTTATCTTATCTTATCTTATCTTATCTTATCTTATCTTATCTTACCTTACCTTACCTTACCTTACCTTGCCTTGCCTTGCCTTGCCTTGCCTTGCCTTGTCTTGTCTTGTCTTGTCTTGTCCTGTCCTGTCCTGTCCTGTCCTGTCCTGTCCTGTCTTGTCTTGTCTTGTCTTGTCTTGTCTTCTCTTGTCTTGTCTTGTCTTGTCTTGTCTTGTCTTGTCTTGTCTTGTCTTGTCTTGCCTTGTCTTGTCATGCCTTGTTGTCTTGTCTTACCTCATCTTGTCCTGTCTCATCCTATCTTATCTTATCTTATCTTGTCTTGTCTTGTCTTCTCTTGTCTTGTCTTATCTTATCTTATCTTATCTTATCTTACCTTACCTTACCTTACCTTACCTTACCTTACCTTACCTTACCTTACCTTACCTTGTCTTGTCTTGTCTTGTCTTGTCTTGTCTTGTCTTGTCCTGTCCTGTCCTGTCCTGTCCTGTCCTGTCCTGTCTTGTCTTGTCTTGTCTTGTCTTATCTTATCTTGTCTTGTCTTGTCTTGTCTTGTCTTGTCTTGTCTTGTCTTGTCTTGTCTTGTCTTGTCTTGTCTTGTCTTGTCTTGTCTTCTCTTGTCTTGTCTTGTCTTGTCTTGTCTTGTCTCGCCTTGTCTTGTCCTTTCTCGTCCTATCTTATCTTATCTTATCTTATCTTATCTTATCTTGTCTTGTCTTGTCTTGTCTTGTCTTGTCTTGTCTCGTCTCGTCTCGTCTCGTCTCGTCTCGTCTCGTCTCGTCTCGTCTCGTCTCGTCTCGTCTCGTCTCGTCTCATCTTATCTTATCTTATCTCGCCTTATCATGTCCTTTCTCATCCTATCTTATCTTATCTTATCTTATCTTATCTTATCTTATCTTATCTTATCTTATCTTATCTTATCTTATCTTATCTTATCTTATCTTATCTTATCTTATCTTATCTTATCTTATCCTATCCTATCCTATCCTATCCTATCCTATCCTATCCTATCCTATCCTATCCTATCCTGTCCTATCCTATCCGGTCTTGTCTTGTCTTGTCTTGTCTTGTCTTGTCTTGTCTTGTCTTGTCTTGTCTTGTCTTGTCTTGTCTTGTCTTGTCTTGTCTTGTCTTGTCTTGTCTTGTCTTGTCTTGTCTTGTCTTGTCTTGTCTTGTTGTCTTGTCTTACCTTATCTTGTCCTGTCTCATCCTATCTTATCCTATCTTATCTTATCTTATCTTGTCTTGTCTTGTCTTGTCTTGTCTTGCCTTGCCTTGCCTTGCCTTGCCTTATCTATCTTATCTTATCTTATCTTATCTTATCTTATCTTGTCTTGTCTTGTCTTGTCTTGTCTTGTCTCGCCTTGTCTTGTCCTTTCTCGTCCTATCTTATCTTATCTTATCTTATCTTATCTTATCTTATCTTATCTTGTCTTGTCTCATCTCGTCTCGTCTCGTCTCGTCTCGTCTCGTCTCGTCTCGTCTCGTCTCGGCTCGTCTCGTCTCGGCTCGTCTCGTCTCGTCTCGTCTCGGCTCGTCTCGTCTCGTCTCGTCTCATCTCATCTTATCTTATCTCGCCTTATCATGTCCTTTCTCGTCCTATCTTATCTTATCTTATCTTATCTTATCTTATCTTATCTTATCTTATCTTATCTTATCTTATCTTATCTTATCTTATCTTATCTTATCTTATCTTATCTTATCTTATCTTATCTTATCTTATCTTATCTTATCTTATCTTATCTTATCTTATCTTATCTTATCTTATCTTATCTTATCTTATCTTATCTTATCTTATCTTATCCTATCCTATCCTATCCTATCCTATCCTATCCTATCCTATCCTATCCTATCCTATCCTATCCTATCCTATCCTATCCTATCTTATCTTATCTTATCTTATCTTATCTTATCTTATCTTATCATCTTATCTTATCTTATCTTAATTGTTTTCTTGCCTTGTGTTGATTTGTTTTATCTTTTCCTTTCTCGTCCTGTCTCGCCTTATCTTATCTTATCTTATCTTATCTTGTCTTGTCTTGTCTTGTCTTGTCTTGTCTTGTCTTGTCTTGTCTTGTCTTGTCTTGTCTTGTCTTGTCTTGTCTTGTCTTGTCTTGTCTTGTCTTGTCTTGTCTTGTTGTCTTGTCTTACCTTATCTTGTCCTGTCTCATCCTATCTTACCTTACCTTACCTTACCTTACCTTACCTTACCTTACCTTGTCTTGTCTTGTCTTGTCTTGTCTTGTCTTGTCCTGTCCTGTCCTGTCCTGTCCTGTCCTGTCCTGTCTTGTCTTGTCTTGTCTTGTCTTATCTTATCTTGTCTTGTCTTGTCTTGTCTTGTCTTGTCTTGTCTTGTCTTGTCTTGTCTTGTCTTGTCTTGTCTTGTCTTGTCTTGTCTTCTCTTGTCTTGTCTTGTCTTGTCTTGTCTTGTCTCGCCTTGTCTTGTCCTTTCTCGTCCTATCTTATCTTATCTTATCTTATCTTATCTTATCTTGTCTTGTCTTGTCTTGTCTTGTCTTGTCTCGTCTCGTCTCGTCTCGTCTCGTCTCGTCTCGTCTCGTCTCGTCTCGTCTCGTCTCGTCTCATCTTATCTTATCTTATCTCGCCTTATCATGTCCTTTCTCATCCTATCTTATCTTATCTTATCTTATCTTATCTTATCTTATCTTATCTTATCTTATCTTATCTTATCTTATCTTATCTTATCTTATCTTATCTTATCTTATCTTATCTTATCTTATCTTATCTTATCTTATCTTATCTTATCTTATCTTATCTTATCTTATCTTATCTTATCTTATCTTATCTTATCTTATCTTATCTTATCTTATCTTATCTTATCTTATCTTATCTTATCTTATCTTATCTTATCTTATCTTATCTTATCTTATCTTATCTTATCTTATCTTATCTTATCTTATCCTATCCTATCCTATCCTATCCTATCCTATCCTATCCTATCCTATCCTATCCTATCCTATCCTATCTTATCTTATCTTATCTTATCTTATCTTAATTGTTTTCTTGCCTTGTGTTGATTTGTTTTATCTTTTCCTTTCTCGTCCTGTCTCGCCTTATCTTATCTTATCTTATCTTATCTTGTCTTGTCTTGTCTTGTCTTGTCTTGTCTTGTCTTGTCTTGTCTTGTCTTGTCTTGTCTTGTCTTGTCTTGTCTTGTCTTGTCTTGTCTTGTCTTGTCTTGTTGTCTTGTCTTACCTTATCTTGTCCTGTCTCATCCTATCTTATCTTATCTTATCTTATCTTATCTTATCTTGTCTTGTCTTGTCTTGTCTTGTCTTGTCTTGTCTTGTCTTGTCTTGTCTTGTCTTGTCTTGTCTTGTCTTGTCTTGTCTTGTCTTGTCTTGTCTTGTCTTGTCTTGTCTTGTCTTGTCTTGTCTTGTCTTACCTTATCTTGTCCTGTCTCATCCTATCTTATCTTGTCTTGTCTTGTCTTGTCTTGTCTTGTCTTGTCTTGTCTTGTCTTGTCTTGTCTTGTCTTGTCTTGTCTTGTCTTTTCTTGTCTTGCCTTGCCTTGCCTTGCCTTGCCTTGCCTTGCCTTGCCTTATCTATCTTATCTTATCCTATCTTGTCTTGTCTTGTCTTGTCTTGTCTTGTCTTGTCTTGTCTTGTCTTGTCTTGTCTTGTCTTGTCTCGCCTTGTCTTGTCCTTTCTCGTCCTATCTTATCTTATCTTATCTTATCTTATCTTATCTTATCTTATCTTATCTTATCTTATCTTATCTTATCTTATCTTATCTCATCTCATCTCATCTCATCTCATCTCATCTCATCTCATCTCATCTCATCTCATCTTATCTCATCTTATCTTACCTTACCTTGTCCTCTCTCGTCCTTTCTCGTCCTATCTCGTCCTATCTTATCTTATCTTATCTTATCTTATCTTATCTTATCTTATCTTATCTTATCTTATCTTATCTTATCTTATCTTATCTTATCTTATCTTATCTTATCTTATCTTATCTTATCTTATCTTATCTTATCTTATCTTATCTTATCTCATCTCATCTCATCTCATCTCATCTCATCTCATCTCATCTCATCTTATCTCATCTCATCTCGACTTGCCTTGCCTTGTCCTGTCTTATCTTATCTTATCTTATCTTATCTTATCTTATCTTATCTTATCTTATCTTATCTTATCTTATCTTATCTTATCTTATCTTACCTTACCTTACCTTACCTTGCCTTGCCTTGTCTTGTCTTGTCTTGTCTTGTCTTGTCTTGTCCTGTCCTGTCCTGTCCTGTCCTGTCCTGTCTTGTCTTGTCTTGTCTTGTCTTGTCTTGTCTTCTCTTGTCTTGTCTTGTCTTGTCTTGTCTTGTCTTGTCTTGTCTTGTCTTGTCTTTTCTTGTCTTGTCTTGTCTTGTCTTGCCTTGTCTTGTCTTGCCTTGTTGTCTTGTCTTACCTCATCTTGTCCTGTCTCATCCTATCTTATCTTATCTTATCTTATCTTATCTTATCTTATCTTATCTTATCTTATCTTATCTTATCTTATCTTATCTTATCTTATCTTATCTTATCTTATCTTATCTTATCTTATCTTATCTTATCTTATCTTATCTTATCTTATCTTATCTTATCTTATCTTATCTTAATTGTTTTCTTGCCTTGTGTTGTCTTGTTTTATCTTTTCCTTTCTCGTCCTGTCTCGCCTTATCTTATCTTATCTTATCTTATCTTATCTTATCTTATCTTGTCTTGTCTTGTCTTGTCTTGTCTTGTCTTGTCTTGTCTTGTCTTGTCTTGTCTTGTCTTGTCTTGTCTTGTCTTGTCTTGTCTTGTCTTGTCTTGTCTTGTCTTGTCTTGTCTTGTCTTGCCTTGCCTTGACTTGCCTTGGCTTGCCTTGCCTTATCTATCTTATCTTATCTTATCTTGTCTTGTCTTGTCTTGTCTTGTCTTGTCTTGTCTTGTCTTGTCTTGTCTTGTCTTGTCTTGTCTTGTCTTGTCTTGTCTTGTCTTATCTTGTCTTGTCTTTTCTTGTCTTGCCTTGCCTTGCCTTGCCTTGCCTTATCTATCTTATCTTATCCTATCTTGTCTTGTCTTGTCTTGTCTTGTCTTGTCTTGTCTCGCCTTGTCTTGTCCTTTCTCGTCCTATCTTATCTTATCTTATCTTATCTTGTCTTGTCTTGTCTTGTCTTGTCTTGTCTTGTCTTGTCTTGTCTTGTCTTGCCTTGCCTTGCCTTGCCTTGCCTTGCCTTGGCTTGCCTTGCCTTATCTATCTTATCTTATCTTATCTTATCTTGTCTTGTCTTGTCTTGTCTTGTCTTGTCTTGTCTTGTCTTGTCTTGTCTTGTCTTGTCTTGTCTTGTCTTGTCTTGTCTTGTCTTGTCTTGTCTTGTCTTGTCTTGTCTTGTCTTGTCTTGTCTTGTCTTGTCTTGCCTTGCCTTGACTTGCCTTGCCTTATCTATCTTATCTTATCCTATCTTGTCTTGTCTTGTCTTGTCTTGTCTTGTCTTGTCTCGCCTTGTCTTGTCCTTTCTCGTCCTATCTTATCTTATCTTATCTTATCTTATCTTGTCTTGTCTTATCTTATCTTATCTTATCTTATCTTATCTTGTCTTGTCTTGTCTTGTCTTGTCTTGTCTTGTCTTGTCTTGTCTTGTCTTGTCTTGTCTTGTCTTGTCTTGTCTTGTCTTGTCTTGTCTTGCCTTGCCTTGCCTTGCCTTGGCTTGCCTTGCCTTATCTATCTTATCTTATCTTATATTGTCTTGTCTTGTCTTGTCTTGTCTTGTCTTGTCTTGTCTTGTCTTGTCTTGTCTTGTCTTGTCTTGTCTTTTCTTGCCTTGCCTTGCCTTGCCTTGCCTTGCCTTATCTATCTTATCTTATCCTATCTTGTCTTGTCTTGTCTTGTCTTGTCTTGTCTTGTCTCGCCTTGTCTTGTCCTTTCTCGTCCTATCTTATCTTATCTTATCTTATCTTATCTTGTCTTGTCTTGTCTTGTCTTGTCTTGTCTTGTCTTGTCTTGTCTTGTCTTGTCTTGTCTTGTCTTGTCTTGTCTTGTCTTGCCTTGCCTTGCCTTGCCTTGGCTTGCCTTGCCTTATCTATCTTATCTTATCCTATCTTGTCTTGTCTTGTCTTGTCTTGTCTTGTCTTGTCTTGTCTTGTCTCGCCTTGTCTTGTCCTTTCTCGTCCTATCTTATCTTATCTTGTCTTGTCTTGTCTTGTCTTGTCTTGTCTTGTCTTGTCTTGTCTTGTCTTGTCTTGTCTTGTCTTGTCTTGTCTTGTCTTGTCTTGTCTTGTCTTGTCTTGTTGTCTTGTCTTACCTTATCTTGTCCTGTCTCATCCTATCTTATCTTATCTTATCTTATCTTGTCTTGTCTTGTCTTGTCTTGTCTTGTCTTGTCTTGTCTTGTCTTGTCTTGTCTTGTCTTGTCTTGTCTTGTCTTGTCTTGCCTTGTCTTGTCTTGTCTTGTCTTGTCTTGTCTTGTCTTGTCTTGTCTTGTCTTGTCTTGTCTTGTCTTGTCTTGTCTTGTCTTGTCTTGCCTTGTCTTGTCTTGTCTTGTCTTGTCTTGTCTTGTCTTGTCTTGTGTTCTTGTCTTACCTTATCTTGTCCTGTCTCATCCTATCTTATCTTATCTTATCTTGTCTTGTCTTGTCTTGTCTTGTCTTGTCTTGTCTTGTCTTGTCTTGTCTTGTCTTGCCTTGCCTTGCCTTGCCTTATCTATCTTATCTTATCTTGTCTTGTCTTGTCTTGTCTTGTCTCGCCTTGTCTTGTCCTTTCTCGTCCTATCTCGTCCTATCTTATCTTATCTTATCTTATCTTATCTTATCTTATCTTATCTTATCTCATCTCATCTCATCTCATCTCATCTCATCTCATCTCATCTCATCTCATCTTATCTCATCTCATCTCGACTTGCCTTGCCTTGTCCTGTCTTATCTTATCTTATCTTATCTTATCTTATCTTATCTTATCTTATCTTATCTTATCTTATCTTATCTTATCTTATCTTATCTTATCTTATCTTACCTTACCTTACCTTACCTTACCTTGCCTTGCCTTGCCTTGCCTTGCCTTGCCTTGCCTTGTCTTGTCTTGTCTTGTCTTGTCCTGTCCTGTCCTGTCCTGTCCTGTCCTGTCCTGTCTTGTCTTGTCTTGTCTTGTCTTGTCTTCTCTTGTCTTGTCTTGTCTTGTCTTGTCTTGTCTTGTCTTGTCTTGTCTTGTCTTGTCTTGCCTTGTCTTGTCATGCCTTGTTGTCTTGTCTTACCTCATCTTGTCCTGTCTCATCCTATCTTATCTTATCTTATCTTGTCTTGTCTTGTCTTCTCTTGTCTTGTCTTATCTTATCTTATCTTATCTTATCTTACCTTACCTTACCTTACCTTACCTTACCTTACCTTACCTTACCTTACCTTACCTTGTCTTGTCTTGTCTTGTCTTGTCTTGTCTTGTCTTGTCCTGTCCTGTCCTGTCCTGTCCTGTCCTGTCCTGTCTTGTCTTGTCTTGTCTTGTCTTATCTTATCTTGTCTTGTCTTGTCTTGTCTTGTCTTGTCTTGTCTTGTCTTGTCTTGTCTTGTCTTGTCTTGTCTTGTCTTGTCTTGTCTTGTCTTCTCTTGTCTTGTCTTGTCTTGTCTTGTCTTGTCTCGCCTTGTCTTGTCCTTTCTCGTCCTATCTTATCTTATCTTATCTTATCTTATCTTATCTTGTCTTGTCTTGTCTTGTCTTGTCTTGTCTTGTCTCGTCTCGTCTCGTCTCGTCTCGTCTCGTCTCGTCTCGTCTCGTCTCGTCTCGTCTCGTCTCATCTTATCTTATCTTATCTCGCCTTATCATGTCCTTTCTCATCCTATCTTATCTTATCTTATCTTATCTTATCTTATCTTATCTTATCTTATCTTATCTTATCTTATCTTATCTTATCTTATCTTATCTTATCTTATCTTATCTTATCTTATCTTATCCTATCCTATCCTATCCTATCCTATCCTATCCTATCCTATCCTATCCTATCCTATCCTGTCCTATCCTATCCGGTCTTGTCTTGTCTTGTCTTGTCTTGTCTTGTCTTGTCTTGTCTTGTCTTGTCTTGTCTTGTCTTGTCTTGTCTTGTCTTGTCTTGTCTTGTCTTGTCTTGTCTTGTCTTGTCTTGTCTTGTCTTGTCTTGTCTTGTCTTGTCTTGTTGTCTTGTCTTACCTTATCTTGTCCTGTCTCATCCTATCTTATCTTATCTTATCTTGTCTTGTCTTGTCTTGTCTTGTCTTGCCTTGCCTTGCCTTGCCTTGCCTTATCTATCTTATCTTATCTTATCTTATCTTATCTTATCTTGTCTTGTCTTGTCTTGTCTTGTCTTGTCTCGCCTTGTCTTGTCCTTTCTCGTCCTATCTTATCTTATCTTATCTTATCTTATCTTATCTTATCTTATCTTGTCTTGTCTCATCTCGTCTCGTCTCGTCTCGTCTCGTCTCGTCTCGTCTCGTCTCGTCTCGGCTCGTCTCGTCTCGGCTCGTCTCGTCTCGTCTCGTCTCGGCTCGTCTCGTCTCGTCTCGTCTCATCTCATCTTATCTTATCTCGCCTTATCATGTCCTTTCTCGTCCTATCTTATCTTATCTTATCTTATCTTATCTTATCTTATCTTATCTTATCTTATCTTATCTTATCTTATCTTATCTTATCTTATCTTATCTTATCTTATCTTATCTTATCTTATCTTATCTTATCTTATCTTATCTTATCTTATCTTATCTTATCTTATCTTATCTTATCTTATCTTATCTTATCTTATCTTATCTTATCTTATCTTATCTTATCTTATCCTATCCTATCCTATCCTATCCTATCCTATCCTATCCTATCCTATCCTATCCTATCCTATCCTATCCTATCCTATCCTATCCTATCTTATCTTATCTTATCTTATCTTATCTTATCTTATCATCTTATCTTATCTTATCTTAATTGTTTTCTTGCCTTGTGTTGATTTGTTTTATCTTTTCCTTTCTCGTCCTGTCTCGCCTTATCTTATCTTATCTTATCTTATCTTGTCTTGTCTTGTCTTGTCTTGTCTTGTCTTGTCTTGTCTTGTCTTGTCTTGTCTTGTCTTGTCTTGTCTTGTCTTGTCTTGTCTTGTCTTGTCTTGTCTTGTTGTCTTGTCTTACCTTATCTTGTCCTGTCTCATCCTATCTTACCTTACCTTACCTTACCTTACCTTACCTTACCTTACCTTGTCTTGTCTTGTCTTGTCTTGTCTTGTCTTGTCCTGTCCTGTCCTGTCCTGTCCTGTCCTGTCCTGTCTTGTCTTGTCTTGTCTTGTCTTATCTTATCTTGTCTTGTCTTGTCTTGTCTTGTCTTGTCTTGTCTTGTCTTGTCTTGTCTTGTCTTGTCTTGTCTTCTCTTGTCTTGTCTTGTCTTGTCTTGTCTTGTCTCGCCTTGTCTTGTCCTTTCTCGTCCTATCTTATCTTATCTTATCTTATCTTATCTTGTCTTGTCTTGTCTTGTCTTGTCTTGTCTCGTCTCGTCTCGTCTCGTCTCGTCTCGTCTCGTCTCGTCTCGTCTCGTCTCGTCTCGTCTCATCTTATCTTATCTTATCTCGCCTTATCATGTCCTTTCTCATCCTATCTTATCTTATCTTATCTTATCTTATCTTATCTTATCTTATCTTATCTTATCTTATCTTATCTTATCTTATCTTATCTTATCTTATCTTATCTTATCTTATCTTATCTTATCTTATCTTATCTTATCTTATCTTATCTTATCTTATCTTATCTTATCTTATCTTATCCTATCCTATCCTATCCTATCCTATCCTATCCTATCCTATCCTATCCTATCCTGTCCTATCCTATCCGGTCTTGTCTTGTCTTGTCTTGTCTTGTCTTGTCTTGTCTTGTCTTGTCTTGTCTTGTCTTGTCTTGTCTTGTCTTGTCTTGTCTTGTCTTGTCTTGTCTTGTCTTGTCTTGTCTTGTCTTGTCTTGTTGTCTTGTCTTACCTTATCTTGTCCTGTCTCATCCTATCTTATCCTATCTTATCTTATCTTATCTTGTCTTGTCTTGTCTTGTCTTGTCTTGCCTTGCCTTGCCTTGCCTTGCCTTATCTATCTTATCTTATCTTATCTTATCTTATCTTATCTTATCTTATCTTATCTTATCTTGTCTTGTCTTGTCTTGTCTTGTCTTGTCTCGCCTTGTCTTGTCCTTTCTCGTCCTATCTTATCTTATCTTATCTTATCTTATCTTATCTTATCTTATCTTATCTTATCTTGTCTTGTCTCATCTCGTCTCGTCTCGTCTCGTCTCGTCTCGTCTCGTCTCGGCTCGTCTCGTCTCGGCTCGTCTCGTCTCGTCTCGTCTCGGCTCGTCTCGTCTCGTCTCGTCTCATCTCATCTTATCTTATCTCGCCTTATCATGTCCTTTCTCGTCCTATCTTATCTTATCTTATCTTATCTTATCTTATCTTATCTTATCTTATCTTATCTTATCTTATCTTATCTTATCTTATCTTATCTTATCTTATCTTATCTTATCTTATCTTATCTTATCTTATCTTATCTTATCTTATCTTATCTTATCTTATCTTATCTTATCTTATCTTATCTTATCTTATCTTATCTTATCTTATCTTATCTTATCTTATCCTATCCTATCCTATCCTATCCTATCCTATCCTATCCTATCCTATCCTATCCTATCCTATCCTATCCTATCCTATCCTATCCTATCCTATCTTATCTTATCTTATCTTATCTTATCTTATCTTATCTTATCATCTTATCTTATCTTATCTTAATTGTTTTCTTGCCTTGTGTTGATTTGTTTTATCTTTTCCTTTCTCGTCCTGTCTCGCCTTATCTTATCTTATCTTATCTTGTCTTGTCTTGTCTTGTCTTGTCTTGTCTTGTCTTGTCTTGTCTTGTCTTGTCTTGTCTTGTCTTGTCTTGTCTTGTCTTGTCTTGTCTTGTCTTGTCTTGTCTTGTCTTGTCTTGTCTTGTTGTCTTGTCTTACCTTATCTTGTCCTGTCTCATCCTATCTTATCTTATCTTATCTTATCTTATCTTATCTTATCTTATCTTGTCTTGTCTTGTCTTGTCTTGTCTTGTCTTGTCTTGTCTTGTCTTGTCTTGTCTTGTCTTGTCTTGTCTTGTCTTGTCTTGTCTTGTCTTGTCTTGTCTTGTCTTGTCTTGTCTTGTTGTCTTGTCTTACCTTATCTTGTCCTGTCTCATCCTATCTTATCTTGTCTTGTCTTGTCTTGTCTTGTCTTGTCTTGTCTTGTCTTGTCTTGTCTTGTCTTTTCTTGTCTTGCCTTGCCTTGCCTTGCCTTGCCTTGCCTTGCCTTGCCTTGCCTTATCTATCTTATCTTATCCTATCTTGTCTTGTCTTGTCTTGTCTTGTCTTGTCTTGTCTTGTCTTGTCTTGTCTTGTCTTGTCTTGTCTCGCCTTGTCTTGTCCTTTCTCGTCCTATCTTATCTTATCTTATCTTATCTTATCTTATCTTATCTTATCTTATCTTATCTTATCTTATCTTATCTTATCTTATCTTATCTTATCTTATCTCATCTCATCTCATCTCATCTCATCTCATCTCATCTCATCTCATCTCATCTCATCTCATCTTATCTCATCTTATCTTACCTTACCTTGTCCTCTCTCGTCCTTTCTCGTCCTATCTCGTCCTATCTTATCTTATCTTATCTTATCTTATCTTATCTTATCTTATCTTATCTTATCTTATCTTATCTTATCTTATCTTATCTTATCTTATCTTATCTTATCTTATCTTATCTTATCTTATCTTATCTTATCTCATCTCATCTCATCTCATCTCATCTCATCTCATCTCATCTCATCTTATCTCATCTCATCTCGACTTGCCTTGCCTTGTCCTGTCTTATCTTATCTTATCTTATCTTATCTTATCTTATCTTATCTTATCTTATCTTATCTTATCTTATCTTACCTTACCTTACCTTACCTTACCTTACCTTACCTTGTCTTGTCTTGTCTTGTCTTGTCCTGTCCTGTCCTGTCCTGTCCTGTCCTGTCCTGTCTTGTCTTGTCTTGTCTTGTCTTGTCTTCTCTTGTCTTGTCTTGTCTTGTCTTGTCTTGTCTTGTCTTGTCTTGTCTTGTCTTGTCTTGTCTTGTCTTGTCTTGTCTTGTCTTGTCTTGCCTTGTCTTGTCTTGCCTTGTTGTCTTGTCTTACCTCATCTTGTCCTGTCTCATCCTATCTTATCTTATCTTATCTTATCTTATCTTATCTTGTCTTGTCTTGTCTTGTCTCGTTTCGTCTCGTCTCGGCTCGGCTCGGCTCGTCTCGTCTCGTCTCGTCTCGTCTCGTCTCGTCTCATCTTATCTTATCTCGCCTTATCATGTCCTTTCTCGTCCTATCTTATCTTATCTTATCTTATCTTATCTTATCTTATCTTATCTTGTCTTGTCTTGTCTTGTCTTGTCTTGTCTTGTCTTGTCTTGTCTTGTCTTGTCTTGTCTCGTCTCGTCTCGTCTCGTCTCGTCTCGTCTCGTCTCGTCTCGGCTCGGCTCGGCTCGGCTCGGCTCGGCTCGGCTCGGCTCGTCTCGTCTCGTCTCGTCTCATCTTATCTTATCTCGCCTTATCATGTCCTTTCTCGTCCTATCTTATCTTATCTTATCTTATCTTATCTTATCTTATCTTATCTTGTCTTGTCTTGTCTTGTCTTGTCTTGTCTTGTCTTGTCTTGTCTTGTCTTGTCTTGTCTTGTCTTGTCTTGTCTTGTCTTGTCTTGTCTTGTCTTGTCTTGTCTTGTCTTGTCTTGTCTTGTCTTGTCTTGTCTTGTCTTGTTGTCTTGTCTTACCTTATCTTGTCCTGTCTCATCCTATCTTATCTTATCTTATCTTATCTTATCTTATCTTATCTTATCTTATCTTATCTTATCTTATCTTATCTTATCTTATCTTATCTTATCTTATCTTATCTTATCTTATCTTATCTTATCTTATCTTATCTTATCTTATCTTATCTTATCTTATCTTATCTTATCTTATCTTATCTTATCTTATCTTATCTTATCTTATCTTAATTGTTTTCTTGCCTTGTGTTGTCTTGTTTTATCTTTTCCTTTCTCGTCCTGTCTCGCCTTATCTTATCTTATCTTATCTTGTCTTGTCTTGTCTTGTCTTGTCTTGTCTTGTCTTGTCTTGTCTTGCCTTGCCTTGCCTTGCCTTGGCTTGCCTTGCCTTATCTATCTTATCTTATCTTATCTTGTCTTGTCTTGTCTTGTCTTGTCTTGTCTTGTCTTGTCTTGTCTTGTCTTGTCTTGTCTTGTCTTGCCTTGCCTTGCCTTGCCTTGCCTTATCTATCTTATCTTATCCTATCTTGTCTTGTCTTGTCTTGTCTTGTCTTGTCTTGTCTTGTCTCGCCTTGTCTTGTCCTTTCTCGTCCTATCTTATCTTATCTTATCTTATCTTGTCTTGTCTTGTCTTGTCTTGTCTTGTCTTGTCTTGTCTTGTCTTGTCTTGCCTTGCCTTGCCTTGCCTTGCCTTGGCTTTCCTTGCCTTATCTATCTTATCTTATCTTATCTTATCTTGTCTTGTCTTGTCTTGTCTTGTCTTGTCTTGTCTTGTCTTGTCTTGTCTTGTCTTGTCTTGTCTTGTCTTGTCTTGCCTTGCCTTGCCTTGACTTGCCTTATCTATCTTATCTTATCCTATCTTGTCTTGTCTTGTCTTGTCTTGTCTTGTCTTGTCTTGTCTTGTCTCGCCTTGTCTTGTCCTTTCTCGTCCTATCTTATCTTATCTTATCTTATCTTATCTTGTCTTGTCTTATCTTATCTTATCTTATCTTATCTTATCTTATCTTATCTTATCTTATCTTATCTTATCTTATCTTATCTTATCTTATCTTATCTTATCTTATCTTATCTTATCTTATCTTATCTTATCTTATCCTATCCTATCCTATCCTATCCTATCCTATCCTATCCTATCCTATCCTATCCTATCCTATCTTATCTTATCTTATCTTATCTTATCTTATCTTATCTTATCTTATCTTATCTTAATTGTTTTCTTGCCTTGTGTTGTCTTGTTTTATCTTTTCCTTTCTCGTCCTGTCTCGCCTTATCTTATCTTATCTTATCTTATCTTATCTTATCTTATCTTATCTTATCTTGTCTTGTCTTGTCTTGTCTTGTCTTGTCTTGTCTTGTCTTGTCTTGTCTTGTCTTGTCTTGTCTTGTCTTGTCTTGTCTTGTCTTGTCTTGTCTTGTCTTGTCTTGTCTTGTCTTGTCTTGTCTTGTCTTGTCTTGTCTTGTTGTCTTGTCTTACCTTATCTTGTCCTGTCTCATCCTATCTTATCTTATCTTATCTTATCTTATCTTGTCTTGTCTTGTCTTGTCTTGTCTTGTCTTGTCTTGTCTTGTCTTGTCTTGTCTTGTCTTGTCTTGTCTTGTCTTGTCTTGCCTTGCCTTGCCTTGCCTTGCCTTGCCTTGCCTTGCCTTGCCTTGCCTTGCCTTGCCTTGCCTTGCCTTGCCTTGCCTTGCCTTGCCTTGCCTTGTCTTGTCTTGTCTTGTCTTGTCTTGTCTTGTCTTGTCTTGTCTTGTCTCGCCTTGTCTTGTCCTTTCTCGTCCTATCTTATCTTATCTTATCTTATCTTATCTTATCTTATCTTATCTTATCTTGTCTTGTCTTGTCTTGTCTTGTCTTGTCTTGTCTTGTCTTGTCTTGTCTTATCTTATCTTATCTTATCTTATCTTATCTTATCTTATCTTATCTTATCTTATCTTATCTTATCTTATCTTATCTTATCTTATCTTATCTTATCTTATCCTATCTTATCCTATCTTATCCTATCCTATCCTATCCTATCCTATCCTATCCTATCCTATCCTATCCTATCCTATCCTATCTTATCTTATCTTATCTTATCTTATCTTATCTTATCTTATCTTATCTTATCTTATCTTATCTTATCTTATCTTATCTTATCTTATCTTATCTTATCTTAATTGTTTTCTTGCCTTGTGTTGTCTTGTTTTATCTTTTCCTTTCTCGTCCTGTCTCGCCTTATCTTATCTTATCTTATCTTATCTTATCTTGTCTTGTCTTGTCTTGTCTTGTCTTGTCTTGTCTTGTCTTGTCTTGTCTTGTCTTGTCTTGTCTTGTCTTGTCTTGTCTTGTCTTGTCTTGTCTTGTCTTGTTGTCTTGTCTTACCTTATCTTGTCCTGTCTCATCCTATCTTATCTTATCTTATCTTATCTTATCTTGTCTTGTCTTGTCTTGTCTTGTCTTGTCTTGTCTTGTCTTGTCTTGTCTTGTCTTGTCTTGTCTTGTCTTGTCTTGTCTTGCCTTGCCTTGCCTTGCCTTGCCTTGCCTTGCCTTGCCTTGCCTTGCCTTGCCTTGTCTTGTCTTGTCTTGTCTTGTCTTGTCTTGTCTTGTCTTGTCTTGTCTTGTCTTGTCTTGTCTTGTCTTGTCTCGCCTTGTCTTGTCCTTTCTCGTCCTATCTTATCTTATCTTATCTTATCTTATCTTATCTTATCTTGTCTTGTCTTGTCTTGTCTTGTCTTGTCTTGTCTTGTCTTGTCTTGTCTTGTCTTGTCTTGTCTTGTCTTGTCTTGTGTTCTTGTCTTACCTTATCTTGTCCTGTCTCATCCTATCTTATCTTATCTTGTCTTGTCTTGTCTTGTCTTGTCTTGTCTTGTCTTGTCTCGCCTTGTCTTGTCCTTTCTCGTCCTATCTTATCTTATCTTATCTTATCTTATCTTATCTTATCTTATCTTATCTTATCTTATCTTATCTTATCTTATCTTATCTTATCTTATCTTATCTTATCTTATCTTATCTTATCTTATCTTATCTTATCTTATCTTATCTTATCTTAATTGTTTTCTTGCCTTGTGTTGTCTTGTTTTATCTTTTCCTTTCTCGTCCTGTCTCGCCTTATCTTATCTTATCTTATCTTATCTTATCTTATCTTATCTTATCTTGTCTTGTCTTGTCTTGTCTTGTCTTGTCTTGTCTTGTCTTGTCTTGTCTTCTCTTGTCTTGTCTTGTCTTGTCTTGTCTTGTCTTGTCTTGTCTTGTCTTGTCTTGTCTTGTCTTGTCTTGTCTTGCCTTGCCTTGCCTTGCCTTATCTATCTTATCTTATCCTATCTTGTCTTGTCTTGTCTTGTCTTGTCTTGTCTTGTCTTGTCTCGCCTTGTCTTGTCCTTTCTCGTCCTATCTTATCTTATCTTATCTTATC
This sequence comes from Bothrops alternatus, assembly GCA_034064705.1. Taxonomy (NCBI): domain Eukaryota; kingdom Metazoa; phylum Chordata; class Lepidosauria; order Squamata; family Viperidae; genus Bothrops; species Bothrops alternatus. The sequence continues at coordinate 799,677 of JARGCV010000216.1, forward strand.
TTGTCTTGTCTTGTCTTGTCTTGTCTTGTCTTGTCTTGTCTTGTCTTGTCTTGTCTTGTCTTGTCTTGTCTTGTCTTGTCTTGTCTTGTCTTGTCTTGCCTTGCCTTGCCTTGCCTTGCCTTGCCTTGGCTTGCCTTATCTATCTTATCTTATCTTATCTTATCTTGTCTTGTCTTGTCTTGTCTTGTCTTGTCTTGTCTTGTCTTGTCTTGTCTTGTCTTGTCTTGTCTTGTCTTGTCTTGTCTTGTCTTGTCTTGTCTTGTCTTGTCTTGTCTTGTCTCGCCTTGTCTTGTCCTTTCTCGTCCTATCTTATCTTATCTTATCTTATCTTATCTTGTCTTGTCTTATCTTATCTTATCTTATCTTATCTTATCTTATCTTATCTTATCTTATCTTATCTTATCTTATCTTATCTTATCTTATCTTATCTTATCTTATCTTATCTTATCCTATCCTATCCTATCCTATCCTATCCTATCCTATCCTATCCTATCCTATCCTATCCTATCCTATCTTATCTTATCTTATCTTATCTTATCTTATCTTATCTTATCTTATCTTATCTTATCTTATCTTAATTGTTTTCTTGCCTTGTGTTGTCTTGTTTTATCTTTTCCTTTCTCGTCCTGTCTCGCCTTATCTTATCTTATCTTATCTTATCTTATCTTATCTTATCTTGTCTTGTCTTGTCTTGTCTTGTCTTGTCTTGTCTTGTCTTGTCTTGTCTTGTCTTGTCTTGTCTTGTCTTGTCTTGTCTTGTCTTGTCTTGTCTTGTCTTGTCTTGTCTTGTTGTCTTGTCTTACCTTATCTTGTCCTGTCTCATCCTATCTTATCTTATCTTATCTTATCTTATCTTGTCTTGTCTTGTCTTGTCTTGTCTTGTCTTGTCTTGTCTTGTCTTGTCTTGCCTTGCCTTGCCTTGCCTTGCCTTGCCTTGCCTTGCCTTGCCTTGCCTTGCCTTGCCTTGCCTTGCCTTGCCTTGTCTTGTCTTGTCTTGTCTTGTCTTGTCTTGTCTTGTCTTGTCTTGTCTCGCCTTGTCTTGTCCTTTCTCGTCCTATCTTATCTTATCTTATCTTATCTTATCTTATCTTATCTTATCTTGTCTTGTCTTGTCTTGTCTTGTCTTGTCTTGTCTTGTCTTGTCTTGTCTTGTCTTATCTTATCTTATCTTATCTTATCTTATCTTATCTTATCTTATCTTATCTTATCTTATCTTATCTTATCTTATCTTATCTTATCTTATCTTATCTTATCTTATCTTATCCTATCTTATCCTATCTTATCCTATCCTATCCTATCCTATCCTATCCTATCCTATCCTATCCTATCCTATCCTATCCTATCCTATCCTATCCTATCTTATCTTATCTTATCTTATCTTATCTTATCTTATCTTATCTTATCTTATCTTATCTTATCTTATCTTATCTTATCTTATCTTATCTTATCTTATCTTATCTTAATTGTTTTCTTGCCTTGTGTTGTCTTGTTTTATCTTTTCCTTTCTCGTCCTGTCTCGCCTTATCTTATCTTATCTTATCTTATCTTATCTTGTCTTGTCTTGTCTTGTCTTGTCTTGTCTTGTCTTGTCTTGTCTTGTCTTGTCTTGTCTTGTCTTGTCTTGTCTTGTCTTGTTGTCTTGTCTTACCTTATCTTGTCCTGTCTCATCCTATCTTATCTTATCTTATCTTATCTTGTCTTGTCTTGTCTTGTCTTGTCTTGTCTTGTCTTGTCTTGTCTTGTCTTGTCTTGTCTTGTCTTGTCTTGTCTTGCCTTGCCTTGCCTTGCCTTGCCTTGCCTTGCCTTGCCTTGCCTTGCCTTGCCTTGTCTTGTCTTGTCTTGTCTTGTCTTGTCTTGTCTTGTCTTGTCTTGTCTTGTCTTGTCTTGTCTTGTCTTGTCTCGCCTTGTCTTGTCCTTTCTCGTCCTATCTTATCTTATCTTATCTTATCTTATCTTATCTTATCTTATCTTATCTTGTCTTGTCTTGTCTTGTCTTGTCTTGTCTTGTCTTGTCTTGTCTTGTCTTGTCTTGTCTTGTCTTGTCTTGTGTTCTTGTCTTACCTTATCTTGTCCTGTCTCATCCTATCTTATCTTATCTTGTCTTGTCTTGTCTTGTCTTGTCTTGTCTTGTCTTGTCTTGCCTTGCCTTGCCTTGCCTTGCCTTGCCTTGCCTTATCTATCTTATCTTATCTTGTCTTGTCTTGTCTTGTCTTGTCTTGTCTCGCCTTGTCTTGTCCTTTCTCGTCCTATCTTATCTTATCTTATCTTATCTTATCTTATCTTATCTTATCTTATCTTATCTTATCTTATCTTATCTTATCTTATCTTATCTTATCTTATCTTATCTTATCTTATCTTATCTTATCTTATCTTATCTTATCTTATCTTAATTGTTTTCTTGCCTTGTGTTGTCTTGTTTTATCTTTTCCTTTCTCGTCCTGTCTCGCCTTATCTTATCTTATCTTATCTTATCTTATCTTATCTTGTCTTGTCTTGTCTTGTCTTGTCTTGTCTTGTCTTGTCTTCTCTTGTCTTGTCTTGTCTTGTCTTGTCTTGTCTTGTCTTGTCTTGTCTTGTCTTGTCTTGTCTTGTCTTGTCTTGCCTTGCCTTGCCTTGCCTTGCCTTGGCTTGCCTTGCCTTATCTATCTTATCTTATCTTATCTTATCTTGTCTTGTCTTGTCTTGTCTTGTCTTGTCTTGTCTTGTCTTGTCTTGTCTTGTCTTGTCTTGTCTTGTCTTGTCTTGTCTTGTCTTGTCTTGTCTTGTCTTGTCTTGTCTTGTCTTGCCTTGCCTTGCCTTGCCTTGCCTTATCTATCTTATCTTATCCTATCTTGTCTTGTCTTGTCTTGTCTTGTCTTGTCTTGTCTTGTCTCGCCTTGTCTTGTCCTTTCTCGTCCTATCTTATCTTATCTTATCTTATCTTGTCTTGTCTTGTCTTGTCTTGTCTTGTCTTGTCTTGTCTTGTCTTGTCTTGTCTTGTCTTGTCTTGTCTTGTCTTGTCTTGTCTTGTCTTGTCTTGCCTTGCCTTGCCTTGCCTTGCCTTGGCTTGGCTTGCCTTATCTATCTTATCTTATCTTATCTTATCTTGTCTTGTCTTGTCTTGTCTTGTCTTGTCTTGTCTTGTCTTGTCTTGTCTTGTCTTGTCTTGTCTTGTCTTGTCTTGTCTTGTCTCGTCTTGTCTTGCCTTGCCTTGACTTGCCTTGCCTTATCTATCTTATCTTATCCTATCTTGTCTTGTCTTGTCTTGTCTTGTCTTGTCTTGTCTCGCCTTGTCTTGTCCTTTCTCGTCCTATCTTATCTTATCTTATCTTATCTTATCTTATCTTATCTTATCTTATCTTGTCTTGTCTTATCTTATCTTATCTTATCTTATCTTATCTTATCTTATCTTATCTTATCTTATCTTATCTTATCTTATCTTATCTTATCTTATCTTATCTTATCCTATCTTATCCTATCTTATCCTATCCTATCCTATCCTATCCTATCCTATCCTATCCTATCCTATCCTATCCTATCCTATCCTATCCTATCCTATCCTATCCTATCTTATCTTATCTTATCTTATCTTATCTTATCTTATCTTATCTTATCTTATCTTATCTTATCTTATCTTATCTTAATTGTTTTCTTGCCTTGTGTTGTCTTGTTTTATCTTTTCCTTTCTCGTCCTGTCTCGCCTTATCTTATCTTATCTTATCTTATCTTATCTTATCTTGTCTTGTCTTGTCTTGTCTTGTCTTGTCTTGTCTTGTCTTGTCTTGTCTTGTCTTGTCTTGTCTTGTCTTGTCTTGTCTTGTCTTGTCTTGTCTTGTCTTGTCTTGTCTTGTCTTGTCTTGTCTTGTCTTGTCTTGTCTTGTCTTGCCTTGCCTTGCCTTGCCTTATCTATCTTATCTTATCCTATCTTGTCTTGTCTTGTCTTGTCTTGTCTTGTCTTGTCTTGTCTCGCCTTGTCTTGTCCTTTCTCGTCCTATCTTATCTTATCTTATCTTATCTTGTCTTGTCTTGTCTTGTCTTGTCTTGTCTTGTCTTGTCTTGTCTTGTCTTGTCTTGTCTTGTCTTGTCTTGTCTTGTCTTGTCTTGTCTTGTCTTGTCTTGTCTTGTCTTGTCTTGCCTTGCCTTGCCTTGCCTTGCCTTGCCTTGGCTTGCCTTATCTATCTTATCTTATCTTATCTTATCTTGTCTTGTCTTGTCTTGTCTTGTCTTGTCTTGTCTTGTCTTGTCTTGTCTTGTCTTGTCTTGTCTTGTCTTGTCTTGTCTTGTCTTGTCTTGTCTTGTCTTGTCTCGCCTTGTCTTGTCCTTTCTCGTCCTATCTTATCTTATCTTATCTTATCTTATCTTGTCTTGTCTTATCTTATCTTATCTTATCTTATCTTATCTTATCTTATCTTATCTTATCTTATCTTATCTTATCTTATCTTATCTTATCTTATCTTATCTTATCTTATCTTATCCTATCCTATCCTATCCTATCCTATCCTATCCTATCCTATCCTATCCTATCCTATCCTATCCTATCCTATCTTATCTTATCTTATCTTATCTTATCTTATCTTATCTTATCTTATCTTATCTTATCTTAATTGTTTTCTTGCCTTGTGTTGTCTTGTTTTATCTTTTCCTTTCTCGTCCTGTCTCGCCTTATCTTATCTTATCTTATCTTATCTTATCTTATCTTATCTTGTCTTGTCTTGTCTTGTCTTGTCTTGTCTTGTCTTGTCTTGTCTTGTCTTGTCTTGTCTTGTCTTGTCTTGTCTTGTCTTGTCTTGTCTTGTCTTGTCTTGTCTTGTTGTCTTGTCTTACCTTATCTTGTCCTGTCTCATCCTATCTTATCTTATCTTATCTTATCTTATCTTGTCTTGTCTTGTCTTGTCTTGTCTTGTCTTGTCTTGTCTTGTCTTGTCTTGCCTTGCCTTGCCTTGCCTTGCCTTGCCTTGCCTTGCCTTGCCTTGCCTTGCCTTGCCTTGCCTTGCCTTGCCTTGTCTTGTCTTGTCTTGTCTTGTCTTGTCTTGTCTTGTCTTGTCTTGTCTCGCCTTGTCTTGTCCTTTCTCGTCCTATCTTATCTTATCTTATCTTATCTTATCTTATCTTATCTTATCTTATCTTGTCTTGTCTTGTCTTGTCTTGTCTTGTCTTGTCTTGTCTTATCTTATCTTATCTTATCTTATCTTATCTTATCTTATCTTATCTTATCTTATCTTATCTTATCTTATCTTATCTTATCTTATCTTATCTTATCTTATCTTATCTTATCCTATCTTATCCTATCTTATCCTATCCTATCCTATCCTATCCTATCCTATCCTATCCTATCCTATCCTATCCTATCCTATCCTATCCTATCCTATCTTATCTTATCTTATCTTATCTTATCTTATCTTATCTTATCTTATCTTATCTTATCTTATCTTATCTTATCTTATCTTAATTGTTTTCTTGCCTTGTGTTGTCTTGTTTTATCTTTTCCTTTCTCGTCCTGTCTCGCCTTATCTTATCTTATCTTATCTTATCTTATCTTGTCTTGTCTTGTCTTGTCTTGTCTTGTCTTGTCTTGTCTTGTCTTGTCTTGTCTTGTCTTGTCTTGTCTTGTCTTGTCTTGTTGTCTTGTCTTACCTTATCTTGTCCTGTCTCATCCTATCTTATCTTATCTTATCTTATCTTGTCTTGTCTTGTCTTGTCTTGTCTTGTCTTGTCTTGTCTTGTCTTGTCTTGCCTTGTCTTGTCTTGTCTTGTCTTGCCTTGCCTTGCCTTGCCTTGCCTTGCCTTGCCTTGCCTTGCCTTGCCTTGCCTTGTCTTGTCTTGTCTTGTCTTGTCTTGTCTTGTCTTGTCTTGTCTTGTCTTGTCTTGTCTTGTCTTGTCTTGTCTTGTCTCGCCTTGTCTTGTCCTTTCTCGTCCTATCTTATCTTATCTTATCTTATCTTATCTTATCTTATCTTATCTTATCTTGTCTTGTCTTGTCTTGTCTTGTCTTGTCTTGTCTTGTCTTGTCTTGTCTTGTCTTGTCTTGTCTTGTCTTGTCTTGTCTTGTGTTCTTGTCTTACCTTATCTTGTCCTGTCTCATCCTATCTTATCTTATCTTGTCTTGTCTTGTCTTGTCTTGTCTTGTCTTGTCTTGTCTTGCCTTGCCTTGCCTTGCCTTGCCTTGCCTTGCCTTATCTATCTTATCTTATCTTGTCTTGTCTTGTCTTGTCTTGTCTTGTCTCGCCTTGTCTTGTCCTTTCTCGTCCTATCTTATCTTATCTTATCTTATCTTATCTTATCTTATCTTATCTTATCTTATCTTATCTTATCTTATCTTATCTTATCTTATCTTATCTTATCTTATCTTATCTTATCTTATCTTATCTTATCTTATCTTATCTTATCTTATCTTATCTTATCTTAATTGTTTTCTTGCCTTGTGTTGTCTTGTTTTATCTTTTCCTTTCTCGTCCTGTCTCGCCTTATCTTATCTTATCTTATCTTATCTTATCTTATCTTATCTTGTCTTGTCTTGTCTTGTCTTGTCTTGTCTTGTCTTGTCTTCTCTTGTCTTGTCTTGTCTTGTCTTGTCTTGTCTTGTCTTGTCTTGTCTTGTCTTGTCTTGTCTTGTCTTGCCTTGCCTTGCCTTGCCTTGCCTTGGCTTGCCTTGCCTTATCTATCTTATCTTATCTTATCTTATCTTGTCTTGTCTTGTCTTGTCTTGTCTTGTCTTGTCTTGTCTTGTCTTGTCTTGTCTTGTCTTGTCTTGTCTTGTCTTGTCTTGTCTTGTCTTGTCTTTTCTTGTCTTGCCTTGCCTTGCCTTGCCTTGCCTTATCTATCTTATCTTATCCTATCTTGTCTTGTCTTGTCTTGTCTTGTCTTGTCTTGTCTTGTCTCGCCTTGTCTTGTCCTTTCTCGTCCTATCTTATCTTATCTTATCTTATCTTGTCTTGTCTTGTCTTGTCTTGTCTTGTCTTGTCTTGTCTTGTCTTGTCTTGTCTTGTCTTGTCTTGTCTTGTCTTGTCTTGTCTTGTCTTGTCTTGTCTTGCCTTGCCTTGCCTTGCCTTGCCTTGGCTTGGCTTGCCTTATCTATCTTATCTTATCTTATCTTATCTTGTCTTGTCTTGTCTTGTCTTGTCTTGTCTTGTCTTGTCTTGTCTTGTCTTGTCTTGTCTTGTCTTGTCTTGTCTTGTCTCGTCTTGTCTTGCCTTGCCTTGACTTGCCTTGCCTTATCTATCTTATCTTATCCTATCTTGTCTTGTCTTGTCTTGTCTTGTCTTGTCTTGTCTCGCCTTGTCTTGTCCTTTCTCGTCCTATCTTATCTTATCTTATCTTATCTTATCTTATCTTATCTTATCTTGTCTTGTCTTATCTTATCTTATCTTATCTTATCTTATCTTATCTTATCTTATCTTATCTTATCTTATCTTATCTTATCTTATCTTATCTTATCTTATCTTATCTTATCTTATCTTATCCTATCTTATCCTATCTTATCCTATCCTATCCTATCCTATCCTATCCTATCCTATCCTATCCTATCCTATCCTATCCTATCCTATCCTATCTTATCTTATCTTATCTTATCTTATCTTATCTTATCTTATCTTATCTTATCTTATCTTATCTTATCTTATCTTATCTTAATTGTTTTCTTGCCTTGTGTTGTCTTGTTTTATCTTTTCCTTTCTCGTCCTGTCTCGCCTTATCTTATCTTATCTTATCTTATCTTATCTTATCTTGTCTTGTCTTGTCTTGTCTTGTCTTGTCTTGTCTTGTCTTGTCTTGTCTTGTCTTGTCTTGTCTTGTCTTGTCTTGTCTTGTCTTGTCTTGTCTTGTCTTGTCTTGTCTTGTCTTGTCTTGTCTTGTCTTGTCTTGTCTTGTCTTGTTGTCTTGTCTTACCTTATCTTGTCCTGTCTCATCCTATCTTATCTTATCTTATCTTATCTTATCTTATCTTGTCTTGTCTTGTCTTGTCTTGTCTTGTCTTGTCTTGTCTTGTCTTGTCTTGTCTTGTCTTGTCTTGCCTTGCCTTGCCTTGCCTTGCCTTGCCTTGCCTTGCCTTGCCTTGCCTTGCCTTGCCTTGCCTTGCCTTGCCTTGTCTTGTCTTGTCTTGTCTTGTCTTGTCTTGTCTTGTTTTGTCTTGTCTTGTCTTGTCTTGTCTCGCCTTGTCTTGTCCTTTCTCGTCCTATCTTATCTTATCTTATCTTATCTTATCTTATCTTATCTTATCTTATCTTGTCTTGTCTTGTCTTGTCTTGTCTTGTCTTGTCTTGTCTTGTCTTATCTTATCTTATCTTATCTTATCTTATCTTATCTTATCTTATCTTATCTTATCTTATCTTATCTTATCTTATCTTATCTTATCTTATCTTATCTTATCTTATCTTATCTTATCTTATCTTATCTTATCTTATCCTATCTTATCCTATCTTATCCTATCCTATCCTATCCTATCCTATCCTATCCTATCCTATCCTATCCTATCCTATCCTATCCTATCCTATCTTATCTTATCTTATCTTATCTTATCTTATCTTATCTTATCTTAATTGTTTTCTTGCCTTGTGTTGTCTTGTTTTATCTTTTCCTTTCTCGTCCTGTCTCGCCTTATCTTATCTTATCTTATCTTATCTTGTCTTGTCTTGTCTTGTCTTGTCTTGTCTTGTCTTGTCTTGTCTTGTCTTGTCTTGTCTTGTCTTGTCTTGTCTTGTCTTGTCTTGTCTTGTCTTGTCTTGTCTTACCTTATCTTGTCCTGTCTCATCCTATCTTATCTTATCTTATCTTATCTTATCTTGTCTTGTCTTGTCTTGTCTTGTCTTGTCTTGTCTTGTCTTGTCTTGTCTTGTCTTGTCTTGTCTTGTCTTGCCTTGTCTTGCCTTGTCTTGCCTTGCCTTGCCTTGCCTTGCCTTGCCTTGCCTTGCCTTGCCTTGCCTTGCCTTGCCTTGCCTTGTCTTGTCTTGTCTTGTCTTGTCTTGTCTTGTCTTGTCTTGTCTCGCCTTGTCTTGTCCTTTCTCGTCCTATCTTATCTTATCTTATCTTATCTTATCTTATCTTATCTTGTCTTGTCTTGTCTTGTCTTGTCTTGTCTTGTCTTGTCTTGTCTTGTCTTGTCTTGTCTTGTCTTGTCTTGTCTTGTCTTGTCTTGTCTTGTCTTGTGTTCTTGTCTTACCTTATCTTGTCCTGTCTCATCCTATCTTATCTTATCTTATCTTGTCTTGTCTTGTCTTGCCTTGCCTTGCCTTGCCTTGCCTTGCCTTGCCTTATCTATCTTATCTTATCTTGTCTTGTCTTGTCTTGTCTTGTCTTGTCTCGCCTTGTCTTGTCCTTTCTCGTCCTATCTTATCTTATCTTATCTTATCTTATCTTATCTTATCTTATCTTATCTTATCTTATCTTATCTTATCTTATCTTATCTTATCTTATCTTATCTTATCTTATCTTATCTTATCTTATCTTATCTCATCTCATCTCATCTCATCTCATCTCATCTCATCTCATCTCATCTCATCTCATCTCATCTTATCTCATCTTACCTTACCTTACCTTGTCCTCTCTCGTCCTTTCTCGTCCTATCTCGTCCTATCTTATCTTATCTTATCTTATCTTATCTTATCTTATCTTATCTTATCTTATCTTATCTTATCTTATCTTATCTCATCTCATCTCATCTCATCTCATCTCATCTCATCTCATCTCATCTCATCTCATCTCATCTCATCTTATCTCATCTCATCTCGACTTGCCTTGCCTTGTCCTGTCTTATCTTATCTTATCTTATCTTATCTTATCTTATCTTATCTTATCTTATCTTATCTTATCTTATCTTACCTTACCTTACCTTACCTTACCTTACCTTACCTTACCTTACCTTACCTTACCTTACCTTACCTTACCTTACCTTACCTTACCTTGTCTTGTCTTGTCTTGTCTTGTCTTGTCCTGTCCTGTCCTGTCCTGTCCTGTCCTGTCTTGTCTTCTCTTGTCTTGTCTTGTCTTGTCTTGTCTTGTCTTGTCTTGTCTTGTCTTGTCTTGTCTTGCCTTGCCTTGCCTTGCCTTGCCTTGGCTTGGCTTGCCTTATCTATCTTATCTTATCTTATCTTATCTTGTCTTGTCTTGTCTTGTCTTGTCTTGTCTTGTCTTGTCTTGTCTTGTCTTGTCTTGTCTTGTCTTGTCTTGTCTTGTCTTGTCTCGTCTTGTCTTGCCTTGCCTTGACTTGCCTTGCCTTATCTATCTTATCTTATCCTATCTTGTCTTGTCTTGTCTTGTCTTGTCTTGTCTTGTCTCGCCTTGTCTTGTCCTTTCTCGTCCTATCTTATCTTATCTTATCTTATCTTATCTTATCTTATCTTATCTTGTCTTGTCTTATCTTATCTTATCTTATCTTATCTTATCTTATCTTATCTTATCTTATCTTATCTTATCTTATCTTATCTTATCTTATCTTATCTTATCTTATCTTATCTTATCTTATCTTATCCTATCTTATCCTATCTTATCCTATCCTATCCTATCCTATCCTATCCTATCCTATCCTATCCTATCCTATCCTATCCTATCCTATCCTATCTTATCTTATCTTATCTTATCTTATCTTATCTTATCTTATCTTATCTTATCTTATCTTATCTTATCTTATCTTATCTTAATTGTTTTCTTGCCTTGTGTTGTCTTGTTTTATCTTTTCCTTTCTCGTCCTGTCTCGCCTTATCTTATCTTATCTTATCTTATCTTATCTTATCTTGTCTTGTCTTGTCTTGTCTTGTCTTGTCTTGTCTTGTCTTGTCTTGTCTTGTCTTGTCTTGTCTTGTCTTGTCTTGTCTTGTCTTGTCTTGTCTTGTCTTGTCTTGTCTTGTCTTGTCTTGTCTTGTCTTGTCTTGTCTTGTCTTGTCTTGTTGTCTTGTCTTACCTTATCTTGTCCTGTCTCATCCTATCTTATCTTATCTTATCTTATCTTATCTTATCTTGTCTTGTCTTGTCTTGTCTTGTCTTGTCTTGTCTTGTCTTGTCTTGTCTTGTCTTGTCTTGTCTTGCCTTGCCTTGCCTTGCCTTGCCTTGCCTTGCCTTGCCTTGCCTTGCCTTGCCTTGCCTTGCCTTGCCTTGCCTTGTCTTGTCTTGTCTTGTCTTGTCTTGTCTTGTCTTGTTTTGTCTTGTCTTGTCTTGTCTTGTCTCGCCTTGTCTTGTCCTTTCTCGTCCTATCTTATCTTATCTTATCTTATCTTATCTTATCTTATCTTATCTTATCTTGTCTTGTCTTGTCTTGTCTTGTCTTGTCTTGTCTTGTCTTGTCTTATCTTATCTTATCTTATCTTATCTTATCTTATCTTATCTTATCTTATCTTATCTTATCTTATCTTATCTTATCTTATCTTATCTTATCTTATCTTATCTTATCTTATCTTATCTTATCTTATCTTATCTTATCCTATCTTATCCTATCTTATCCTATCCTATCCTATCCTATCCTATCCTATCCTATCCTATCCTATCCTATCCTATCCTATCCTATCCTATCTTATCTTATCTTATCTTATCTTATCTTATCTTATCTTATCTTAATTGTTTTCTTGCCTTGTGTTGTCTTGTTTTATCTTTTCCTTTCTCGTCCTGTCTCGCCTTATCTTATCTTATCTTATCTTATCTTGTCTTGTCTTGTCTTGTCTTGTCTTGTCTTGTCTTGTCTTGTCTTGTCTTGTCTTGTCTTGTCTTGTCTTGTCTTGTCTTGTCTTGTCTTGTCTTACCTTATCTTGTCCTGTCTCATCCTATCTTATCTTATCTTATCTTATCTTATCTTGTCTTGTCTTGTCTTGTCTTGTCTTGTCTTGTCTTGTCTTGTCTTGTCTTGTCTTGTCTTGTCTTGTCTTGCCTTGTCTTGCCTTGTCTTGCCTTGCCTTGCCTTGCCTTGCCTTGCCTTGCCTTGCCTTGCCTTGCCTTGCCTTGCCTTGTCTTGTCTTGTCTTGTCTTGTCTTGTCTTGTCTTGTCTTGTCTCGCCTTGTCTTGTCCTTTCTCGTCCTATCTTATCTTATCTTATCTTATCTTATCTTATCTTATCTTGTCTTGTCTTGTCTTGTCTTGTCTTGTCTTGTCTTGTCTTGTCTTGTCTTGTCTTGTCTTGTCTTGTCTTGTCTTGTCTTGTCTTGTCTTGTCTTGTGTTCTTGTCTTACCTTATCTTGTCCTGTCTCATCCTATCTTATCTTATCTTATCTTGTCTTGTCTTGTCTTGCCTTGCCTTGCCTTGCCTTGCCTTGCCTTGCCTTATCTATCTTATCTTATCTTGTCTTGTCTTGTCTTGTCTTGTCTTGTCTCGCCTTGTCTTGTCCTTTCTCGTCCTATCTTATCTTATCTTATCTTATCTTATCTTATCTTATCTTATCTTATCTTATCTTATCTTATCTTATCTTATCTTATCTTATCTTATCTTATCTTATCTTATCTTATCTTATCTTATCTTATCTTATCTCATCTCATCTCATCTCATCTCATCTCATCTCATCTCATCTCATCTCATCTCATCTCATCTTATCTCATCTTACCTTACCTTACCTTGTCCTCTCTCGTCCTTTCTCGTCCTATCTCGTCCTATCTTATCTTATCTTATCTTATCTTATCTTATCTTATCTTATCTTATCTTATCTTATCTTATCTTATCTTATCTCATCTCATCTCATCTCATCTCATCTCATCTCATCTCATCTCATCTCATCTCATCTCATCTCATCTTATCTCATCTCATCTCGACTTGCCTTGCCTTGTCCTGTCTTATCTTATCTTATCTTATCTTATCTTATCTTATCTTATCTTATCTTATCTTATCTTATCTTATCTTACCTTACCTTACCTTACCTTACCTTACCTTACCTTACCTTACCTTACCTTACCTTACCTTACCTTACCTTACCTTACCTTGTCTTGTCTTGTCTTGTCTTGTCTTGTCCTGTCCTGTCCTGTCCTGTCCTGTCCTGTCTTGTCTTGTCTTCTCTTGTCTTGTCTTGTCTTGTCTTGTCTTGTCTTGTCTTGTCTTGTCTTGTCTTGTCTTGTCTTGCCTTGTCTTGTCATGCCTTGTTGTCTTGTCTTACCTCATCTTGTCCTGTCTCATCCTATCTTATCTTATCTTATCTTGTCTTGTCTTGTCTTCTCTTGTCTTGTCTTGTCTTGTCTTGTCTTGTCTTGTCTTGCCTTGCCTTGCCTTGCCTTGCCTTGCCTTATCTATCTTATCTTATCTTATCTTATCTTGTCTTGTCTTGTCTTGTCTTGTCTTGTCTTGTCTTGTCTTGTCTTGTCTTGTCTTGTCTTGTCTTGTCTTGTCTTGTCTTGTCTTGTCTTGTCTTGTCTTGTCTTGTCTTGTCTTGTCTTGTCTTGTCTCGCCTTGTCTTGTCCTTTCTCGTCCTATCTTATCTTATCTTATCTTATCTTATCTTATCTTGTCTTGTCTTGTCTTGTCTTGTCTTGTCTTGTCTTGTCTTGTCTTGTCTCGTCTCGTCTCGTCTCGTCTCGTCTCGTCTCGTCTCGTCTCGTCTCGTCTCGTCTCGTCTCATCTTATCTTATCTTATCTCGCCTTATCATGTCCTTTCTCGTCCTATCTTATCTTATCTTATCTTATCTTATCTTATCTTATCTTATCTTATCTTATCTTATCTTATCTTATCTTATCTTATCTTATCTTATCTTATCCTATCCTATCCTATCCTATCCTATCCTATCCTATCCTATCCTATCCTATCCTATCCTATCCTATCCTATCCTATCCGATCTTATCCTGTCTTGTCTTGTCTTGTCTTGTCTTGTCTTGTCTTGTCTTGTCTTGTCTTGTCTTGTCTTGTCTTGTCTTGTCTTGTTGTCTTGTCTTACCTTATCTTGTCCTGTCTCATCCTATCTTATCCTATCTTATCTTATCTTATCTTGTCTTGTCTTGTCTTGTCTTGTCTTGTCTTGTCTTGTCTTGTCTTGTCTTGCCTTGCCTTGCCTTGCCTTGCCTTATCTATCTTATCTTATCTTATCTTATCTTATCTTATCTTATCTTATCTTATCTTATCTTGTCTTGTCTTGTCTTGTCTTGTCTCGCCTTGTCTTGTCCTTTCTCGTCCTATCTTATCTTATCTTATCTTATCTTATCTTATCTTATCTTGTCTTGTCTTGTCTTGTCTTGTCTCGTCTCGTCTCGTCTCGTCTCGTCTCGTCTCGTCTCGGCTCGTCTCGTCTCGGCTCGTCTCGTCTCGGCTCGTCTCGTCTCGTCTCATCTTATCTTATCTCGCCTTATCATGTCCTTTCTCGTCCTATCTTATCTTATCTTATCTTATCTTATCTTATCTTATCTTATCTTGTCTTGTCTTGTCTTGTCTTGTCTTGTCTTGTCTTGTCTTGTCTCGTCTCGTCTCGTCTCGTCTCGTCTCGTCTCGTCTCGTCTCGTCTCGTCTCGGCTCGGCTCGGCTCGGCTCGTCTCGGCTCGGCTCGTCTCGTCTCGTCTCATCTTATCTTATCTCGCCTTATCATGTCCTTTCTCGTCCTATCTTATCTTATCTTATCTTATCTTATCTTATCTTATCTTATCTTATCTTGTCTTGTCTTGTCTTGTCTTGTCTTGTCTTGTCTTGTCTTGTCTTGTCTTGTCTTGTCTTGTCTTGTCTTGTCTTGTCTTGTCTTGTCTTGTCTTGTCTTGTCTTGTCTTGTCTTGTCTTGTCTTGTCTTGTCTTGTCTTGTCTTGTCTTGTCTTGTCTTGTCTTGTCTTGTCTTGTTGTCTTGTCTTACCTTATCTTGTCCTGTCTCATCCTATCTTATCTTATCTTATCTTATCTTATCTTATCTTATCTTATCTTATCTTATCTTATCTTATCTTGTCTTGTCTTGTCTTGTCTTGTCTTGTCTTGTCTTGTCTTGTCTTGTCTTGTCTTGTCTTGTCTTGTCTTGTCTTGTCTTGTCTTGTCTTGTCTTGTCTTGTCTTGTCTTGTCTTGTCTTGCCTTGCCTTGCCTTGCCTTGGCTTGCCTTGCCTTATCTATCTTATCTTATCTTATCTTATCTTATCTTGTCTTGTCTTGTCTTGTCTTGTCTTGTCTTGTCTTGTCTTGTCTTGTCTTGTCTTGTCTTGTCTTGTCTTGTCTTGTCTTGTCTTGTCTTGTCTTGTCTTGTCTTGTCTTGTCTTGTCTTGCCTTGCCTTGCCTTGCCTTGGCTTGCCTTGCCTTATCTATCTTATCTTATCTTATCTTATCTTATCTTGTCTTGTCTTGTCTTGTCTTGTCTTGTCTTGTCTTGTCTTGTCTTGTCTTGTCTTGTCTTGTCTTGTCTTGTCTTGTCTTGTCTTGTCTTGTCTTGTCTTGCCTTGCCTTGCCTTGCTTTGCCTTATCTATCTTATCTTATCCTATCTTGTCTTGTCTTGTCTTGTCTTGTCTTGTCTTGTCTTGTCTCGCCTTGTCTTGTCCTTTCTCGTCCTATCTTATCTTATCTTATCTTATCTTATCTTATCTTATCTTGTCTTGTCTTGTCTTGTCTTGTCTTGTCTTGTCTTGTCTTGTCTTGTCTTGTCTTGTCTTGTCTTGTCTTGTCTTGTCTTGTCTTACCTTGCCTTGCCTTGCCTTGCCTTGGCTTGCCTTATCTATCTTATCTTATCTTATCTTATCTTGTCTTGTCTTGTCTTGTCTTGTCTTGTCTTGTCTTGTCTTGTCTTGTCTTGTCTTGTCTTGTCTTGTCTTGTCTTGTCTTGTCTTGCCTTGCCTTGCCTTGCCTTGCCTTGCCTTATCTATCTTATCTTATCCTATCTTGTCTTGTCTTGTCTTGTCTTGTCTTGTCTTGTCTCGCCTTGTCTTGTCCTTTCTCGTCCTATCTTATCTTATCTTATCTTATCTTATCTTATCTTATCTTGTCTTGTCTTATCTTATCTTATCTTATCTTATCTTATCTTATCTTATCTTATCTTATCTTATCTTATCTTATCTTATCTTATCTTATCTTATCTTATCTTATCTTATCTTATCTTATCTTATCTTATCTTATCTTATCTTATCTTATCTTATCTTATCTTATCTTATCTTATCTTATCTTATCTTATCTTATCTTATCTTATCTTATCTTATCTTATCTTATCTTATCTTATCTTATCTTATCCTATCTTATCCTATCCTATCCTATCCTATCCTATCCTATCCTATCCTATCCTATCCTATCCTATCCTGTCCTATCCTATCCGGTCTTGTCTTGTCTTGTCTTGTCTTGTCTTGTCTTGTCTTGTCTTGTCTTGTCTTGTCTTGTCTTGTCTTGTCTTGTCTTGTCTTGTCTTGTCTTGTCTTGTCTTGTCTTGTCTTGTCTTGTCTTGTCTTGTCTTGTCTTGTCTTGTCTTGTCTTGTCTTGTCTTGTCTTGTCTTGTCTTGTCTTGTTGTCTTGTCTTACCTTATCTTGTCCTGTCTCATCCTATCTTATCCTATCTTATCTTATCTTATCTTGTCTTGTCTTGTCTTGTCTTGTCTTGCCTTGCCTTGCCTTGCCTTGCCTTATCTATCTTATCTTATCTTATCTTATCTTATCTTGTCTTGTCTTGTCTTGTCTTGTCTTGTCTCGCCTTGTCTTGTCCTTTCTCGTCCTATCTTATCTTATCTTATCTTATCTTATCTTATCTTATCTTATCTTATCTTATCTTATCTTGTCTTGTCTCATCTCGTCTCGTCTCGTCTCGTCTCGTCTCGTCTCGGCTCGTCTCGTCTCGTCTCGGCTCGTCTCGTCTCGTCTCGTCTCGGCTCGTCTCGTCTCGTCTCGTCTCATCTTATCTTATCTCGCCTTATCATGTCCTTTCTCGTCCTATCTTATCTTATCTTATCTTATCTTATCTTATCTTATCTTATCTTATCTTATCTTATCTTATCTTATCTTATCTTATCTTATCTTATCTTATCTTATCTTATCTTATCTTATCTTATCTTATCTTATCTTATCTTATCTTATCTTATCTTATCTTATCTTATCTTATCTTATCTTATCCTATCTTATCCTATCCTATCCTATCCTATCCTATCCTATCCTATCCTATCCTATCCTATCCTATCCTATCCTATCCTATCCTATCTTATCTTATCTTATCTTATCTTATCTTATCTTATCTTATCATCTTATCTTATCTTATCTTAATTGTTTTCTTGCCTTGTGTTGATTTGTTTTATCTTTTCCTTTCTCGTCCTGTCTCGCCTTATCTTATCTTATCTTATCTTATCTTGTCTTGTCTTGTCTTGTCTTGTCTTGTCTTGTCTTGCCTTGGCTTGCCTTGCCTTATCTATCTTATCTTATCTTATCTTATCTTGTCTTGTCTTGTCTTGTCTTGTCTTGTCTTGTCTTGTCTTGTCTTGTCTTGTCTTGTCTTGTCTTGTCTTGTCTTGTCTTGTCTTGTCTTGTCTTGTCTTGCCTTGCCTTGCCTTGCCTTGCCTTATCTATCTTATCTTATCCTATCTTGTCTTGTCTTGTCTTGTCTTGTCTTGTCTTGTCTCGCCTTGTCTTGTCCTTTCTCGTCCTATCTTATCTTATCTTATCTTATCTTATCTTATCTTATCTTATCTTATCTTATCTTGTCTTGTCTTGTCTTATCTTATCTTATCTTATCTTATCTTATCTTATCTTATCTTATCTTATCTTATCTTATCTTATCTTATCTTATCTTATCTTATCTTATCTTATCTTATCTTATCTTATCTTATCTTATCTTATCTTATCTTATCTTATCCTATCTTATCCTATCCTATCCTATCCTATCCTATCCTATCCTATCCTATCCTATCCTATCCTATCCTGTCCTATCCTATCCGGTCTTGTCTTGTCTTGTCTTGTCTTGTCTTGTCTTGTCTTGTCTTGTCTTGTCTTGTCTTGTCTTGTCTTGTCTTGTCTTGTCTTGTCTTGTCTTGTCTTGTCTTGTCTTGTCTTGTCTTGTCTTGTTGTCTTGTCTTACCTTATCTTGTCCTGTCTCATCCTATCTTATCCTATCTTATCTTATCTTATCTTGTCTTGTCTTGTCTTGTCTTGTCTTGCCTTGCCTTGCCTTGCCTTGCCTTATCTATCTTATCTTATCTTATCTTATCTTATCTTGTCTTGTCTTGTCTTGTCTTGTCTTGTCTCGCCTTGTCTTGTCCTTTCTCGTCCTATCTTATCTTATCTTATCTTATCTTATCTTATCTTATCTTATCTTATCTTATCTTATCTTATCTTGTCTTGTCTCATCTCGTCTCGTCTCGTCTCGTCTCGTCTCGTCTCGTCTCGTCTCGTCTCGTCTCGGCTCGGCTCGTCTCGTCTCGGCTCGTCTCGTCTCGTCTCGTCTCGGCTCGTCTCGTCTCGTCTCGTCTCATCTTATCTTATCTCGCCTTATCATGTCCTTTCTCGTCCTATCTTATCTTATCTTATCTTATCTTATCTTATCTTATCTTATCTTATCTTATCTTATCTTATCTTATCTTATCTTATCTTATCTTATCTTATCTTATCTTATCTTATCTTATCTTATCTTATCTTATCTTATCTTATCTTATCTTATCTTATCTTATCTTATCTTATCTTATCTTATCTTATCTTATCTTATCTTATCTTATCTTATCTTATCTTATCTTATCTTATCTTATCTTATCTTATCCTATCCTATCCTATCCTATCCTATCCTATCCTATCCTATCCTATCCTATCCTATCCTATCCTATCCTATCTTATCTTATCTTATCTTATCTTATCTTATCTTATCTTATCTTATCATCTTATCTTATCTTATCTTAATTGTTTTCTTGCCTTGTGTTGATTTGTTTTATCTTTTCCTTTCTCGTCCTGTCTCGCCTTATCTTATCTTATCTTATCTTATCTTGTCTTGTCTTGTCTTGTCTTGTCTTGTCTTGTCTTGTCTTGTCTTGTCTTGTCTTGTCTTGTCTTGTCTTGTCTTGTCTTGTCTTGTCTTGTCTTGTCTTGTCTTGTCTTGTCTTGTCTTGTCTTGTCTTGTCTTGTTGTCTTGTCTTACCTTATCTTGTCCTGTCTCATCCTATCTTATCTTATCTTATCTTATCTTATCTTATCTTATCTTGTCTTGTCTTGTCTTGTCTTGTCTTGTCTTGTCTTGTCTTGTCTTGTCTTGTCTTGTCTTGTCTTGTCTTGTCTTGTCTTGTCTTGTCTTGTCTTGTCTTGTCTTGTCTTGTCTTGTCTTGTTGTCTTGTCTTACCTTATCTTGTCCTGTCTCATCCTATCTTATCTTGTCTTGTCTTGTCTTGTCTTGTCTTGTCTTGTCTTGTCTTGTCTTGTCTTTTCTTGTCTTGCCTTGCCTTGCCTTGCCTTGCCTTGCCTTGCCTTGCCTTATCTATCTTATCTTATCCTATCTTGTCTTGTCTTGTCTTGTCTTGTCTTGTCTTGTCTTGTCTTGTCTCGCCTTGTCTTGTCCTTTCTCGTCCTATCTTATCTTATCTTATCTTATCTTATCTTATCTTATCTTATCTTATCTTATCTTATCTTATCTTATCTTATCTTATCTTATCTTATCTTATCTTATCTTATCTTATCTTATCTCATCTCATCTCATCTCATCTCATCTCATCTCATCTCATCTCATCTCATCTTATCTCATCTTATCTTACCTTACCTTGTCCTCTCTCGTCCTTTCTCGTCCTATCTCGTCCTATCTTATCTTATCTTATCTTATCTTATCTTATCTTATCTTATCTTATCTTATCTTATCTTATCTTATCTTATCTTATCTTATCTTATCTTATCTTATCTTATCTTATCTTATCTTATCTTATCTTATCTCATCTCATCTCATCTCATCTCATCTCATCTCATCTCATCTCATCTTATCTCATCTCATCTCGACTTGCCTTGCCTTGTCCTGTCTTATCTTATCTTATCTTATCTTATCTTATCTTATCTTATCTTATCTTATCTTATCTTATCTTATCTTATCTTACCTTACCTTACCTTACCTTACCTTACCTTACCTTGTCTTGTCTTGTCTTGTCTTGTCCTGTCCTGTCCTGTCCTGTCCTGTCCTGTCTTGTCTTGTCTTGTCTTGTCTTGTCTTCTCTTGTCTTGTCTTGTCTTGTCTTGTCTTGTCTTGTCTTGTCTTGTCTTGTCTTGTCTTGTCTTGTCTTGTCTTGTCTTGCCTTGTCTTGTCTTGCCTTGTTGTCTTGTCTTACCTCATCTTGTCCTGTCTCATCCTATCTTATCTTATCTTATCTTATCTTATCTTATCTTGTCTTGTCTTGTCTCGTTTCGTCTCGTCTCGGCTCGGCTCGGCTCGGCTCGTCTCGTCTCGTCTCGTCTCGTCTCGTCTCGTCTCATCTTATCTTATCTCGCCTTATCATGTCCTTTCTCGTCCTATCTTATCTTATCTTATCTTATCTTATCTTATCTTATCTTATCTTGTCTTGTCTTGTCTTGTCTTGTCTTGTCTTGTCTTGTCTTGTCTTGTCTTGTCTTGTCTCGTCTCGTCTCGTCTCGTCTCGTCTCGTCTCGTCTCGTCTCGTCTCGTCTCGTCTCGTCTCGGCTCGTCTCGTCTCGGCTCGGCTCGTCTCGGCTCGGCTCGGCTCGGCTCGTCTCGTCTCGTCTCATCTTATCTTATCTCGCCTTATCATGTCCTTTCTCGTCCTATCTTATCTTATCTTATCTTATCTTATCTTATCTTATCTTATCTTGTCTTGTCTTGTCTTGTCTTGTCTTGTCTTGTCTTGTCTTGTCTTGTCTTGTCTTGTCTTGTCTTGTCTTGTCTTGTCTTGTCTTGTCTTGTCTTGTCTTGTCTTGTCTTGTTGTCTTGTCTTACCTTATCTTGTCCTGTCTCATCCTATCTTATCTTATCTTATCTTATCTTATCTTATCTTATCTTATCTTATCTTATCTTATCTTATCTTATCTTATCTTATCTTATCTTATCTTATCTTATCTCATCTCATCTCATCTCATCTCATCTCATCTCATCTTATCTCATCTCATCTCGACTTGCCTTGCCTTGTCCTGTCTTATCTTATCTTATCTTATCTTATCTTATCTTATCTTATCTTATCTTATCTTATCTTATCTTATCTTATCTTATCTTACCTTACCTTACCTTACCTTACCTTACCTTACCTTGTCTTGTCTTGTCTTGTCTTGTCCTGTCCTGTCCTGTCCTGTCCTGTCCTGTCCTGTCCTGTCTTGTCTTGTCTTGTCTTGTCTTCTCTTGTCTTGTCTTGTCTTGTCTTGTCTTGTCTTGTCTTGTCTTGTCTTGTCTTGTCTTGTCTTGTCTTGTCTTGTCTTGTCTTGTCTTGCCTTGTCTTGTCTTGCCTTGTTGTCTTGTCTTACCTCATCTTGTCCTGTCTCATCCTATCTTATCTTATCTTATCTTATCTTATCTTATCTTGTCTTGTCTTGTCTTGTCTCGTTTCGTCTCGTCTCGGCTCGGCTCGGCTCGGCTCGTCTCGTCTCGTCTCGTCTCGTCTCGTCTCGTCTCGTCTCATCTTATCTTATCTCGCCTTATCATGTCCTTTCTCGTCCTATCTTATCTTATCTTATCTTATCTTATCTTATCTTATCTTATCTTGTCTTGTCTTGTCTTGTCTTGTCTTGTCTTGTCTTGTCTTGTCTTGTCTTGTCTTGTCTCGTCTCGTCTCGTCTCGTCTCGTCTCGTCTCGTCTCGTCTCGTCTCGTCTCGTCTCGTCTCGGCTCGTCTCGTCTCGGCTCGGCTCGTCTCGTCTCGGCTCGGCTCGGCTCGTCTCGTCTCGTCTCATCTTATCTTATCTCGCCTTATCATGTCCTTTCTCGTCCTATCTTATCTTATCTTATCTTATCTTATCTTATCTTATCTTATCTTGTCTTGTCTTGTCTTGTCTTGTCTTGTCTTGTCTTGTCTTGTCTTGTCTTGTCTTGTCTTGTCTTGTCTTGTCTTGTCTTGTCTTGTCTTGTCTTGTCTTGTTGTCTTGTCTTACCTTATCTTGTCCTGTCTCATCCTATCTTATCCTATCTTATCTTATCTTATCTTATCTTATCTTATCTTATCTTATCTTATCTTATCTTATCTTATCTTATCTTATCTTATCTTATCTTATCTTATCTTATCTTATCTTATCTTATCTTATCTTATCTTATCTTATCTTATCTTATCTTATCTTATCTTATCTTATCTTATCTTATCTTATCTTATCTTATCTTATCTTATCTTATCTTATCTTATCTTATCTTAATTGTTTTCTTGCCTTGTGTTGTCTTGTTTTATCTTTTCCTTTCTCGTCCTGTCTCGCCTTATCTTATCTTATCTTATCTTGTCTTGTCTTGTCTTGTCTTGTCTTGTCTTGTCTTGTCTTGTCTTGTCTTGCCTTGCCTTGCCTTGCCTTGGCTTGCCTTGCCTTATCTATCTTATCTTATCTTATCTTGTCTTGTCTTGTCTTGTCTTGTCTTGTCTTGTCTTGTCTTGTCTTGTCTTGTCTTGTCTTGTCTTGCCTTGCCTTGCCTTGCCTTGCCTTGCCTTGCCTTATCTATCTTATCTTATCCTATCTTGTCTTGTCTTGTCTTGTCTTGTCTTGTCTTGTCTCGCCTTGTCTTGTCCTTTCTCGTCCTATCTTATCTTATCTTATCTTATCTTGTCTTGTCTTGTCTTGTCTTGTCTTGTCTTGTCTTGTCTTGTCTTGTCTTGTCTTGTCTTGTCTTGTCTTGCCTTGCCTTGCCTTGCCTTGCCTTGGCTTTCCTTGCCTTATCTATCTTATCTTATCTTATCTTATCTTGTCTTGTCTTGTCTTGTCTTGTCTTGTCTTGTCTTGTCTTGTCTTGTCTTGTCTTGCCTTGCCTTGCCTTGACTTGCCTTATCTATCTTATCTTATCCTATCTTGTCTTGTCTTGTCTTGTCTTGTCTTGTCTTGTCTTGTCTCGCCTTGTCTTGTCCTTTCTCGTCCTATCTTATCTTATCTTATCTTATCTTATCTTGTCTTGTCTTGTCTTGTCTTATCTTATCTTATCTTATCTTATCTTATCTTATCTTATCTTATCTTATCTTATCTTATCTTATCTTATCTTATCTTATCTTATCTTATCTTATCTTATCTTATCTTATCTTATCTTATCCTATCTTATCCTATCTTATCCTATCCTATCCTATCCTATCCTATCCTATCCTATCCTATCCTATCCTATCCTATCCTATCCTATCCTATCTTATCTTATCTTATCTTATCTTATCTTATCTTATCTTATCTTATCTTAATTGTTTTCTTGCCTTGTGTTGTCTTGTTTTATCTTTTCCTTTCTCGTCCTGTCTCGCCTTATCTTATCTTATCTTATCTTATCTTATCTTATCTTATCTTATCTTATCTTATCTTATCTTATCTTGTCTTGTCTTGTCTTGTCTTGTCTTGTCTTGTCTTGTCTTGTCTTGTCTTGTCTTGTCTTGTCTTGTCTTGTCTTGTCTTGTCTTGTCTTGTCTTGTCTTGTCTTGTTGTCTTGTCTTACCTTATCTTGTCCTGTCTCATCCTATCTTATCTTATCTTATCTTATCTTATCTTGTCTTGTCTTGTCTTGTCTTGTCTTGTCTTGTCTTGTCTTGTCTTGTCTTGTCTTGTCTTGTCTTGTCTTGTCTTGTCTTGCCTTGCCTTGCCTTGCCTTGCCTTGCCTTGCCTTGCCTTGCCTTGCCTTGCCTTGCCTTGCCTTGTCTTGTCTTGTCTTGTCTTGTCTTGTCTTGTCTTGTCTCGCCTTGTCTTGTTCTTTCTCGTCCTATCTTATCTTATCTTATCTTATCTTATCTTATCTTATCTTATCTTATCTTATCTTATCTTATCTTGTCTTGTCTTGTCTTGTCTTGTCTTGTCTTGTCTTGTCTTGTCTTGTCTTGTCTTGTCTTATCTTATCTTATCTTATCTTATCTTATCTTATCTTATCTTATCTTATCTTATCTTATCTTATCTTATCTTATCTTATCTTATCTTATCTTATCTTATCTTATCTTATCTTATCTTATCCTATCTTATCCTATCCTATCCTATCCTATCCTATCCTATCCTATCCTATCCTATCCTATCCTATCCTATCCTATCCTATCTTATCTTATCTTATCTTATCTTATCTTATCTTATCTTATCTTATCTTATCTTATCTTATCTTAATTGTTTTCTTGCCTTGTGTTGTCTTGTTTTATCTTTTCCTTTCTCGTCCTGTCTCGCCTTATCTTATCTTATCTTATCTTGTCTTGTCTTGTCTTGTCTTGTCTTGTCTTGTCTTGTCTTGTCTTGTCTTGTCTTGTCTTGTCTTGTCTTGTCTTGTCTTGTCTTGTTGTCTTGTCTTACCTTATCTTGTCCTGTCTCATCCTATCTTATCTTATCTTATCTTATCTTATCTTGTCTTGTCTTGTCTTGTCTTGTCTTGTCTTGTCTTGTCTTGTCTTGTCTTGTCTTGTCTTGTCTTGTCTTGCCTTGCCTTGCCTTGCCTTGCCTTGCCTTGCCTTGCCTTGCCTTGCCTTGTCTTGTCTTGTCTTGTCTTGTCTTGTCTTGTCTTGTCTTGTCTTGTCTTGTCTTGTCTTGTCTTGTCTCGCCTTGTCTTGTCCTTTCTCGTCCTATCTTATCTTATCTTATCTTATCTTATCTTATCTTATCTTATCTTGTCTTGTCTTGTCTTGTCTTGTCTTGTCTTGTCTTGTCTTGTCTTGTCTTGTCTTGTCTTGTCTTGTCTTGTCTTGTCTTGTCTTGTCTTGTGTTCTTGTCTTACCTTATCTTGTCCTGTCTCATCCTATCTTATCTTATCTTGTCTTGTCTTGTCTTGTCTTGTCTTGTCTTGTCTTGTCTTGCCTTGCCTTGCCTTGCCTTGCCTTATCTATCTTATCTTATCTTGTCTTGTCTTGTCTTGTCTTGTCTTGTCTCGCCTTGTCTTGTCCTTTCTCGTCCTATCTTATCTTATCTTATCTTATCTTATCTTATCTTATCTTATCTTATCTTATCTTATCTTATCTTATCTTATCTTATCTTATCTTATCTTATCTTATCTTATCTTATCTTATCTTATCTTATCTTATCTTATCTTATCTTATCTTATCTTATCTTATCTTAATTGTTTTCTTGCCTTGTGTTGTCTTGTTTTATCTTTTCCTTTCTCGTCCTGTCTCGCCTTATCTTATCTTATCTTATCTTATCTTATCTTATCTTATCTTATCTTGTCTTGTCTTGTCTTGTCTTGTCTTGTCTTCTCTTGTCTTGTCTTGTCTTGTCTTGTCTTGTCTTGTCTTGTCTTGTCTTGTCTTGTCTTGTCTTGTCTTGTCTTGCCTTGCCTTGCCTTGCCTTGCCTTGGCTTGCCTTGCCTTATCTATCTTATCTTATCTTATCTTATCTTGTCTTGTCTTGTCTTGTCTTGTCTTGTCTTGTCTTGTCTTGTCTTGTCTTGTCTTGTCTTGTCTTGTCTTGTCTTTTCTTGTCTTGCCTTGCCTTGCCTTGCCTTGCCTTATCTATCTTATCTTATCCTATCTTGTCTTGTCTTGTCTTGTCTTGTCTTGTCTCGCCTTGTCTTGTCCTTTCTCGTCCTATCTTATCTTATCTTATCTTATCTTGTCTTGTCTTGTCTTGTCTTGTCTTGTCTTGTCTTGTCTTGTCTTGTCTTGTCTTGTCTTGTCTTGTCTTGTCTTGTCTTGTCTTGTCTTGTCTTGCCTTGCCTTGCCTTGCCTTGCCTTGCCTTGGCTTGCCTTATCTATCTTATCTTATCTTATCTTATCTTGTCTTGTCTTGTCTTGTCTTGTCTTGTCTTGTCTTGTCTTGTCTTGTCTTGTCTTGTCTTGTCTTGTCTTGTCTTGTCTTGTCTTGTCTTGTCTTGTCTTGTCTTGCCTTGCCTTGACTTGCCTTGCCTTATCTATCTTATCTTATCCTATCTTGTCTTGTCTTGTCTTGTCTTGTCTTGTCTTGTCTCGCCTTGTCTTGTCCTTTCTCGTCCTATCTTATCTTATCTTATCTTATCTTATCTTATCTTGTCTTGTCTTATCTTATCTTATCTTATCTTATCTTATCTTATCTTATCTTATCTTATCTTATCTTATCTTATCTTATCTTATCTTATCTTATCTTATCCTATCTTATCCTATCTTATCCTATCCTATCCTATCCTATCCTATCCTATCCTATCCTATCCTATCCTATCCTATCCTATCCTATCCTATCCTATCCTATCCTATCCTATCCTATCCTATCTTATCTTATCTTATCTTATCTTATCTTATCTTATCTTATCTTATCTTATCTTATCTTATCTTAATTGTTTTCTTGCCTTGTGTTGTCTTGTTTTATCTTTTCCTTTCTCGTCCTGTCTCGCCTTATCTTATCTTATCTTATCTTATCTTATCTTATCTTGTCTTGTCTTGTCTTGTCTTGTCTTGTCTTGTCTTGTCTTGTCTTGTCTTGTCTTGTCTTGTCTTGTCTTGTCTTGTCTTGTCTTGTCTTGTCTTGTCTTGTTGTCTTGTCTTACCTTATCTTGTCCTGTCTCATCCTATCTTATCTTATCTTATCTTATCTTATCTTATCTTGTCTTGTCTTGTCTTGTCTTGTCTTGTCTTGTCTTGTCTTGTCTTGTCTTGTCTTGTCTTGTCTTGCCTTGCCTTGCCTTGCCTTGCCTTGCCTTGCCTTGCCTTGCCTTGCCTTGCCTTGCCTTGCCTTGCCTTGCCTTGTCTTGTCTTGTCTTGTCTTGTCTTGTCTTGTCTTGTCTTGTCTTGTCTTGTCTTGTTTTGTCTTGTCTTGTCTTGTCTTGTCTCGCCTTGTCTTGTCCTTTCTCGTCCTATCTTATCCTATCTTATCTTATCTTATCTTATCTTATCTTATCTTATCTTATCTTATCTTATCTTGTCTTGTCTTGTCTTGTCTTGTCTTGTCTTGTCTTGTCTTATCTTATCTTTCTTATCTTATCTTATCTTATCTTATCTTATCTTATCTTATCTTATCTTATCTTATCTTATCTTATCTTATCTTATCTTATCTTATCTTATCTTATCTTATCTTATCTTATCTTATCCTATCTTATCCTATCTTATCCTATCCTATCCTATCCTATCCTATCCTATCCTATCCTATCCTATCCTATCCTATCCTATCCTATCCTATCTTATCTTATCTTATCTTATCTTATCTTATCTTATCTTATCTTATCTTAATTGTTTTCTTGCCTTGTGTTGTCTTGTTTTATCTTTTCCTTTCTCGTCCTGTCTCGCCTTATCTTATCTTATCTTATCTTATCTTATCTTGTCTTGTCTTGTCTTGTCTTGTCTTGTCTTGTCTTGTCTTGTCTTGTCTTGTCTTGTCTTGTCTTGTCTTGTCTTGTCTTGTCTTGTCTTGTCTTGTCTTGTCTTGTCTTGTCTTACCTTATCTTGTCCTGTCTCATCCTATCTTATCTTATCTTATCTTATCTTATCTTGTCTTGTCTTGTCTTGTCTTGTCTTGTCTTGTCTTGTCTTGTCTTGCCTTGTCTTGCCTTGTCTTGCCTTGCCTTGCCTTGCCTTGCCTTGCCTTGCCTTGCCTTGCCTTGCCTTGCCTTGCCTTGTCTTGTCTTGTCTTGTCTTGTCTTGTCTTGTCTTGTCTTGTCTTGTCTTGTCTTGTCTTGTCTCGCCTTGTCTTGTCCTTTCTCGTCCTATCTTATCTTATCTTATCTTATCTTATCTTATCTTATCTTGTCTTGTCTTGTCTTGTCTTGTCTTGTCTTGTCTTGTCTTGTCTTGTCTTGTCTTGTCTTGTCTTGTCTTGTCTTGTCTTGTCTTGTCTTGTGTTCTTGTCTTACCTTATCTTGTCCTGTCTCATCCTATCTTATCTTATCTTATCTTGTCTTGTCTTGTCTTGTCTTGTCTTGCTTTGCCTTGCCTTGCCTTGCCTTGCCTTGCCTTATCTATCTTATCTTATCTTGTCTTGTCTTGTCTTGTCTTGTCTTGTCTCGCCTTGTCTTGTCCTTTCTCGTCCTATCTTATCTTATCTTATCTTATCTTATCTTATCTTATCTTATCTTATCTTATCTTATCTTATCTTATCTTATCTTATCTTATCTTATCTTATCTCATCTCATCTCATCTCATCTCATCTCATCTCATCTCATCTCATCTCATCTCATCTCATCTCATCTCATCTTATCTCATCTTACCTTACCTTACCTTGTCCTCTCTCGTCCTTTCTCGTCCTATCTCGTCCTATCTTATCTTATCTTATCTTATCTTATCTTATCTTATCTTATCTTATCTTATCTTATCTTATCTTATCTCATCTCATCTCATCTCATCTCATCTCATCTCATCTCATCTCATCTCATCTCATCTCATCTCATCTCATCTTATCTCATCTCATCTCGACTTGCCTTGCCTTGTCCTGTCTTATCTTATCTTATCTTATCTTATCTTATCTTATCTTATCTTATCTTATCTTACCTTACCTTACCTTACCTTACCTTACCTTACCTTACCTTACCTTACCTTACCTTACCTTACCTTACCTTACCTTACCTTACCTTGTCTTGTCTTGTCTTGTCTTGTCTTGTCTTGTCCTGTCCTGTCCTGTCCTGTCCTGTCCTGTCCTGTCCTGTCTTGTCTTGTCTTCTCTTGTCTTGTCTTGTCTTGTCTTGTCTTGTCTTGTCTTGTCTTGTCTTGTCTTGCCTTGTCTTGTCATGCCTTGTTGTCTTGTCTTACCTCATCTTGTCCTGTCTCATCCTATCTTATCTTATCTTATCTTGTCTTGTCTTGTCTTCTCTTGTCTTGTCTTGTCTTGTCTTGTCTTGTCTTGTCTTGTCTTGTCTTGCCTTGCCTTGCCTTGCCTTGCCTTGCCTTATCTATCTTATCTTATCTTATCTTATCTTGTCTTGTCTTGTCTTGTCTTGTCTTGTCTTGTCTTGTCTTGTCTTGTCTTGTCTTGTCTTGTCTTGTCTTGTCTTGTCTTGTCTTGTCTTGTCTTGTCTTGTCTTGTCTTGTCTTGTCTCGCCTTGTCTTGTCCTTTCTCGTCCTATCTTATCTTATCTTATCTTATCTTATCTTATCTTATCTTATCTTGTCTTGTCTTGTCTTGTCTTGTCTTGTCTTGTCTCGTCTCGTCTCGTCTCGTCTCGTCTCGTCTCGTCTCGTCTCGTCTCGTCTCGTCTCGTCTCGTCTCGTCTCGTCTCGTCTCATCTTATCTTATCTTATCTCGCCTTATCATGTCCTTTCTCGTCCTATCTTATCTTATCTTATCTTATCTTATCTTATCTTATCTTATCTTATCTTATCTTATCTTATCTTATCTTATCTTATCTTATCTTATCTTATCTTATCGTATCCTATCCTATCCTATCCTATCCTATCCTATCCTATCCTATCCTATCCTATCCTATCCTATCCTATCCTATCCGATCTTATCCTGTCTTGTCTTGTCTTGTCTTGTCTTGTCTTGTCTTGTCTTGTCTTGTCTTGTCTTGTCTTGTCTTGTCTTGTCTTGTCTTGTCTTGTCTTGTCTTGTTGTCTTGTCTTACCTTATCTTGTCCTGTCTCATCCTATCTTATCCTATCTTATCTTATCTTATCTTGTCTTGTCTTGTCTTGTCTTGTCTTGTCTTGTCTTGTCTTGTCTTGTCTTGTCTTGCCTTGCCTTGCCTTGCCTTGCCTTATCTATCTTATCTTATCTTATCTTATCTTATCTTATCTTATCTTGTCTTGTCTTGTCTTGTCTTGTCTCGCCTTGTCTTGTCCTTTCTCGTCCTATCTTATCTTATCTTATCTTATCTTATCTTATCTTATCTTGTCTTGTCTTGTCTTGTCTTGTCTCGTCTCGTCTCGTCTCGGCTCGTCTCGGCTCGTCTCGTCTCGTCTCGGCTCGTCTCGTCTCGGCTCGTCTCGTCTCGTCTCATCTTATCTTATCTCGCCTTATCATGTCCTTTCTCGTCCTATCTTATCTTATCTTATCTTATCTTATCTTATCTTATCTTGTCTTGTCTTGTCTTGTCTTGTCTTGTCTTGTCTTGTCTCGTCTCGTCTCGTCTCGTCTCGTCTCGTCTCGTCTCGTCTCGTCTCGTCTCGGCTCGGCTCGGCTCGGCTCGTCTCGGCTCGGCTCGTCTCGTCTCGTCTCATCTTATCTTATCTCGCCTTATCATGTCCTTTCTCGTCCTATCTTATCTTATCTTATCTTATCTTATCTTATCTTATCTTATCTTGTCTTGTCTTGTCTTGTCTTGTCTTGTCTTGTCTTGTCTTGTCTTGTCTTGTCTTGTCTTGTCTTGTCTTGTCTTGTCTTGTCTTGTCTTGTCTTGTCTTGTCTTGTCTTGTCTTGTCTTGTTGTCTTGTCTTACCTTATCTTGTCCTGTCTCATCCTATCTTATCTTATCTTATCTTATCTTATCTTATCTTATCTTATCTTATCTTATCTTATCTTATCTTATCTTATCTTGTCTTGTCTTGTCTTGTCTTGTCTTGTCTTGTCTTGTCTTGTCTTGTCTTGTCTTGTCTTGTCTTGTCTTGTCTTGTCTTGTCTTGTCTTGTCTTGTCTTGTCTTGTCTTGTCTTGTCTTGTCTTGCCTTGCCTTGCCTTGCCTTGCCTTGGCTTGCCTTGCCTTATCTATCTTATCTTATCTTATCTTATCTTATCTTGTCTTGTCTTGTCTTGTCTTGTCTTGTCTTGTCTTGTCTTGTCTTGTCTTGTCTTGTCTTGTCTTGTCTTGTCTTGTCTTGTCTTGTCTTGTCTTGTCTTGTCTTGTCTTGTCTTGTCTTGTCTTGCCTTGCCTTGCCTTGCCTTGGCTTGCCTTGCCTTATCTATCTTATCTTATCTTATCTTATCTTATCTTGTCTTGTCTTGTCTTGTCTTGTCTTGTCTTGTCTTGTCTTGTCTTGTCTTGTCTTGTCTTGTCTTGTCTTGTCTTGTCTTGTCTTGTCTTGTCTTGTCTTGTCTTGTCTTGCCTTGCCTTGCCTTGCCTTATCTATCTTATCTTATCCTATCTTGTCTTGTCTTGTCTTGTCTTGTCTTGTCTTGTCTTGTCTTGTCTCGCCTTGTCTTGTCCTTTCTCGTCCTATCTTATCTTATCTTATCTTATCTTATCTTATCTTATCTTATCTTATCTTGTCTTGTCTTGTCTTGTCTTGTCTTGTCTTGTCTTGTCTTGTCTTGTCTTGTCTTGTCTTGTCTTGTCTTGTCTTGTCTTACCTTGCCTTGCCTTGCCTTGGCTTGCCTTGCCTTATCTATCTTATCTTATCTTATCTTATCTTGTCTTGTCTTGTCTTGTCTTGTCTTGTCTTGTCTTGTCTTGTCTTGTCTTGTCTTGTCTTGTCTTGTCTTGTCTTGTCTTGTCTTGTCTTGTCTTGTCTTGCCTTGCCTTGCCTTGCCTTGCCTTATCTATCTTATCTTATCCTATCTTGTCTTGTCTTGTCTTGTCTTGTCTTGTCTTGTCTTGTCTCGCCTTGTCTTGTCCTTTCTCGTCCTATCTTATCTTATCTTATCTTATCTTATCTTATCTTGTCTTGTCTTATCTTATCTTATCTTATCTTATCTTATCTTATCTTATCTTATCTTATCTTATCTTATCTTATCTTATCTTATCTTATCTTATCTTATCTTATCTTATCTTATCTTATCTTATCTTATCTTATCTTATCCTATCTTATCCTATCTTATCCTATCCTATCCTATCCTATCCTATCCTATCCTATCCTATCCTATCCTATCCTATCCTATCTTATCTTATCTTATCTTATCTTATCTTATCTTATCTTATCTTATCTTATCTTATCTTATCTTATCTTATCTTATCTTATCTTATCTTAATTGTTTTCTTGCCTTGTGTTGTCTTGTTTTATCTTTTCCTTTCTCGTCCTGTCTCGCCTTATCTTATCTTATCTTATCTTATCTTATCTTGTCTTGTCTTGTCTTGTCTTGTCTTGTCTTGTCTTGTCTTGTCTTGTCTTGTCTTGTCTTGTCTTGTCTTGTCTTGTCTTGTCTTGTCTTGTCTTGTCTTGTCTTGTCTTGTCTTGTCTTGTCTTGTTGTCTTGTCTTACCTTATCTTGTCCTGTCTCATCCTATCTTATCTTATCTTATCTTATCTTATCTTGTCTTGTCTTGTCTTGTCTTGTCTTGTCTTGTCTTGTCTTGTCTTGTCTTGTCTTGTCTTGTCTTGTCTTGTCTTGTCTTGCCTTGCCTTGCCTTGCCTTGCCTTGCCTTGCCTTGCCTTGCCTTGCCTTGTCTTGTCTTGTCTTGTCTTGTCTTGTCTTGTCTTGTCTTGTCTTGTCTTGTCTTGTCTCGCCTTGTCTTGTCCTTTCTCGTCCTATCTTATCTTATCTTATCTTATCTTATCTTATCTTATCTTATCTTATCTTATCTTATCTTATCTTGTCTTGTCTTGTCTTGTCTTGTCTTGTCTTGTCTTGTCTTGTCTTGTCTTGTCTTGTCTTGTCTTGTCTTGTCTTGTCTTGTCTTGTCTTGTCTTGTCTTGTGTTCTTGTCTTACCTTATCTTGTCCTGTCTCATCCTATCTTATCTTATCTTATCTTATCTTATCTTATCTTATCTTATCTTATCTTATCTTATCTTATCTTATCTTATCTTATCTTATCTTATCTTATCTTATCTTATCTCATCTCATCTCATCTCATCTCATCTCATCTCATCTCATCTCATCTCATCTCATCTCATCTCATCTCATCTCATCTTATCTCATCTTACCTTACCTTACCTTGTCCTCTCTCGTCCTTTCTCGTCCTATCTCGTCCTATCTTATCTTATCTTATCTTATCTTATCTTATCTTATCTTATCTTATCTTATCTTATCTCATCTCATCTCATCTCATCTCATCTCATCTCATCTCATCTCATCTCATCTCATCTCATCTCATCTCATCTCATCTCATCTCATCTCATCTCATCTCATCTCATCTCATCTCATCTCATCTCGACTTGCCTTGCCTTGTCCTGTCTTATCTTATCTTATCTTATCTTATCTTATCTTATCTTATCTTATCTTATCTTATCTTATCTTACCTTACCTTACCTTACCTTACCTTACCTTACCTTACCTTACCTTACCTTGTCTTGTCTTGTCTTGTCTTGTCTTGTCCTGTCCTGTCCTGTCCTGTCTTGTCTTGTCTTGTCTTGTCTTGTCTTGTCTTGTCTTGTCTTGTCTTCTCTTGTCTTGTCTTGTCTTGTCTTGTCTTGTCTTGTCTTGTCTTGTCTTGTCTTGCCTTGTCTTGTCATGCCTTGTTGTCTTGTCTTACCTCATCTTGTCCTGTCTCATCCTATCTTATCTTATCTTATCTTGTCTTGTCTTGTCTTCTCTTGTCTTGTCTTGTCTTGTCTTGTCTTGTCTTGTCTTGTCTTGCCTTGCCTTGCCTTGCCTTGCCTTGCCTTGCCTTATCTATCTTATCTTATCTTATCTTGTCTTGTCTTGTCTTGTCTTGTCTTGTCTTGTCTTGTCTTGTCTTGTCTTGTCTTGTCTTGTCTTGTCTTGTCTTGTATTGTATTGTCTTGTTGTCTTGTCTTACCTTATCTTGTCCTGTCTCATCCTATCTTATCCTATCTTATCTTATCTTATCTTGTATTGTCTTGTCTTGTCTTGTCTTGTCTTGTCTTGTCTTGCCTTGCCTTGCCTTGCCTTGCCTTGCCTTGCCTTATCTATCTTATCTTATCTTATCTTATCTTGTCTTATCTTGTCTTGTCTTGTCTTGTCTTGTCTTGTCTTGTCTCATCTCATCTCATCTCATCTCATCTCATCTCATCTCATCTCATCTCATCTCATCTCATCTCATCTCATCTTATCTTACCTTACCTTGTCCTCTCTCGTCCTTTCTCGTCCTTTCTCGTCCTATCTCGTCCTATCTTATCTTATCTTATCTTATCTTCTTATCTTATCTTATCTTATCTTATCTTATCTTATCTTATCTTATCTTATCTTATCTTATCTTATCTTATCTTATCTTATCTTATCTTATCTTATCTTATCTTATCTTATCTTATCTTAACTCATCTCATCTCATCTCATCTCATCTCATCTCATCTCATCTCATCTCATCTCATCTCATCTCATCTTATCTTACCTTACCTTGTCCTCTCTCGTCCTTTCTCGTCCTTTCTCGTCCTATCTCGTCCTATCTTATCTTATCTTATCTTATCTTATCTTATCTTATCTTATCTTATCTTATCTTATCTTATCTTATCTTATCTTATCTTATCTTATCTTATCTTATCTTATCTTATCTTATCTTATCTTATCTTATCTTATCTTATCTTATCTTATCTTATCTTATCTTATCTTATCTTATCTTATCTTATCTTACCTTATCTTACCTTACCTTACCTTACCTTACCTTACCTTGTCTTGTCTTGTCTCGTCTCGTCTCGTCTCGTCTCGTCTCGTCTCGTCTCGTCTTGTCTCGTCTCGTCTCGTCTCGTCTCGTCTCGTCTCGTCTCGTCTCGCCTTGCCTTGTCCTGTCTTATCTTATCTTATCTTATCTTATCTTATCTTATCTTATCTTATCTTATCTTATCTTATCTTATCTTACCTTACCTTACCTTACCTTACCTTACCTTACCTTGCCTTGCCTTGCCTTGCCTTGCCTTGCCTTGCCTTGCCTTGCCTTGCCTTGCCTTGCCTTGCCTTGCCTTGCCTTGCCTTGCCTTGCCTTGCCTTGCCTTGCCTTGCCTTGTCCTGTCCTGTCCTGTCCTTTCCTGTCCTGTCCTGTCCTGTCCTGTCCTGTCTTGTCTTGTCTTGTCTTGTCTTGTCTTGTCTTGTCTTGTCTTGTCTTGTCTTGTCTTGTCTTGTCTTGTCTTGTCTTGTCTTGTCTTGTCTTGTCTTGTCTTGTCTTGTCTTGTCTTGTCTTGTCTTGTCTTGTCTTGCCTTGTCTTGTCTTGCCTTGTTGTCTTGTCTTACCTCATCTTGTCCTGTCTCATCCTATCTTATCTTATCTTATCTTATCTTATCTTGTCTTGTCTTGTCTTCTCTTGTCTTGTCTTGTCTTGTCTTGCCTTGCCTTGCCTTGCCTTGCCTTGCCTTATCTATTTTATCTTATCTTATCTTATCTTGTCTTGTCTTGTCTTGTCTTGTCTTGTCTTGTCTTGTCTTGTCTTCTCTTGTCTTGTCTTGTCTTGTCTCGCCTTGTCTTGTCCTTTCTCGTCCTATCTTATCTTATCTTATCTTGTCTTGTCTTGTCTTGTCTTGTCTTGTCTTGTCTCGTCTCGTCTCGTCTCGTCTCGTCTCGTCTCGTCTCGTCTCGTCTCGTCTCGTCTCGTCTCGTCTCGTCTTATCTTATCTTGCCTTATCATGTCCTTTCTCGTCCTATCTTATCTTATCTTATCTTATCTTATCTTATCTTATCTTATCTTATCTTATCTTATCTTATCTTATCTTATCTTATCTTATCTTATCTTATCTTATCTTATCTTATCTTATCTTATCTTATCTTATCTTATCTTATCTTATCCTATCCTTATCCTATCCTATCCTATCCTATCCTATCCTATCCTATCCTATCCTATCCTATCCTATCCTATCCTATCCTATCCTATCTTATCTTATCTTATCTTATCTTATCTTATCTTATCTTATCTTATCTTATCTTAATTGTTTTCTTGCCTTGTGTTGATTTGTTTTATCTTTTCCTTTCTCGTCCTGTCTCGCCTTATCTTATCTTATCTTATCTTATCTTGTCTTGTCTTGTCTTGTCTTGTCTTGTCTTGTCTTGTCTTGTCTTGTCTTGTCTTGTCTTGTCTTGTCTTGTCTTGTCTTGTTGTCTTGTCTTACCTTATCTTGTCCTGTCTCATCCTATCCTATCTTATCTTATCTTATCTTATCTTATCTTATCTTATCTTGTCTTGTCTTGTCTTGTCTTGTCTTGTCTTGTCTTGTCTTGTCTTGTCTTGTCTTGTCTTGTCTTGTCTTGTCTTGTCTTGTCTTGTCTTGTCTTGTCTTGTCTTGTCTTGTCTTGTTGTCTTGTCTTACCTTATCTTGTCCTGTCTCATCCTATCTTATCTTGTCTTGTCTTGTCTTGTCTTGTCTTGTCTTGTCTTTTCTTGTCTTGCCTTGCCTTGCCTTGCCTTGCCTTGCCTTATCTATCTTGTCTTGTCTTGTCTTGTCTTGTCTTGTCTTGTCTTGTCTTGTCTTGTCTTGTCTTGTCTTGTCTTGTCTTGTCTTGTCTTGTCTTGTCTTGTCTTGTCTTGTCTTGTCTTGTCTTGTCTTGTCTTGCCTTGCCTTGCCTTGCCTTATCTATCTTATCTTATCCTATCTTGTCTTGTCTTGTCTTGTCTTGTCTTGTCTCGCCTTGTCTTGTCCTTTCTCGTCCTATCTTATCTTATCTTATCTTATCTTATCTTATCTTGTCTTATCTTATCTTATCTTATCTTATCTTATCTTATCTTATCTTATCTTATCTTATCTTATCTTATCTTATCTTATCTTATCTTATCTTATCTTATCTTATCTTATCTTATCTTATCTTATCTTATCTTATCTTATCTTATCTTATCTTATCTTATCTTATCCTATCTTATCCTATCTTATCCTATCTTATCCTATCTTATCCTATCCTATCCTATCCTATCCTATCCTATCCTATCCTATCCTATCCTATCCTATCTTATCTTATCTTATCTTATCTTATCTTATCTTATCTTATCTTATCTTATCTTATCTTATCTTATCTTATCTTAATTGTTTTCTTGCCTTGTGTTGTCTTGTTTTATCTTTTCCTTTCTCGTCCTGTCTCGCCTTATCTTATCTTATCTTATCTTATCTTATCTTATCTTGTCTTGTCTTGTCTTGTCTTGTCTTGTCTTGTCTTGTCTTGTCTTGTCTTGTCTTGTCTTGTCTTGTCTTGTCTTGTCTTGTCTTGTCTTGTCTTGTCTTGTCTTGTCTTGTCTTGTTGTCTTGTCTTACCTTATCTTGTCCTGTCTCATCCTATCTTATCTTATCTTATCTTATCTTATCTTGTCTTGTCTTGTCTTGTCTTGTCTTGTCTTGTCTTGTCTTGTCTTGTCTTGTCTTGTCTTGTCTTGCCTTGCCTTGCCTTGCCTTGCCTTGCCTTGCCTTGCCTTGCCTTGCCTTGCCTTGTCTTGTCTTGTCTTGTCTTGTCTTGTCTTGTCTTGTCTTGTCTTGTCTTGTCTTGTCTTGTCTCGCCTTGTCTTGTCCTTTCTCGTCCTATCTTATCTTATCTTATCTTATCTTATCTTATCTTATCTTATCTTATCTTATCTTATCTTGTCTTGTCTTGTCTTGTCTTGTCTTGTCTTGTCTTGTCTTGTCTTGTCTTGTCTTGTCTTGTCTTGTCTTGTCTTGTCTTGTCTTGTCTTGTGTTCTTGTCTTACCTTATCTTGTCCTGTCTCATCCTATCTTATCTTATCTTATCTTATCTTATCTTATCTTATCTTATCTTATCTTATCTTATCTTATCTTATCTTATCTTATCTTATCTTATCTTATCTTATCTTATCTCATCTCATCTCATCTCATCTCATCTCATCTCATCTCATCTCATCTCATCTCATCTCATCTCATCTCATCTTATCTCATCTTACCTTACCTTACCTTGTCCTCTCTCGTCCTTTCTCGTCCTATCTCGTCCTATCTTATCTTATCTTATCTTATCTTATCTTATCTTATCTTATCTTATCTTATCTTATCTTATCTTATCTTATCTCATCTCATCTCATCTCATCTCATCTCATCTCATCTCATCTCATCTCATCTCATCTCATCTCATCTCATCTCATCTCATCTCATCTCATCTCATCTCATCTCATCTCAACTTGCCTTGCCTTGTCCTGTCTTATCTTATCTTATCTTATCTTATCTTATCTTATCTTATCTTATCTTATCTTATCTTATCTTATCTTATCTTATCTTATCTTATCTTATCTTATCTTATCTTATCTTATCTTATCTTATCTTACCTTACCTTACCTTACCTTACCTTACCTTACCTTACCTTACCTTGTCTTGTCTTGTCTTGTCTTGTCTTGTCCTGTCCTGTCCTGTCCTGTCCTGTCTTGTCTTGTCTTGTCTTGTCTTGTCTTGTCTTGTCTTGTCTTGTCTTCTCTTGTCTTGTCTTGTCTTGTCTTGTCTTGTCTTGTCTTGTCTTGTCTTGTCTTGTCTTGCCTTGTCTTGTCATGCCTTGTTGTCTTGTCTTACCTCATCTTGTCCTGTCTCATCCTATCTTATCTTATCTTATCTTGTCTTGTCTTGTCTTCTCTTGTCTTGTCTTGTCTTGTCTTGTCTTGTCTTGTCTTGTCTTGCCTTGCCTTGCCTTGCCTTGCCTTGCCTTGCCTTATCTATCTTATCTTATCTTATCTTGTCTTGTCTTGTCTTGTCTTGTCTTGTCTTGTCTTGTCTTGTCTTGTCTTGTCTTGTCTTGTCTTGTCTTGTCTTGTCTTGTCTTGTCTTGTATTGTATTGTCTTGTTGTCTTGTCTTACCTTATCTTGTCCTGTCTCATCCTATCTTATCCTATCTTATCTTATCTTATCTTGTCTTGTCTTGTCTTGTCTTGTCTTGTCTTGTCTTGTCTTGTCTTGTCTTGTCTTGTCTTGTCTTGCCTTGCCTTGCCTTGCCTTGCCTTGCCTTGCCTTATCTATCTTATCTTATCTTATCTTATCTTGTCTTATCTTGTCTTGTCTTGTCTTGTCTTGTCTTGTCTTGTCTCATCTCATCTCATCTCATCTCATCTCATCTCATCTCATCTCATCTCATCTCATCTCATCTCATCTCATCTTATCTTACCTTACCTTGTCCTCTCTCGTCCTTTCTCGTCCTTTCTCGTCCTATCTCGTCCTATCTTATCTTATCTTATCTTATCTTATCTTATCTTATCTTATCTTATCTTATCTTATCTTATCTTATCTTATCTTATCTTATCTTATCTTATCTTATCTTATCTTATCTTATCTTATCTTATCTTATCTTATCTTATCTTATCTTATCTTAACTCATCTCATCTCATCTCATCTCATCTCATCTCATCTCATCTCATCTCATCTCATCTCATCTCATCTCATCTTATCTTACCTTACCTTGTCCTCTCTCGTCCTTTCTCGTCCTTTCTCGTCCTATCTCGTCCTATCTTATCTTATCTTATCTTATCTTATCTTATCTTATCTTATCTTATCTTATCTTATCTTATCTTATCTTATCTTATCTTATCTTATCTTATCTTATCTTATCTTATCTTATCTTATCTTATCTTATCTTACCTTACCTTACCTTACCTTACCTTGTCTTGTCTTGTCTTGTCTCGTCTCGTCTCGTCTCGTCTCGTCTCGTCTCGTCTCGTCTCGTCTCGTCTCGTCTCGCCTTGCCTTGTCCTGTCTTATCTTATCTTATCTTATCTTATCTTATCTTATCTTATCTTATCTTATCTTATCTTATCTTATCTTACCTTACCTTACCTTACCTTACCTTACCTTACCTTACCTTACCTTGCCTTGCCTTGCCTTGCCTTGCCTTGCCTTGCCTTGCCTTGCCTTGCCTTGCCTTGCCTTGCCTTGCCTTGCCTTGCCTTGCCTTGCCTTGCCTTGCCTTGTCCTGTCCTGTCCTGTCCTTTCCTGTCCTGTCCTGTCCTGTCCTGTCCTGTCTTGTCTTGTCTTGTCTTGTCTTGTCTTGTCTTGTCTTGTCTTGTCTTGTCTTGTCTTGTCTTGTCTTGTCTTGTCTTGTCTTGTCTTGTCTTGTCTTGTCTTGTCTTGTCTTGTCTTGCCTTGCCTTGTCTTGTCTTGCCTTGTTGTCTTGTCTTACCTCATCTTGTCCTGTCTCATCCTATCTTATCTTATCTTATCTTATCTTATCTTGTCTTGTCTTGTCTTCTCTTGTCTTGTCTTGTCTTGTCTTGCCTTGCCTTGCCTTGCCTTGCCTTGCCTTATCTATTTTATCTTATCTTATCTTATCTTGTCTTGTCTTGTCTTGTCTTGTCTTGTCTTGTCTTGTCTTGTCTTGTCTTGTCTTCTCTTGTCTTGTCTTGTCTTGTCTCGCCTTGTCTTGTCCTTTCTCGTCCTATCTTATCTTATCTTATCTTATCTTATCTTATCTTATCTTATCTTGTCTTGTCTTGTCTTGTCTTGTCTTGTCTTGTCTTGTCTCGTCTCGTCTCGTCTCGTCTCGTCTCGTCTCGTCTCGTCTCGTCTCGTCTCGTCTCGTCTCGTCTTATCTTATCTTGCCTTATCATGTCCTTTCTCGTCCTATCTTATCTTATCTTATCTTATCTTATCTTATCTTATCTTATCTTATCTTATCTTATCTTATCTTATCTTATCTTATCTTATCCTATCTTATCCTATCCTATCCTATCCTATCCTATCCTATCCTATCCTATCCTATCCTATCCTATCCTATCCTATCCTATCCTATCCTATCCTATCCTATCTTATCTTATCTTATCTTATCTTATCTTATCTTATCTTATCTTATCTTATCTTATCTTAATTGTTTTCTTGCCTTGTGTTGATTTGTTTTATCTTTTCCTTTCTCGTCCTGTCTCGCCTTATCTTATCTTATCTTATCTTATCTTATCTTGTCTTGTCTTGTCTTGTCTTGTCTTGTCTTGTCTTGTCTTGTCTTGTCTTGTCTTGTCTTGTCTTGTCTTGTCTTGTTGTCTTGTCTTACCTTATCTTGTCCTGTCTCATCCTATCTTATCTTATCTTATCTTATCTTATCTTATCTTATCTTGTCTTGTCTTGTCTTGTCTTGTCTTGTCTTGTCTTGTCTTGTCTTGTCTTGTCTTGTCTTGTCTTGTCTTGTCTTGTCTTGTCTTGTCTTGTCTTGTCTTGTCTTGTCTTGTTGTCTTGTCTTACCTTATCTTGTCCTGTCTCATCCTATCTTATCTTGTCTTGTCTTGTCTTGTCTTGTCTTGTCTTTTCTTGTCTTGCCTTGCCTTGCCTTGCCTTGCCTTGCCTTATCTATCTTATCTTATCCTATCTTGTCTTGTCTTGTCTTGTCTTGTCTTGTCTTGTCTTTTCTTGTCTTGTCTTGTCTTGTCTTGTCTCGCCTTGTCTTGTCCTTTCTCGTCCTATCTTATCTTATCTTATCTTATCTTATCTTATCTTATCTTATCTTATCTTATCTTATCTTATCTTATCTTATCTTATCTTATCTTATCTCATCTCATCTCATCTCATCTCATCTCATCTCATCTCATCTCATCTCATCTCATCTCATCTCATCTCATCTTATCTTACCTTACCTTTTCCTCTCTCGTCCTATCTCGTCCTATCTTATCTTATCTTATCTTATCTTATCTTATCTTATCTTATCTTATCTTATCTTATCTCATCTCATCTCATCTCATCTCATCTCATCTCATCTCATCTCATCTCATCTCGTCTCGTCTCGTCTCGTCTCGTCTCGTCTCGCCTCGCCTTGTCCTGTCTTATCTTATCTTATCTTATCTTATCTTATCTTATCTTATCTTATCTTATCTTATCTTATCTTATCTTATCTTATCTTATCTTATCTTATCTTATCTTATCTTATCTTATCTTGTCTTGTCTTGTCTTGTCTTGTCTTGTCTTGTCTTGTCTTGTCTTGTCTTGTCTTGTCTTGTCTTGTCTTGTCCTGTCCTGTCCTGTCCTGTCCTGTCCTGTCCTGTCCTGTCCTGTCCTGTCCTGTCCTTACCTTACCTTACCTTACCTTACCTTACCTTACCTTATCTTATCTTATCTTATCTTATCTTATCTTATCTTGTCTCGTCTCGTCTCGTCTCGTCTCGTCTCGTCTCGTCTCGTCTCGTCTCGTCTCGTCTCGTCTTGCCTTGCCTTGTCCTGTCTTATCTTATCTTATCTTATCTTATCTTATCTTATCTTATCTTATCTTATCTTACCTTACCTT
Organism: Bothrops alternatus; assembly: GCA_034064705.1. Taxonomy (NCBI): domain Eukaryota; kingdom Metazoa; phylum Chordata; class Lepidosauria; order Squamata; family Viperidae; genus Bothrops; species Bothrops alternatus. The sequence continues at coordinate 841,334 of JARGCV010000216.1, forward strand.
ACCTTACCTTACCTTACCTTACCTTACCTTACCTTACCTTGCCTTGCCTTGCCTTGCCTTGCCTTGCCTTGCCTTGCCTTGCCTTGCCTTGCCTTGCCTTGCCTTGCCTTGCCTTGCCTTGCCTTGTCTTGTCTTGTCCTGTCCTGTCCTTTCCTGTCCTGTCCTGTCCTGTCCTGTCCTGTCTTGTCTTGTCTTGTCTTGTCTTGTCTTGTCTTGTCTTGTCTTGTCTTGTCTTGTCTTGTCTTGTCTTGTCTTGTCTTGTCTTGTCTTGTCTTGTCTTGTCTTGTCTTGTCTTGTCTTGCCTTGTCTTGTCTTGCCTTGTTGTCTTGTCTTACCTCATCTTGTCCTGTCTCATCCTATCTTATCTTATCTTATCTTATCTTATCTTGTCTTGTCTTGTCTTCTCTTGTCTTGTCTTGTCTTGTCTTGCCTTGCCTTGCCTTGCCTTGCCTTGCCTTATCTATCTTATCTTATCTTATCTTATCTTGTCTTGTCTTGTCTTGTCTTGTCTTGTCTTGTCTTGTCTTGTCTTCTCTTGTCTTGTCTTGTCTTGTCTCGCCTTGTCTTGTCCTTTCTCGTCCTATCTTATCTTATCTTATCTTATCTTGTCTTGTCTTGTCTTGTCTTGTCTTGTCTTGTCTTGTCTCGTCTCGTCTCGTCTCGTCTCGTCTCGTCTCGTCTCGTCTCGTCTCGTCTTATCTTATCTTGCCTTATCATGTCCTTTCTCGTCCTATCTTATCTTATCTTATCTTATCTTATCTTATCTTATCTTATCTTATCTTATCTTATCTTATCTTATCTTATCTTATCTTATCTTATCTTATCTTATCTTATCTTATCTTATCTTATCTTATCTTATCTTATCTTATCTTATCTTATCTTATCTTATCTTATCTTATCTTATCTTATCCTATCTTATCCTATCCTATCCTATCCTATCCTATCCTATCCTATCCTATCCTATCCTATCCTATCTTATCTTATCTTATCTTATCTTATCTTATCTTATCTTATCTTATCTTATCTTATCTTATCTTATCTTATCTTATCTTATCTTAATTGTTTTCTTGCCTTGTGTTGATTTGTTTTATCTTTTCCTTTCTCGTCCTGTCTCGCCTTATCTTATCTTGTCTTGTCTTGTCTTGTCTTGTCTTGTCTTGTCTTGTCTTGTCTTGTCTTGTCTTGTCTTGTCTTGTCTTGTCTTGTCTTGTCTTGTCTTGTCTTGTCTTGTCTTGTCTTGTCTTGTCTTGTCTTGTCTTGTTGTCTTGTCTTACCTTATCTTGTCCTGTCTCATCCTATCTTATCTTATCTTATCTTATCTTATCTTATCTTGTCTTGTCTTGTCTTGTCTTGTCTTGTCTTGTCTTGTCTTGTCTTGTCTTGTCTTGTCTTGTCTTGTCTTGTCTTGTCTTGTTGTCTTGTCTTACCTTATCTTGTCCTGTCTCATCCTATCTTATCTTGTCTTGTCTTGTCTTGTCTTGTCTTGTCTTGTCTTTTCTTGTCTTGCCTTGCCTTGCCTTGCCTTGCCTTGCCTTATCTATCTTATCTTATCCTATCTTGTCTTGTCTTGTCTTGTCTTGTCTTGTCTTGTCTTGTCTTGTCTTGTCTTGTCTTGTCTTGTCTTGTCTTGTCTCGCCTTGTCTTGTCCTTTCTCGTCCTATCTTATCTTATCTTATCTTATCTTATCTTATCTTATCTCATCTCATCTCATCTCATCTCATCTCATCTCATCTCATCTCATCTCATCTCATCTCATCTCATCTCATCTTATCTTATCTTATCTTACCTTGTCCTCTCTCGTCCTTTCTCGTCCTATCTCGTCCTATCTTATCTTATCTTATCTTATCTTATCTTATCTTATCTTATCTTATCTTATCTTATCTTATCTTATCTTATCTTATCTCATCTCATCTCATCTCATCTCATCTCATCTCATCTCGTCTCGTCTCGTCTCGTCTCGTCTCGTCTCGTCTCGTCTCGTCTCGCCTTGCCTTGCCTTGTCCTGTCTTATCTTATCTTATCTTATCTTATCTTATCTTATCTTATCTTATCTTATCTTATCTTATCTTATCTTATCTTACCTTACCTTACCTTACCTTACCTTACCTTACCTTACCTTACCTTACCTTACCTTACCTTACCTTACCTTACCTTACCTTACCTTACCTTACCTTGTCTTGTCTTGTCCTGTCCTGTCCTGTCCTGTCCTGTCCTGTCCTGTCTTGTCTTGTCTTGTCTTCTCTTCTCTTCTCTTGTCTTGTCTTGTCTTGTCTTGTCTTGTCTTGTCTTGTCTTGCCTTGTCTTGTCTTGCCTTGTTGTCTTGTCTTACCTCATCTTGTCCTGTCTCATCCTATCTTATCTTATCTTATCTTGTCTTGTCTTGTCTTCTCTTGTCTTGTCTTGTCTTGTCTTGCCTTGCCTTGCCTTGCCTTGCCTTGCCTTATCTATCTTATCTTATCTTATCTTATCTTATCTTGTCTTGTCTTGTCTTGTCTTGTCTTGTCTTGTCTTGTCTTGTCTTGTCTTGTCTTGTCTTGTCTTGTCTTGTCTTGTCTTGTCTCGCCTTGTCTTGTCCTTTCTCGTCCTATCTTATCTTATCTTATCTTATCTTGTCTTGTCTTGTCTTGTCTTGTCTTGTCTTGTCTTGTCTCGTCTCGTCTCGTCTCGTCTCGTCTCGTCTCGTCTCGTCTCGTCTCGTCTTATCTTATCTTATCTCGCCTTATCATGTCCTTTCTCGTCCTATCTTATCTTATCTTATCTTATCTTATCTTATCTTATCTTATCTTATCTTATCTTATCTTATCTTATCTTATCTTATCTTATCTTATCTTATCTTATCTTATCTTATTTTATCTTATCTTATCTTATCTTATCTTATCTTATCTCATCTCATCTCATCTCATCTCATCTCATCTCATCTCATCTCATCTCATCTCATCTTATCTCATCTTATCTTACCTTACCTTGTCCTCTCTCGTCCTTTCTCGTCCTATCTCGTCCTATCTTATCTTATCTTATCTTATCTTATCTTATCTTATCTTATCTTATCTTATCTTATCTTATCTTATCTTATCTCATCTCGTCTCGTCTCGTCTCGTCTCGTCTCGTCTCGTCTCGTCTCGTCTCGTCTCGTCTTGTCTCGTCTCGTCTCGTCTCGTCTCGCCTTGCCTTGTCCTGTCTTATCTTATCTTATCTTATCTTATCTTATCTTATCTTATCTTATCTTATCTTATCTTATCTTATCTTATCTTATCTTATCTTATCTTATCTTATCTTATCTTATCTTATCTTATCTTACCTTACCTTACCTTACCTTACCTTACCTTACCTTACCTTACCTTACCTTACCTTACCTTACCTTACCTTACCTTACCTTACCTTACCTTACCTTACCTTACCTTACCTTGTCTTGTCCTGTCCTGTCCTGTCCTGTCCTGTCCTGTCCTGTCCTGTCCTGTCCTGTCCTGTCCTGTCCTGTCTTGTCTTGTCTTGTCTTGTCTTGTCTTGTCTTGTCTTGTCTTGTCTTGTCTTGTCTTGTCTTGTCTTGTCTTGTCTTGTCTTGTCTTGTCTTGTCTTGTCTTGTCTTGTCTTGTCTTGTCTTGCCTTGTCTTGTCTTGCCTTGTTGTCTTGTCTTACCTCATCTTGTCCTGTCTCATCCTATCTTATCTTATCTTATCTTATCTTGTCTTGTCTTGTCTTGTCTTGTCTTGTCTTGTCTTGTCTTGTCTTGTCTTGTCTTGCCTTGCCTTGCCTTGCCTTGCCTTGCCTTATCTATCTTATCTTATCTTATCTTATCTTGTCTTGTCTTGTCTTGTCTTGTCTTGTCTTGTCTTGTCTTGTCTTGTCTTGTCTTGTCTCGCCTTGTCTTGTCCTTTCTCGTCCTATCTTATCTTATCTTATCTTATCTTATCTTATCTTATCTTATCTTATCTTATCTTATCTTATCTTATCCTATCTTATCCTATCCTATCCTATCCTATCCTATCCTATCCTATCCTATCCTATCCTATCCTATCCTATCTTATCTTATCTTATCTTATCTTATCTTATCTTATCTTATCTTATCTTATCTTATCTTATCTTATCTTATCTTAATTGTTTTCTTGCCTTGTGTTGATTTGTTTTATCTTTTCCTTTCTCGTCCTGTCTCGCCTTATCTTATCTTATCTTATCTTATCTTATCTTATCTTATCTTATCTTATCTTATCTTATCTTATCTTATCTTATCTTATCTTATCTTATCTTATCTTATCTTATCTTATCTTATCTTATCTTATCTTATCTTATCTTATCTTATCTTATCTTATCCTATCTTATCCTATCCTATCCTATCCTATCCTATCCTATCCTATCCTATCCTATCCTATCCTATCTTATCTTATCTTATCTTATCTTATCTTATCTTATCTTATCTTATCTTATCTTATCTTATCTTATCTTATCTTAATTGTTTTCTTGCCTTGTGTTGATTTGTTTTATCTTTTCCTTTCTCGTCCTGTCTCGCCTTATCTTATCTTATCTTATCTTATCTTGTCTTGTCTTGTCTTGTCTTGTCTTGTCTTGTCTTGTCTTGTCTTGTCTTGTCTTGTCTTGTCTTGTCTTGTCTTGTCTTGTCTTGTCTTGTCTTGTCTTGTCTTGTTGTCTTGTCTTACCTTATCTTGTCCTGTCTCATCCTATCTTATCTTATCTTATCTTATCTTATCTTGTCTTGTCTTGTCTTGTCTTGTCTTGTCTTGTCTTGTCTTGTCTTGTCTTGTCTTGTCTTGTCTTGTCTTGTCTTGTCTTGTCTTGTCTTGTCTTGTTGTCTTGTCTTACCTTATCTTGTCCTGTCTCATCCTATCTTATCTTGTCTTGTCTTGTCTTGTCTTGTCTTGTCTTTTCTTGTCTTGCCTTGCCTTGCCTTGCCTTGCCTTGCCTTATCTATCTTATCTTATCCTATCTTGTCTTGTCTTGTCTTGTCTTGTCTTGTCTTGTCTTGTCTTGTCTTGTCTTGTCTTGTCTTGTCTTGTCTTGTCTTGTCTTGTCTTGTCTTGTCTTGTCTTGTCTCGCCTTGTCTTGTCCTTTCTCGTCCTATCTTATCTTATCTTATCTTATCTTATCTTATCTTATCTCATCTCATCTCATCTCATCTCATCTCATCTCATCTCATCTCATCTCATCTCATCTCATCTCATCTCATCTCATCTCATCTCATCTCATCTCATCTTATCTTATCTTATCTTACCTTGTCCTCTCTCGTCCTTTCTCGTCCTATCTCGTCCTATCTTATCTTATCTTATCTTATCTTATCTTATCTTATCTTATCTTATCTTATCTTATCTTATCTCATCTCATCTCATCTCATCTCATCTCATCTCATCTCATCTCGTCTCGTCTCGTCTCGTCTCGTCTCGTCTCGCCTTGCCTTGCCTTGTCCTGTCTTATCTTATCTTATCTTATCTTATCTTATCTTATCTTATCTTATCTTATCTTATCTTATCTTATCTTATCTTACCTTACCTTACCTTACCTTACCTTACCTTACCTTACCTTACCTTACCTTACCTTACCTTACCTTACCTTACCTTACCTTGTCTTGTCTTGTCCTGTCCTGTCCTGTCCTGTCCTGTCCTGTCCTGTCTTGTCTTGTCTTGTCTTCTCTTCTCTTCTCTTGTCTTGTCTTGTCTTGTCTTGTCTTGTCTTGTCTTGTCTTGCCTTGTCTTGTCTTGCCTTGTTGTCTTGTCTTACCTCATCTTGTCCTGTCTCATCCTATCTTATCTTATCTTATCTTGTCTTGTCTTGTCTTCTCTTGTCTTGTCTTGTCTTGTCTTGCCTTGCCTTGCCTTGCCTTGCCTTGCCTTATCTATCTTATCTTATCTTATCTTATCTTATCTTGTCTTGTCTTGTCTTGTCTTGTCTTGTCTTGTCTTGTCTTGTATTGTCTTGTCTTGTCTTGTCTTGTCTTGTCTTGTCTTGTCTCGCCTTGTCTTGTCCTTTCTCGTCCTATCTTATCTTATCTTATCTTATCTTGTCTTGTCTTGTCTTGTCTTGTCTCGTCTTGTCTCGTCTCGTCTCGTCTCGTCTCGTCTCGTCTCGTCTCGTCTCGTCTCGTCTTATCTTATCTTATCTCGCCTTATCATGTCCTTTCTCGTCCTATCTTATCTTATCTTATCTTATCTTATCTTATCTTATCTTATCTTATCTTATCTTATCTTATCTTATCTTATCTTATCTTATCTTATCTTATCTTATCTTATCTTATCTTATCTTATCTTATCTTATCTTATCTTATCTTATCTTATCTTATCTTATCTTATCTTATCTTATCTTATCTTATCTTATCTTATCTTATCTTATCTTATCTTATCTCATCTCATCTCATCTCATCTCATCTCATCTCATCTCATCTCATCTCATCTCATCTCATCTCATCTTATCTCATCTTATCTTACCTTACCTTGTCCTCTCTCGTCCTTTCTCGTCCTATCTCGTCCTATCTTATCTTATCTTATCTTATCTTATCTTATCTTATCTTATCTTATCTTATCTTATCTTATCTTATCTCATCTCATCTCATCTCATCTCGTCTCGTCTCGTCTCGTCTCGTCTCGTCTCGTCTCGTCTCGTCTTGTCTCGTCTCGTCTCGTCTCGTCTCGCCTTGCCTTGTCCTGTCTTATCTTATCTTATCTTATCTTATCTTATCTTATCTTATCTTATCTTATCTTATCTTATCTTATCTTATCTTATCTTATCTTATCTTATCTTATCTTATCTTACCTTACCTTACCTTACCTTACCTTACCTTACCTTACCTTACCTTACCTTACCTTACCTTACCTTACCTTACCTTACCTTACCTTACCTTACCTTACCTTACCTTACCTTACCTTGTCTTGTCCTGTCCTGTCCTGTCCTGTCCTGTCCTGTCCTGTCCTGTCCTGTCTTGTCTTGTCTTGTCTTGTCTTGTCTTGTCTTGTCTTGTCTTGTCTTGTCTTGTCTTGTCTTGTCTTGTCTTGTCTTGTCTTGTCTTGTCTTGTCTTGTCTTGTCTTGTCTTGTCTTGTCTTGTCTTGTCTTGTCTTGCCTTGTCTTGTCTTGCCTTGTTGTCTTGTCTTACCTCATCTTGTCCTGTCTCATCCTATCTTATCTTATCTTATCTTATCTTGTCTTGTCTTGTCTTGTCTTGTCTTGTCTTGTCTTGTCTTGTCTTGTCTTGCCTTGCCTTGCCTTGCCTTGCCTTGCCTTATCTATCTTATCTTATCTTATCTTATCTTGTCTTGTCTTGTCTTGTCTTGTCTTGTCTTGTCTTGTCTTGTCTTGTCTTGTCTTGTCTCGCCTTGTCTTGTCCTTTCTCGTCCTATCTTATCTTATCTTATCTTATCTTATCTTATCTTGTCTTGTCTTGTCTTGTCTTGTCTTGTCTCGTCTCGTCTCGTCTCGTCTCGTCTCGTCTCGTCTCGTCTCATCTCATCTCATCTTATCTTATCTTATCTTATCTTATCTTATCTTATCTTATCTTATCTTATCTTATCTTATCTTATCTTATCTTATCTTATCTTATCTTATCTTATCTTATCTTATCTTATCTTATCTTATCTTATCTTATCTTATCTTATCTTATCTTATCTTATCTTATCTTATCCTATCCTATCCTATCCTATCCTATCCTATCCTATCCTATCCTATCCTATCCTATCCTATCCTATCTTATCTTATCTTATCTTATCTTATCTTATCTTATCTTATCTTAATTGTTTTCTTGCCTTGTGTTGATTTGTTTTATCTTTTCCTTTCTCGTCCTGTCTCGCCTTATCTTATCTTATCTTATCTTATCTTGTCTTGTCTTGTCTTGTCTTGTCTTGTCTTGTCTTGTCTTGTCTTGTCTTGTCTTGTCTTGTCTTGTCTTGTCTTGTCTTGTCTTGTCTTGTCTTGTCTTGTCTTGTCTTGTCTTGTCTTGTCTTGTCTTGTCTTGTCTTGTCTTGTTGTCTTGTCTTACCTTATCTTGTCCTGTCTCATCCTATCTTATCTTATCTTATCTTATCTTATCTTATCTTATCTTATCTTATCTTATCTTATCTTATCTTGTCTTGTCTTGTCTTGTCTTGTCTTGTCTTGTCTTGTCTTGTCTTGTCTTGTCTTGTCTTGTCTTGTCTTGTTGTCTTGTCTTACCTTATCTTGTCCTGTCTCATCCTATCTTATCTTATCTTATCTTGTCTTGTCTTGCCTTGTCTTGTCTTGTCTTGTCTTGTCTTGTCTTGTCTTGTCTTGTCTTGCCTTGCCTTGCCTTGCCTTGCCTTATCTATCTTATCTTATCTTATCTTGTCTTGTCTTGTCTTGTCTTGTCTTGTCTTGTCTTGTCTTGTCTTGTCTTGTCTTGTCTTGTCTTGTCTTGTCTCGCCTTGTCTTGTCCTTTCTCGTCCTATCTTATCTTATCTTATCTTATCTTATCTTATCTTATCTTATCTTATCTTATCTTATCTTATCTTATCTTATCTTATCTTATCTTATCTTATCTTATCTTATCTTATCTTATCTTATCTTATCTTATCTTATCTTATCTTATCTTATCTTATCTTATCTTATCTTATCTTATCTTATCTTATCTTATCTCATCTCATCTCATCTCATCTCATCTCATCTCATCTCATCTCATCTCATCTCATCTCATCTCATCTCATCTCATCTCATCTTATCTTACCTTACCTTGTCCTCTCTCGTCCTTTCTCGTCCTATCTCGTCCTATCTTATCTTATCTTATCTTATCTTATCTTATCTTATCTTATCTTATCTTATCTTATCTTATCTTATCTTATCTTATCTTATCTTATCTTATCTCATCTCATCTCATCTCATCTCATCTCATCTCATCTCATCTCATCTCATCTTATCTCATCTCATCTCGCCTTGCCTTGTCCTGTCTTATCTTATCTTATCTTATCTTATCTTATCTTATCTTATCTTATCTTATCTTATCTTATCTTATCTTATCTTATCTTATCTTATCTTATCTTATCTTACCTTACCTTACCTTACCTTACCTTACCTTACCTTACCTTACCTTACCTTACCTTACCTTACCTTACCTTACCTTACCTTACCTTACCTTGTCTTGTCCTGTCCTGTCCTGTCCTGTCCTGTCCTGTCCTGTCCTGTCCTGTCCTGTCCTGTCCTGTCTTGTCTTGTCTTGTCTTCTCTTGTCTTGTCTTGTCTTGTCTTGTCTTGTCTTGTCTTGTCTTGTCTTGTCTTGTCTTGTCTTGTCTTGTCTTGTCTTGCCTTGTTGTCTTGTCTTACCTCATCTTGTCCTGTCTCATCCTATCTTATCTTATCTTATCTTATCTTATCTTGTCTTGTCTTGTCTTCTCTTGTCTTCTCTTGTCTTGTCTTGTCTTGCCTTGCCTTGCCTTGCCTTGCCTTGCCTTGCCTTGCCTTGCCTTATCTATCTTATCTTATCTTATCTTGTCTTGTCTTGTCTTGTCTTGTCTTGTCTTGTCTTGTCTTGTCTTGTCTTGTCTTGTCTTGTCTTGTCTTGTCTTCTCTTGTCTTGTCTTGTCTTGTCTTGTCTCGCCTTGTCTTGTCCTTTCTCGTCCTATCTTATCTTATCTTATCTTATCTTATCTTATCTTATCTTATCTTGTCTTGTCTTGTCTTGTCTTGTCTTGTCTTGTCTCGTCTCGTCTCGTCTCGTCTCGTCTCGGCTCGGCTCGGCTCGGCTCGGCTCGGCTCGTCTCGGCTCGTCTCGTCTCGGCTCGTCTCGTCTCATCTTATCTTATCTCGCCTTATCATGTCCTTTCTCGTCCTATCTTATCTTATCTTATCTTATCTTATCTTATCTTATCTTATCTTATCTTATCTTATCTTATCTTGTCTTGTCTTGTCTTGTCTTGTCTCGTCTCGTCTCGTCTCGTCTCGTCTCGTCTCGTCTCGTCTCGGCTCGGCTCGGCTCGTCTCGTCTCATCTTATCTTATCTCGCCTTATCATGTCCTTTCTCGTCCTATCTTATCTTATCTTATCTTGTCTTGTCTTGTCTTGTCTTGTCTTGTCTTGTCTTGTCTTGTCTTGTCTTGTCTTGTCTTGTCTTGTCTTGTCTTGTCTTGTCTTGTCTTGTCTTGTCTTGTCTTGTCTTGTCTTGTCTTGTCTTGTCTTGTCTTGTCTTGTCTTGTTGTCTTGTCTTACCTTATCTTGTCCTGTCTCATCCTATCTTATCTTATCTTATCTTATCTTATCTTATCTTATCTTATCTTATCTTATCTTATCTTATCTTATCTTATCTTATCTTATCTTATCTTATCTTATCTTATCTTATCTTATCTTATCTTATCTTATCTTATCTTATCTTATCTTATCTTATCTTATCTTATCTTATCTTATCTTATCTTATCTTATCTTATCTTATCTTAATTGTTTTCTTGCCTTGTGTTGTCTTGTTTTATCTTTTCCTTTCTCGTCCTGTCTCGCCTTATCTTATCTTATCTTATCTTATCTTATCTTATCTTGTCTTGTCTTGTCTTGTCTTGTCTTGTCTTGTCTTGTCTTGTCTTGTCTTGTCTTGTCTTGTCTTGTCTTGTCTTGTCTTGTCTTGTCTTGTCTTGTCTTGTCTTGTCTTGTCTTGTCTTGTCTTGCCTTGCCTTGCCTTGCCTTGCCTTGGCTTTCCTTGCCTTATCTATCTTATCTTATCTTATCTTATCTTGTCTTGTCTTGTCTTGTCTTGTCTTGTCTTGTCTTGTCTTGTCTTGTCTTGTCTTGTCTTGTCTTGTCTTGTCTTGTCTTGTCTTGTCTTGTCTTGTCTTGTCTTGTCTTGTCTTGCCTTGCCTTGTCTTGTCTTGCCTTGTTGTCTTGTCTTACCTCATCTTGTCCTGTCTCATCCTATCTTATCTTATCTTATCTTGTCTTGTCTTGTCTTCTCTTGTCTTGTCTTGTCTTGTCTTGTCTTGCCTTGCCTTGCCTTGCCTTGCCTTGCCTTATCTATCTTATCTTATCTTGTCTTGTCTTGTCTTGTCTTGTCTTGTCTTGTCTTGTCTTGTCTTGTCTTGTCTTGTCTTGTCTTCTCTTGTCTTCTCTTGTCTTGTCTCGCCTTGTCTTGTCCTTTCTCGTCCTATCTTATCTTATCTTATCTTATCTTATCTTATCTTATTTTATCTTATCTTATCTTATCTTATCTTGTCTTGTCTTGTCTTGTCTTGTCTTGTCTTGTCTTGTCTTGTCTCGGCTCGGCTCGTCTCGGCTCGTCTCGTCTCATCTTATCTTATCTCGCCTTATCATGTCCTTTCTCGTCCTATCTTATCTTATCTTATCTTATCTTATCTTATCTTGTCTTGTCTTGTCTTGTCTTGTCTTGTCTTGTCTTGTCTTGTCTTGTCTTGTCTTGTCTTGTCTTGCCTTGCCTTGCCTTGCCTTGCCTTGGCTTGCCTTATCTATCTTATCTTATCTTATCTTATCTTATCTTATCTTATCTTGTCTTGTCTTGTCTTTTTTTTTTTTTTTTTTTAAAGAGAAAAAGGCATGGTTTATTAAGCAAAACAGCCAGAGAGAGGAGGGTGAGAGAGAGGAGGGGGAACACAAATTCAAATGCAGATTGGAGATGGCCAGTCATGTGTAAATTGAGTCCCGAATAGTAGCTGGTTTTTCTGGTTTTAAAACCTGCCTAGTTGGTGACAAACAAAGTCTTCAAAGTCTTCAGATCTGGCAAACAGGAACCAGAAAAAGCGTGCACATGGGTCTATTCCAGAGGTAGTAAGAGGTGGGTTGTCAGAAGGACGTGACTTTTCCATGGAATCACCAGGGATAATCACTTGGATCACGCTCAGACCACATGACACGAATTGGCTTGCCTTTAATGACCGCAGAATTCATGGTAGCTAAAGCTCGTTCAGCGTCAGCTTGCTCCTGGTAGTTGACATAGGCGTAGCCAAGTGAGCGCCGGGTGATCTTGTCCCTGCAGACGCGGAGGGAGAAGATGGGCCCGGCGGGCATGAACTTCTCGTAGAGCATGGCCTCGGTGACATCGGGGTGCAGGTCGCCCACGTAGAGCGAGGCCACCGGGTAGTCTTCATCATCATCCTTCTCGTAGAGCATGGCCTCGGTGACATCGGGGTGCAGGTCGCCCACGTAGAGCGAGGCCATCAGGTAGTCTTCATCATCATCATCCATCATGATACCAGCAGGTCTCACCGCCATATTGCCCCTTGTCTTGTCTTGTCTTGTCTTGTCTTGTCTTGTCTTGTCTTGTCTTGTCTTGTCTTGTCTTGTCTTGTCTTGTCTTGTCTTGTCTTGTCTTGTCTTGTCTTGTCTTGTCTTGTCTTGTCTTGTCTTGTCTTGTCTTGTCTTGTCTTGTCTTGTCTTGTCTTGTCTTGTCTTGTCTTGCCTTGTCTTGTCTTGCCTTGTTGTCTTGTCTTACCTCATCTTGTCCTGTCTCATCCTATCTTATCTTATCTTATCTTGTCTTGTCTTGTCTTCTCTTGTCTTGTCTTGTCTTGTCTTGCCTTGCCTTGCCTTGCCTTGCCTTGCCTTATCTATCTTATCTTATCTTATCTTATCTTATCTTGTCTTGTCTTGTCTTGTCTTGTCTTGTCTTGTCTTGTCTTGTCTTGTCTTGTCTTGTCTTGTCTTGTCTTGTCTCGCCTTGTCTTGTCCTTTCTCGTCCTATCTTATCTTATCTTATCTTATCTTGTCTTGTCTTGTCTTGTCTTGTCTTGTCTTGTCTTGTCTCGTCTCGTCTCGTCTCGTCTCGTCTCGTCTCGTCTCGTCTCGTCTCGTCTTATCTTATCTTATCTCGCCTTATCATGTCCTTTCTCGTCCTATCTTATCTTATCTTATCTTATCTTATCTTATCTTATCTTATCTTATCTTATCTTATCTTATCTTATCTTATCTTATCTTATCTTATCTTATCTTATCTTATCTTATCTTATCTTATCTTATCTTATCTTATCTTATCTTATCTTATCTTATCTTATCTTATCTTATCTCATCTCATCTCATCTCATCTCATCTCATCTCATCTCATCTCATCTCATCTCATCTCATCTTATCTCATCTTATCTTACCTTACCTTGTCCTCTCTCGTCCTTTCTCGTCCTATCTCGTCCTATCTTATCTTATCTTATCTTATCTTATCTTATCTTATCTTATCTTATCTTATCTTATCTTATCTTATCTCATCTCATCTCATCTCGTCTCGTCTCGTCTCGTCTCGTCTCGTCTCGTCTCGTCTCGTCTCGTCTCGTCTCGTCTTGTCTCGTCTCGTCTCGTCTCGTCTCGCCTTGCCTTGTCCTGTCTTATCTTATCTTATCTTATCTTATCTTATCTTATCTTATCTTATCTTATCTTATCTTATCTTATCTTATCTTATCTTATCTTATCTTATCTTACCTTACCTTACCTTACCTTACCTTACCTTACCTTACCTTACCTTACCTTACCTTACCTTACCTTACCTTACCTTACCTTACCTTACCTTACCTTACCTTACCTTACCTTACCTTGTCCTGTCCTGTCCTGTCCTGTCCTGTCCTGTCCTGTCCTGTCCTGTCCTGTCCTGTCCTGTCCTGTCTTGTCTTGTCTTGTCTTGTCTTGTCTTGTCTTGTCTTGTCTTGTCTTGTCTTGTCTTGTCTTGTCTTGTCTTGTCTTGTCTTGTCTTGTCTTGTCTTGTCTTGTCTTGTCTTGTCTTGCCTTGTCTTGTCTTGCCTTGTTGTCTTGTCTTACCTCATCTTGTCCTGTCTCATCCTATCTTATCTTATCTTATCTTATCTTATCTTGTCTTGTCTTGTCTTGTCTTGTCTTGTCTTGTCTTGTCTTGTCTTGTCTTGTCTTGCCTTGCCTTGCCTTGCCTTGCCTTGCCTTATCTATCTTATCTTATCTTATCTTATCTTGTCTTGTCTTGTCTTGTCTTGTCTTGTCTTGTCTTGTCTTGTCTTGTCTTGTCTCGCCTTGTCTTGTCCTTTCTCGTCCTATCTTATCTTATCTTATCTTATCTTATCTTATCTTGTCTTGTCTTGTCTTGTCTTGTCTTGTCTCGTCTCGTCTCGTCTCGTCTCGTCTCGTCTCGTCTCGTCTCGTCTCGTCTCGTCTCGTCTCATCTCATCTCATCTCATCTCATCTCATCTCATCTCATCTCATCTCATCTCATCTCATCTCATCTCATCTTATCTTATCTTATCTTATCTTATCTTATCTTATCTTATCTTATCTTATCTTATCTTATCTTATCTTATCTTATCTTATCTTATCTTATCTTATCTTATCTTATCTTATCTTATCTTATCTTATCTTATCTTATCTTATCTTATCTTATCTTATCTTATCTTATCTTATCTTATCTTATCCTATCCTATCCTATCCTATCCTATCCTATCCTATCCTATCCTATCCTATCCTATCCTATCTTATCTTATCTTATCTTATCTTATCTTATCTTATCTTATCTTATCTTAATTGTTTTCTTGCCTTGTGTTGATTTGTTTTATCTTTTCCTGTCTCGCCTTATCTTATCTTATCTTATCTTATCTTGTCTTGTCTTGTCTTGTCTTGTCTTGTCTTGTCTTGTCTTGTCTTGTCTTGTCTTGTCTTGTCTTGTCTTGTCTTGTCTTGTCTTGTCTTGTCTTGTCTTGTCTTGTCTTGTCTTGTCTTGTCTTGTCTTGTCTTGTCTTGTTGTCTTGTCTTACCTTATCTTGTCCTGTCTCATCCTATCTTATCTTATCTTATCTTATCTTATCTTATCTTATCTTATCTTATCTTATCTTATCTTGTCTTGTCTTGTCTTGTCTTGTCTTGTCTTGTCTTGTCTTGTCTTGTCTTGTCTTGTCTTGTCTTGTCTTGTCTTGTTGTCTTGTCTTACCTTATCTTGTCCTGTCTCATCCTATCTTATCTTGTCTTGTCTTGTCTTGTCTTGTCTTGTCTTGTCTTGTCTTGTCTTGTCTTTTCTTGTCTTGCCTTGCCTTGCCTTGCCTTGCCTTGCCTTGCCTTGCCTTATCTATCTTATCTTATCCTATCTTGTCTTGTCTTGTCTTGTCTTGTCTTGTCTTGTCTTGTCTCGCCTTGTCTTGTCCTTTCTCGTCCTATCTTATCTTATCTTATCTTATCTTATCTTATCTTATCTTGTCTTGTCTTGTCTTGTCTTGTCTTGTCTTGTCTTGTCTTGTCTTGTCTTGTCTTGTCTTGTCTTGTCTTGTCTTGTCTTGTCTTGTCTTGTCTTGTCTTGTCTTGTCTTGTCTTGTCTTGTCTTGTTGTCTTGTCTTACCTTATCTTGTCCTGTCTCATCCTATCTTATCTTATCTTATCTTGTCTTGTCTTGCCTTGTCTTGTCTTGTCTTGTCTTGTCTTGTCTTGTCTTGTCTTGTCTTGCCTTGCCTTGCCTTGCCTTGCCTTATCTATCTTATCTTATCTTATCTTGTCTTGTCTTGTCTTGTCTTGTCTTGTCTTGTCTTGTCTTGTCTTGTCTTGTCTTGTCTCGCCTTGTCTTGTCCTTTCTCGTCCTATCTTATCTTATCTTATCTTATCTTATCTTATCTTATCTTATCTTATCTTATCTTATCTTATCTTATCTTATCTTATCTTATCTTATCTTATCTTATCTTATCTTATCTTATCTTATCTTATCTTATCTTATCTTATCTTATCTTATCTTATCTTATCTTATCTCATCTCATCTCATCTCATCTCATCTCATCTCATCTCATCTCATCTCATCTCATCTCATCTCATCTCATCTCATCTCATCTCATCTCATCTTATCTTACCTTACCTTGTCCTCTCTCGTCCTTTCTCGTCCTATCTCGTCCTATCTTATCTTATCTTATCTTATCTTATCTTATCTTATCTTATCTTATCTTATCTTATCTTATCTTATCTTATCTTATCTTATCTTATCTTATCTCATCTCATCTCATCTCATCTCATCTCATCTCATCTCATCTCATCTTATCTCATCTCATCTCGCCTTGCCTTGTCCTGTCTTATCTTATCTTATCTTATCTTATCTTATCTTATCTTATCTTATCTTATCTTATCTTATCTTATCTTATCTTATCTTATCTTATCTTATCTTATCTTACCTTACCTTACCTTACCTTACCTTACCTTACCTTACCTTACCTTACCTTACCTTACCTTACCTTACCTTACCTTACCTTACCTTACCTTGTCTTGTCCTGTCCTGTCCTGTCCTGTCCTGTCCTGTCCTGTCCTGTCCTGTCCTGTCCTGTCCTGTCCTGTCTTGTCTTGTCTTGTCTTGTCTTCTCTTGTCTTGTCTTGTCTTGTCTTGTCTTGTCTTGTCTTGTCTTGTCTTGTCTTGTCTTGTCTTGTCTTGTCTTGTCTTGTCTTGCCTTGTTGTCTTGTCTTACCTCATCTTGTCCTGTCTCATCCTATCTTATCTTATCTTATCTTATCTTGTCTTGTCTTGTCTTGTCTTGTCTTCTCTTGTCTTGTCTTGTCTTGCCTTGCCTTGCCTTGCCTTGCCTTGCCTTGCCTTGCCTTGCCTTATCTATCTTATCTTATCTTATCTTGTCTTGTCTTGTCTTGTCTTGTCTTGTCTTGTCTTGTCTTGTCTTGTCTTGTCTTGTCTTGTCTTGTCTTGTCTTCTCTTGTCTTGTCTTGTCTTGTCTTGTCTCGCCTTGTCTTGTCCTTTCTCGTCCTATCTTATCTTATCTTATCTTATCTTATCTTATCTTATCTTATCTTGTCTTGTCTTGTCTTGTCTTGTCTTGTCTCGTCTCGTCTCGTCTCGTCTCGGCTCGGCTCGGCTCGGCTCGGCTCGGCTCGTCTCGGCTCGTCTCGTCTCGGCTCGTCTCGTCTCATCTTATCTTATCTCGCCTTATCATGTCCTTTCTCGTCCTATCTTATCTTATCTTATCTTATCTTATCTTATCTTATCTTATCTTATCTTATCTTATCTTATCTTATCTTGTCTTGTCTTGTCTTGTCTTGTCTCGTCTCGTCTCGTCTCGTCTCGTCTCGTCTCGTCTCGTCTCGTCTCGTCTCGGCTCGGCTCGGCTCGTCTCGTCTCATCTTATCTTATCTCGCCTTATCATGTCCTTTCTCGTCCTATCTTATCTTATCTTATCTTGTCTTGTCTTGTCTTGTCTTGTCTTGTCTTGCCTTGTTGTCTTGTCTTACCTCATCTTGTCCTGTCTCATCCTATCTTATCTTATCTTATCTTATCTTGTCTTGTCTTGTCTTCTCTTGTCTTCTCTTGTCTTGTCTTGTCTTGCCTTGCCTTGCCTTGCCTTGCCTTGCCTTGCCTTGCCTTGCCTTATCTATCTTATCTTATCTTATCTTGTCTTGTCTTGTCTTGTCTTGTCTTGTCTTGTCTTGTCTTGTCTTGTCTTGTCTTGTCTTGTCTTGTCTTGTCTTGTCTTCTCTTGTCTTGTCTTGTCTTGTCTTGTCTCGCCTTGTCTTGTCCTTTCTCGTCCTATCTTATCTTATCTTATCTTATCTTATCTTATCTTATCTTATCTTGTCTTGTCTTGTCTTGTCTTGTCTTGTCTTGTCTCGTCTCGTCTCGTCTCGTCTCGTCTCGTCTCGGCTCGGCTCGGCTCGGCTCGGCTCGGCTCGTCTCGGCTCGTCTCGTCTCGGCTCGTCTCGTCTCATCTTATCTTATCTCGCCTTATCATGTCCTTTCTCGTCCTATCTTATCTTATCTTATCTTATCTTATCTTATCTTATCTTATCTTATCTTATCTTATCTTATCTTGTCTTGTCTTGTCTTGTCTTGTCTCGTCTCGTCTCGTCTCGTCTCGTCTCGTCTCGTCTCGTCTCGTCTCGTCTCGTCTCGGCTCGGCTCGTCTCGTCTCATCTTATCTTATCTCGCCTTATCATGTCCTTTCTCGTCCTATCTTATCTTATCTTATCTTGTCTTGTCTTGTCTTGTCTTGTCTTGTCTTGTCTTGTCTTGTCTTGTCTTGTCTTGTCTTGTCTTGTCTTGTCTTGTCTTGTCTTGTCTTGTCTTGTCTTGTCTTGTCTTGTCTTGTCTTGTCTTGTCTTGTTGTCTTGTCTTACCTTATCTTGTCCTGTCTCATCCTATCTTATCTTATCTTATCTTATCTTATCTTATCTTATCTTATCTTATCTTATCTTATCTTATCTTATCTTATCTTATCTTATCTTATCTTATCTTATCTTATCTTATCTTATCTTATCTTATCTTATCTTATCTTATCTTATCTTATCTTATCTTATCTTATCTTAATTGTTTTCTTGCCTTGTGTTGTCTTGTTTTATCTTTTCCTTTCTCGTCCTGTCTCGCCTTATCTTATCTTATCTTATCTTATCTTATCTTATCTTGTCTTGTCTTGTCTTGTCTTGTCTTGTCTTGTCTTGTCTTGTCTTGTCTTGTCTTGTCTTGTCTTGTCTTGTCTTGTCTTGTCTTGTCTTGTCTTGTCTTGTCTTGCCTTGCCTTGCCTTGCCTTGCCTTGGCTTTCCTTGCCTTATCTATCTTATCTTATCTTATCTTATCTTGTCTTGTCTTGTCTTGTCTTGTCTTGTCTTGTCTTGTCTTGTCTTGTCTTGTCTTGTCTTGTCTTGTCTTGTCTTGTCTTGTCTTGTCTTGTCTTGTCTTGTCTTGTCTTGTCTTGTCTTGTCTTGTCTTGTCTTGTCTTGTCTTGCCTTGCCTTGTCTTGTCTTGCCTTGTTGTCTTGTCTTACCTCATCTTGTCCTGTCTCATCCTATCTTATCTTATCTTATCTTGTCTTGTCTTGTCTTCTCTTGTCTTGTCTTGTCTTGTCTTGTCTTGCCTTGCCTTGCCTTGCCTTGCCTTGCCTTATCTATCTTATCTTATCTTGTCTTGTCTTGTCTTGTCTTGTCTTGTCTTGTCTTGTCTTGTCTTGTCTTGTCTTGTCTTGTCTTGTCTTCTCTTGTCTTCTCTTGTCTTGTCTCGCCTTGTCTTGTCCTTTCTCGTCCTATCTTATCTTATCTTATCTTATCTTATCTTATCTTATTTTATCTTATCTTATCTTATCTTATCTTGTCTTGTCTTGTCTTGTCTTGTCTTGTCTTGTCTTGTCTCGGCTCGGCTCGTCTCGGCTCGTCTCGTCTCATCTTATCTTATCTCGCCTTATCATGTCCTTTCTCGTCCTATCTTATCTTATCTTATCTTATCTTATCTTATCTTGTCTTGTCTTGTCTTGTCTTGTCTTGTCTTGTCTTGTCTTGTCTTGTCTTGTCTTGTCTTGTCTTGTCTTGCCTTGCCTTGCCTTGCCTTGCCTTGGCTTGCCTTATCTATCTTATCTTATCTTATCTTATCTTATCTTATCTTATCTTGTCTTGTCTTGTCTTTTTTTTTTTTTTTTTTTAAAGAGAAAAAGGCATGGTTTATTAAGCAAAACAGCCAGAGAGAGGAGGGTGAGAGAGAGGAGGGGGAACACAAATTCAAATGCAGATTGGAGATGGCCAGTCATGTGTAAATTGAGTCCCGAATAGTAGCTGGTTTTTCTGGTTTTAAAACCTGCCTAGTTGGTGACAAACAAAGTCTTCAAAGTCTTCAGATCTGGCAAACAGGAACCAGAAAAAGCGTGCACATGGGTCTATTCCAGAGGTAGTAAGAGGTGGGTTGTCAGAAGGACGTGACTTTTCCATGGAATCACCAGGGATAATCACTTGGATCACGCTCAGACCACATGACACGAATTGGCTTGCCTTTAATGACCGCAGAATTCATGGTAGCTAAAGCTCGTTCAGCGTCAGCTTGCTCCTGGTAGTTGACATAGGCGTAGCCAAGTGAGCGCCGGGTGATCTTGTCCCTGCAGACGCGGAGGGAGAAGATGGGCCCGGCGGGCATGAACTTCTCGTAGAGCATGGCCTCGGTGACATCGGGGTGCAGGTCGCCCACGTAGAGCGAGGCCACCGGGTAGTCTTCATCATCATCCTTCTCGTAGAGCATGGCCTCGGTGACATCGGGGTGCAGGTCGCCCACGTAGAGCGAGGCCATCAGGTAGTCTTCATCATCATCATCCATCATGATACCAGCAGGTCTCACCGCCATATTGCCCCTTGTCTTGTCTTGTCTTGTCTTGTCTTGTCTTGTCTTGTCTTGTCTTGTCTTGTCTTGTCTTGTCTTGTCTTGTCTTGTCTTGTCTTGTCTTGTCTTGTCTTGTCTTGTCTTGTCTTGTCTTGTCTTGTCTTGTCTTGTCTTGTCTTGTCTTGTCTTGTCTTGTCTTGTCTTGCCTTGTCTTGTCTTGCCTTGTTGTCTTGTCTTACCTCATCTTGTCCTGTCTCATCCTATCTTATCTTATCTTATCTTGTCTTGTCTTGTCTTCTCTTGTCTTGTCTTGTCTTGTCTTGTCTTGTCTTGCCTTGCCTTGCCTTGCCTTGCCTTGCCTTATCTATCTTATCTTATCTTATCTTGTCTTGTCTTGTCTTGTCTTGTCTTGTCTTGTCTTGTCTTGTCTTGTCTTGTCTTGTCTTGTCTTGTCTTGTCTTGTCTTGTCTTGTCTTGTCTTGTCTTGTCTTGTCTTGTCTTGTCTTGTCTTGTCTTGTCTTGTCTTGTCTTGTCTTGTCTTCTCTTGTCTTCTCTTGTCTTCTCTTGTCTTGTCTCGCCTTGTCTTGTCCTTTCTCGTCCTATCTTATCTTATCTTATCTTATCTTATCTTATCTTGTCTTGTCTTGTCTTGTCTTGTCTTGTCTCGGCTCGGCTCGTCTCGGCTCGTCTCGTCTCGGCTCGTCTCGGCTCGTCTCGTCTCATCTTATCTTATCTCGCCTTATCATGTCCTTTCTCGTCCTATCTTATCTTATCTTATCTTATCTTATCTTATCTTATCTTGTCTTGTCTTGTCTTGTCTTGTCTTGTCTTGTCTTGTCTTGTCTTGTCTTGTCTTGTCTTGTCTTGTCTCGTCTCGTCTCGTCTCGTCTCGTCTCGTCTCGTCTCGTCTCGGCTCGGCTCGTCTCGGCTCGGCTCGTCTCGTCTCGGCTCGTCTCGGCTCGTCTCGGCTCATCTTATCTTATCTCGCCTTATCATGTCCTTTCTCGTCCTATCTTATCTTATCTTATCTTATCTTGTCTTGTCTTGTCTTGTCTTGTCTTGTCTTGTCTTGTCTTGTCTTGTCTTGTCTTGTCTTGTCTTGTCTTGTCTTGTCTTGTCTTTTCTTGTCTTGTCTTGTCTTGTCTTGTCTTGTCTTGTCTTGTCTTGTCTTGTCTTGTCTTGTCTTGTTGTCTTGTCTTACCTTATCTTGTCCTGTCTCATCCTATCTTATCTTATCTTATCTTATCTTATCTTATCTTATCTTATCTTATCTTATCTTATCTTATCTTATCTTATCTTATCTTATCTTATCTTATCTTATCTTATCTTATCTTATCTTATCTTATCTTATCTTATCTTATCTTATCTTATCTTATCTTATCTTATCTTATCTTATCTTATCTTATCTTATCTTATCTTATCTTATCTTATCTTATCTTATCTTATCTTATCTTATCTTATCTTAATTGTTTTCTTGCCTTGTGTTGTCTTGTTTTATCTTTTCCTTTCTCGTCCTGTCTCGCCTTATCTTATCTTATCTTATCTTATCTTATCTTATCTTATCTTGTCTTGTCTTGTCTTGTCTTGTCTTGTCTTGTCTTGTCTTGTCTTGTCTTGTCTTGTCTTGTCTTGTCTTGTCTTGTCTTGTCTTGTCTTGTCTTGTCTTGTCTTGTCTTGTCTTGTCTTGTCTTGTCTTGCCTTGCCTTGCCTTGCCTTGCCTTGGCTTTCCTTGCCTTATCTATCTTATCTTATCTTATCTTATCTTGTCTTGTCTTGTCTTGTCTTGTCTTGTCTTGTCTTGTCTTGTCTTGTCTTGTCTTGTCTTGTCTTGTCTTGTCTTGTCTTGTCTTGTCTTGTCTTGTCTTGTCTTGCCTTGCCTTGTCTTGTCTTGCCTTGTTGTCTTGTCTTACCTCATCTTGTCCTGTCTCATCCTATCTTATCTTATCTTGTCTTGTCTTGTCTTGTCTTCTCTTGTCTTGTCTTGTCTTGTCTTGTCTTGTCTTGCCTTGCCTTGCCTTGCCTTGCCTTGCCTTGCCTTATCTATCTTATCTTATCTTGTCTTGTCTTGTCTTGTCTTGTCTTGTCTTGTCTTGTCTTGTCTTGTCTTCTCTTGTCTTCTCTTGTCTTGTCTCGCCTTGTCTTGTCCTTTCTCGTCCTATCTTATCTTATCTTATCTTATCTTATCTTATTTTATCTTATCTTATCTTATCTTATCTTATCTTGTCTTGTCTTGTCTTGTCTTGTCTTGTCTTGTCTTGTCTCGGCTCGGCTCGGCTCGGCTCGTCTCGTCTCATCTTATCTTATCTCGCCTTATCATGTCCTTTCTCGTCCTATCTTATCTTATCTTATCTTATCTTATCTTATCTTATCTTGTCTTGTCTTGTCTTGTCTTGTCTTGTCTTGTCTTGTCTTGTCTTGTCTTGTCTTGTCTTGTCTTGTCTTGTCTTGTCTTGTCTTGTCTTGTCTTGTCTTGTCTTGTCTTGCCTTGCCTTGCCTTGCCTTGCCTTGCCTTGCCTTGGCTTGCCTTATCTATCTTATCTTATCTTATCTTATCTTGTCTTGTCTTGTCTTTTTTTTTTTTTTTTTTTTTTAAAGAGAAAAAGGCATGGTTTATTAAGCAAAACAGCCAGAGAGAGGAGGGTGAGAGAGAGGAGGGGGAACACAAATTCAAATGCAGATTGGAGATGGCCAGTCATGTGTAAATTGAGTCCCGAATAGTAGCTGGTTTTTCTGGTTTTAAAACCTGCCTAGTTGGTGACAAACAAAGTCTTCAAAGTCTTCAGATCTGGCAAACAGGAACCAGAAAAAGCGTGCACATGGGTCTATTCCAGAGGTAGTAAGAGGTGGGTTGTCAGAAGGACGTGACTTTTCCATGGAATCACCAGGGATAATCACTTGGATCACGCTCAGACCACATGACACGAATTGGCTTGCCTTTAATGACCGCAGAATTCATGGTAGCTAAAGCTCGTTCAGCGTCAGCTTGCTCCTGGTAGTTGACATAGGCGTAGCCAAGTGAGCGCCGGGTGATCTTGTCCCTGCAGACGCGGAGGGAGAAGATGGGCCCGGCGGGCATGAACTTCTCGTAGAGCATGGCCTCGGTGACATCGGGGTGCAGGTCGCCCACGTAGAGCGAGGCCACCGGGTAGTCTTCATCATCATCCTTCTCGTAGAGCATGGCCTCGGTGACATCGGGGTGCAGGTCGCCCACGTAGAGCGAGGCCATCAGGTAGTCTTCATCATCATCATCCATCATGATACCAGCAGGTCTCACCGCCATATTGCCCCTTGTCTTGTCTTGTCTTGTCTTGTCTTGTCTTGTCTTGTCTTGTCTTGTCTTGTCTTGTCTTGTCTTGTCTTGTCTTGTCTTGTCTTGTCTTGTCTTGTCTTGTCTTGTCTTGTCTTGTCTTGTCTTGTCTTGTCTTGTCTTGTCTTGTCTTGCCTTGTCTTGTCTTGCCTTGTTGTCTTGTCTTACCTCATCTTGTCCTGTCTCATCCTATCTTATCTTATCTTATCTTGTCTTGTCTTGTCTTCTCTTGTCTTGTCTTGTCTTGTCTTGCCTTGCCTTGCCTTGCCTTGCCTTATCTATCTTATCTTATCTTATCTTGTCTTGTCTTGTCTTGTCTTGTCTTGTCTTGTCTTGTCTTGTCTTGTCTTGTCTTGTCTTGTCTTGTCTTGTCTTGTCTTGTCTTGTCTTGTCTTGTCTTGTCTTGTCTTGTCTTGTCTTGTCTTGTCTTGTCTTGTCTCGCCTTGTCTTGTCCTTTCTCGTCCTATCTTATCTTATCTTATCTTATCTTATCTTATCTTGTCTTGTCTTGTCTTGTCTTGTCTTGTCTCGGCTCGGCTCGGCTCGGCTCGGCTCGTCTCGTCTCGGCTCGTCTCGGCTCGTCTCGTCTCATCTTATCTTATCTCGCCTTATCATGTCCTTTCTCGTCCTATCTTATCTTATCTTATCTTATCTTATCTTATCTTGTCTTGTCTTGTCTTGTCTTGTCTTGTCTTGTCTTGTCTTGTCTTGTCTTGTCTTGTCTCGTCTCGTCTCGTCTCGTCTCGTCTCGTCTCGTCTCGTCTCGTCTCGTCTCGGCTCGTCTCGGCTCGGCTCGGCTCGTCTCGGCTCGTCTCGGCTCATCTTATCTTATCTCGCCTTATCATGTCCTTTCTCGTCCTATCTTATCTTATCTTATCTTATCTTATCTTATCTTATCTTATCTTGTCTTGTCTTGTCTTGTCTTGTCTTGTCTTGTCTTGTCTTGTCTTGTCTTGTCTTGTCTTGTCTTGTCTTGTCTTGTCTTGTCTTGTCTTGTCTTGTCTTGTCTTGTCTTGTCTTGTCTTGTCTTGTCTTGTTGTCTTGTCTTACCTTATCTTGTCCTGTCTCATCCTATCTTATCTTATCTTATCTTGTCTTGTCTTGTCTTGTCTTGTCTTGTCTTGTCTTGTCTTGTCTTGTCTTGTCTTGTCTTGTCTTGCCTTGCCTTGCCTTGCCTTGCCTTATCTATCTTATCTTATCTTATCTTGTCTTGTCTTGTCTTGTCTTGTCTTGTCTTGCCTTGCCTTGCCTTGCCTTGCCTTGCCTTATCTATCTTATCTTATCTTATCTTGTCTTGTCTTGTCTTGTCTTGTCTTGTCTTGTCTTGTCTTGTCTTGTCTTGTCTTGTCTTGTCTTGTTGTCTTGTCTTACCTTATCTTGTCCTGTCTCATCCTATCTTATCTTATCTTATCTTGTCTTGTCTTGTCTTGTCTTGTCTTGTCTTGTCTTGTCTTGTCTTGTCTTGTCTTGTCTTGTCTTGTCTTGTCTTGTCTTGTCTTGTCTTGTCTTGTCTTGTCTTGTCTTGTCATGCCTTGCCTTGGCTTGCCTTGCCTTATCTATCTTATCTTGTCTTGTCTTGTCTTGTCTTGTCTTGTCTTGTCTTGTCTTGTCTTGTCTTGTCTTGTCTTGTCTTGTCTTGTCTTGTCTTGTCTTGTCTTGTCTTGTCTTGTCTTGTCTTGTCTTGTCTTGTCTTGTCTTGTCTTGTCTTGTCTTGCCTTGCCTTGCCTTGCCTTGCCTTATCTATCTTATCTTATCCTATCTTGTCTTGTCTTGTCTTGTCTTGTCTTGTCTTGCCTTGCCTTGCCTTGCCTTGCCTTGCCTTATCTATCTTATCTTATCTTATCTTGTCTTGTCTTGTCTTGTCTTGTCTTGTCTTGTCTTGTCTTGTCTCGCCTTGTCTTGTCCTTTCTCGTCCTATCTTATCTTATCTTATCTTATCTTATCTTATCTTATCTTATCTTATCTTATCTTATCTTATCTTATCTTATCTTATCTTATCTTATCTTATCTTATCTTATCTTATCTTATCTTATCTTATCTTATCTTATCTTATCTCATCTCATCTCATCTCATCTCATCTCATCTCATCTCATCTCATCTCATCTCATCTCATCTCATCTCATCTCATCTCATCTCATCTCATCTCATCTTATCTCATCTTATCTTACCTTACCTTGTCCTCTCTCGTCCTTTCTCGTCCTACCTCGTCCTATCTTATCTTATCTTATCTTATCTTATCTTATCTTATCTTATCTTATCTTATCTTATCTTATCTTATCTTATCTTATCTCATCTCATCTCATCTCATCTCATCTCATCTCATCTCATCTCATCTCATCTCATCTCATCTCATCTTGCCTTGCCTTGCCTTGTCCTGTCTTATCTTATCTTATCTTATCTTATCTTATCTTATCTTATCTTATCTTATCTTATCTTATCTTATCTTATCTTATCTTATCTTATCTTATCTTATCTTATCTTATCTTATCTTATCTTACCTTACCTTACCTTATCTTATCTTACCTTACCTTACCTTACCTTACCTTACCTTACCTTACCTTACCTTACCTTACCTTACCTTGTCTTGTCTTGTCCTGTCCTGTCCTGTCCTGTCCTGTCCTGTCCTGTCCTGTCCTGTCCTGTCTTGTCTTGTCTTGTCTTGTCTTGTCTTGTCTTGTCTTCTCTTGTCTTGTCTTCTCTTGTCTTGTCTTGTCTTGTCTTGTCTTGTCTTGTCTTGTCTTGTCTTGTCTTGTCTTGTCTTGTCTTGTCTTGTCTTGTCTTGTCTTGTCTTGTCTTGTCTTGTCTTGTCTTGTCTTGTCTTGTCTTGTCTTGCCTTGTCTTGTCTTGCCTTGTTGTCTTGTCTTACCTCATCTTGTCCTGTCTCATCCTATCTTATCTTATCTTATCTTGTCTTGTCTTGTCTTGTCTTGTCTTGTCTTGTCTTGTCTTGTCTTGTCTTGTCTTGTCTTGTCTTGTCTTGCCTTGCCTTGCCTTGCCTTGCCTTGCCTTATCTATCTTATCTTATCTTATCTTGTCTTGTCTTGTCTTGTCTTGTCTTGTCTTGTCTTGTCTTGTCTTGTCTTGTCTTGTCTTGTCTTGTCTTGTCTTGTCTTCTCTTGTCTTCTCTTGTCTTGTCTCGCCTTGTCTTGTCCTTTCTCGTCCTATCTTATCTTATCTTATCTTATCTTATCTTATCTTATCTTATCTTGTCTTGTCTTGTCTTGTCTTGTCTTGTCTTGTCTTGTCTTGTCTTGTCTTGTCTCGTCTCGTCTCGTCTCGGCTCGGCTCGTCTCGTCTCGGCTCGGCTCGGCTCGGCTCGGCTCGGCTCGGCTCGTCTCATCTTATCTTATCTCGCCTTATCATGTCCTTTCTCGTCCTATCTTATCTTATCTTATCTTATCTTATCTTATCTTATCTTATCTTATCTTATCTTATCTTATCTTATCTTGTCTTGTCTTGTCTTGTCTCGTCTCGTCTCGTCTCGTCTCGTCTCGTCTCGTCTCGTCTCGTCTCGTCTCGTCTCGTCTCGGCTCGTCTCGGCTCGTCTCATCTTATCTTATCTCGCCTTATCATGTCCTTTCTCGTCCTATCTTATCTTATCTTATCTTATCTTATCTTATCTTATCTTATCTTGTCTTGTCTTGTCTTGTCTTGTCTTGTCTTGTCTTGTCTTGTCTTGTCTTGTCTTGTCTTGTCTTGTCTTGTTGTCTTGTCTTACCTTATCTTGTCCTGTCTCATCCTATCTTATCTCATCTCATCTCATCTCATCTCATCTTATCTTACCTTACCTTGTCCTCTCTCGTCCTTTCTCGTCCTATCTCGTCCTATCTTATCTTATCTTATCTTATCTTATCTTATCTTATCTTATCTTATCTTATCTCATCTCATCTCATCTCATCTCATCTCATCTCATCTCATCTCATCTCATCTCATCTCATCTCATCTTATCTCATCTCATCTTGCCTTGCCTTGTCCTGTCTTATCTTATCTTATCTTATCTTATCTTATCTTATCTTATCTTATCTTATCTTATCTTATCTTATCTTATCTTATCTTATCTTATCTTATCTTACCTTACCTTACCTTACCTTACCTTACCTTACCTTACCTTACCTTACCTTACCTTACCTTACCTTACCTTACCTTACCTTACCTTACCTTACCTTGTCTTGTCCTGTCCTGTCCTGTCCTGTCCTGTCCTGTCCTGTCCTGTCCTGTCCTGTCCTGTCCTGTCCTGTCCTGTCTTGTCTTGTCTTGTCTTGTCTTGTCTTGTCTTGTCTTGTCTTGTCTTGTCTTGTCTTGTCTTGTCTTGTCTTGTCTTGTCTTGTCTTGTCTTGTCTTGTCTTGTCTTGTCTTGTCTTGTCTTGTCTTGTCTTGTCTTGTCTTGCCTTGTTGTCTTGTCTTACCTCATCTTGTCCTGTCTCATCCTATCTTATCTTATCTTATCTTATCTTGTCTTGTCTTGTCTTCTCTTGTCTTCTCTTGTCTTGTCTTGTCTTGCCTTGCCTTGCCTTGCCTTGCCTTGCCTTGCCTTGCCTTGCCTTATCTATCTTATCTTATCTTATCTTGTCTTGTCTTGTCTTGTCTTGTCTTGTCTTGTCTTGTCTTGTCTTGTCTTGTCTTGTCTTGTCTTGTCTTGTCTTGTCTTGTCTTGTCTTGTCTTGTCTTGTCTCGCCTTGTCTTGTCCTTTCTCGTCCTATCTTATCTTATCTTATCTTATCTTATCTTATCTTATCTTGTCTTGTCTTGTCTTGTCTTGTCTCGTCTCGTCTCGTCTCGTCTCGTCTCGTCTCGTCTCGTCTCGTCTCGTCTCGTCTCGTCTCGGCTCGGCTCGGCTCGGCTCGGCTCGGCTCGTCTCGGCTCGTCTCGTCTCATCTTATCTTATCTCGCCTTATCATGTCCTTTCTCGTCCTATCTTATCTTATCTTATCTTATCTTATCTTATCTTATCTTATCTTATCTTATCTTATCTTATCTTGTCTTGTCTTGTCTCGTCTCGTCTCGTCTCGTCTCGTCTCGTCTCGTCTCGTCTCGGCTCGGCTCGGCTCGGCTCGGCTCGGCTCGGCTCGTCTCGGCTCGTCTCGTCTCATCTTATCTTATCTCGCCTTATCATGTCCTTTCTCGTCCTATCTTATCTTATCTTATCTTGTCTTGTCTTGTCTTGTCTTGTCTTGTCTTGTCTTGTCTTGTCTTGTCTTGTCTTGTCTTTTCTTGTCTTGTCTTGTCTTGTCTTGTCTTGTCTTGTCTTGTCTTGTCTTGTCTTGTCTTGTCTTGTCTTGTCTTGTCTTGTCTTGTTGTCTTGTCTTACCTTATCTTGTCCTGTCTCATCCTATCTTATCCTATCTTATCTTATCTTATCTTATCTTATCTTATCTTATCTTATCTTATCTTATCTTATCTTATCTTATCTTATCTTATCTTATCTTATCTTATCTTATCTTGTCTTGTCTTGTCTCGTCTCGTCTCGTCTCGTCTCGTCTCGTCTCGTCTCGTCTCGGCTCGGCTCGTCTCGGCTCGGCTCGGCTCGGCTCGTCTCATCTTATCTTATCTCGCCTTATCATGTCCTTTCTCGTCCTATCTTATCTTATCTTATCTTATCTTATCTTATCTTATCTTATCTTGTCTTGTCTTGTCTTGTCTTGTCTTGTCTTGTCTTGTCTTGTCTTGTCTTGTCTTGTCTTGTCTTGTCTTGTCTTGTCTTGTTGTCTTGTCTTACCTTATCTTGTCCTGTCTCATCCTATCTTATCTCATCTCATCTCATCTCATCTCATCTTATCTTACCTTACCTTGTCCTCTCTCGTCCTTTCTCGTCCTATCTCGTCCTATCTTATCTTATCTTATCTTATCTTATCTTATCTTATCTTATCTTATCTCATCTCATCTCATCTCATCTCATCTCATCTCATCTCATCTCATCTCATCTCATCTCATCTTATCTCATCTCATCTTGCCTTGCCTTGTCCTGTCTTATCTTATCTTATCTTATCTTATCTTATCTTATCTTATCTTATCTTATCTTATCTTATCTTATCTTATCTTATCTTATCTTATCTTACCTTACCTTACCTTACCTTACCTTACCTTACCTTACCTTACCTTACCTTACCTTACCTTACCTTACCTTACCTTACCTTACCTTACCTTACCTTACCTTGTCTTGTCCTGTCCTGTCCTGTCCTGTCCTGTCCTGTCCTGTCCTGTCCTGTCCTGTCCTGTCCTGTCCTGTCTTGTCTTGTCTTGTCTTCTCTTGTCTTGTCTTCTCTTGTCTTGTCTTGTCTTGTCTTGTCTTGTCTTGTCTTGTCTTGTCTTGTCTTGTCTTGTCTTGTCTTGTCTTGTCTTGTCTTGTCTTGTCTTGCCTTGTTGTCTTGTCTTACCTCATCTTGTCCTGTCTCATCCTATCTTATCTTATCTTATCTTATCTTGTCTTGTCTTGTCTTCTCTTGTCTTCTCTTGTCTTGTCTTGTCTTGCCTTGCCTTGCCTTGCCTTGCCTTGCCTTGCCTTGCCTTGCCTTGCCTTATCTATCTTATCTTATCTTATCTTGTCTTGTCTTGTCTTGTCTTGTCTTGTCTTGTCTTGTCTTGTCTTGTCTTGTCTTGTCTTGTCTTGTCTTGTCTTGTCTTGTCTTGTCTTGTCTTGTCTCGCCTTGTCTTGTCCTTTCTCGTCCTATCTTATCTTATCTTATCTTATCTTATCTTATCTTGTCTTGTCTTGTCTTGTCTTGTCTTGTCTCGTCTCGTCTCGTCTCGTCTCGTCTCGTCTCGTCTCGTCTCGTCTCGTCTCGGCTCGGCTCGGCTCGGCTCGGCTCGTCTCGGCTCGTCTCGTCTCATCTTATCTTATCTCGCCTTATCATGTCCTTTCTCGTCCTATCTTATCTTATCTTATCTTATCTTATCTTATCTTATCTTATCTTATCTTATCTTATCTTATCTTATCTTGTCTTGTCTTGTCTCGTCTCGTCTCGTCTCGTCTCGTCTCGTCTCGTCTCGTCTCGTCTCGTCTCGGCTCGGCTCGGCTCGGCTCGGCTCGGCTCGTCTCGGCTCGTCTCGTCTCATCTTATCTTATCTCGCCTTATCATGTCCTTTCTCGTCCTATCTTATCTTATCTTATCTTGTCTTGTCTTGTCTTGTCTTGTCTTGTCTTGTCTTGTCTTGTCTTGTCTTGTCTTGTCTTGTCTTTTCTTGTCTTGTCTTGTCTTGTCTTGTCTTGTCTTGTCTTGTCTTGTCTTGTCTTGTCTTGTCTTGTCTTGTTGTCTTGTCTTACCTTATCTTGTCCTGTCTCATCCTATCTTATCTTATCTTATCTTATCTTATCTTATCTTATCTTATCTTATCTTATCTTATCTTATCTTATCTTATCTTATCTTATCTTATCTTATCTTATCTTATCTTATCTTATCTTATCTTATCTTATCTTATCTTATCTTATCTTATCTTATCTTATCTTATCTTATCTTAATTGTTTTCTTGCCTTGTGTTGTCTTGTTTTATCTTTTCCTTTCTCGTCCTGTCTCGCCTTATCTTATCTTATCTTATCTTATCTTATCTTATCTTATCTTGTCTTGTCTTGTCTTGTCTTGTCTTGTCTTGTCTTGTCTTGTCTTGTCTTGTCTTGTCTTGTCTTGTCTTGTCTTGTCTTGTCTTGTCTTGTCTTGTCTTGTCTTGTCTTGTCTTGTCTTGTCTTGTCTTGTCTTGCCTTGCCTTGCCTTGCCTTGGCTTTCCTTGCCTTATCTATCTTATCTTATCTTATCTTATCTTGTCTTGTCTTGTCTTGTCTTGTCTTGTCTTGTCTTGTCTTGTCTTGTCTTGTCTTGTCTTGTCTTGTCTTGTCTTGTCTTGTCTTGTCTTGTCTTGTCTTGTCTTGTCTTGTCTTGTCTTGTCTTGTCTTGTCTTGTCTTGTCTTGTCTTGTCTTGTCTTGTCTTGCCTTGTCTTGTCTTGCCTTGTTGTCTTGTCTTACCTCATCTTGTCCTGTCTCATCCTATCTTATCTTATCTTATCTTGTCTTGTCTTGTCTTGTCTTCTCTTGTCTTGTCTTGTCTTGTCTTGTCTTGCCTTGCCTTGCCTTGCCTTGCCTTGCCTTATCTATCTTATCTTATCTTGTCTTGTCTTGTCTTGTCTTGTCTTGTCTTGTCTTGTCTTGTCTTCTCTTGTCTTCTCTTGTCTTGTCTCGCCTTGTCTTGTCCTTTCTCGTCCTATCTTATCTTATCTTATCTTATCTTATCTTATCTTATCTTATCTTGTCTTGTCTTGTCTTGTCTTGTCTTGTCTCGTCTCGTCTCGTCTCGTCTCGTCTCGTCTCGTCTCGTCTCGTCTCGTCTCGTCTCGTCTCGGCTCGGCTCGGCTCGGCTCGTCTCGGCTCGTCTCGTCTCATCTTATCTTATCTCGCCTTATCATGTCCTTTCTCGTCCTATCTTATCTTATCTTATCTTATCTCATCTCATCTCATCTCATCTCATCTCATCTCATCTCATCTTATCTCATCTCATCTTGCCTTGCCTTGTCCTGTCTTATCTTATCTTATCTTATCTTATCTTATCTTATCTTATCTTATCTTATCTTATCTTATCTTATCTTATCTTATCTTATCTTACCTTACCTTACCTTACCTTACCTTACCTTACCTTACCTTACCTTACCTTACCTTACCTTACCTTACCTTACCTTACCTTACCTTACCTTGTCTTGTCTTGTCCTGTCCTGTCCTGTCCTGTCCTGTCCTGTCCTGTCCTGTCCTGTCCTGTCCTGTCCTGTCTTGTCTTGTCTTGTCTTGTCTTGTCTTGTCTTGTCTTGTCTTGTCTTGTCTTGTCTTGTCTTGTCTTGTCTTGTCTTGTCTTGTCTTGTCTTGTCTTGTCTTGTCTTGTCTTGTCTTGTCTTGTCTTGTCTTGTCTTGCCTTGTTGTCTTGTCTTACCTCATCTTGTCCTGTCTCATCCTATCTTATCTTATCTTATCTTATCTTGTCTTGTCTTGTCTTCTCTTGTCTTCTCTTGTCTTGTCTTGCCTTGCCTTGCCTTGCCTTGCCTTGCCTTGCCTTGCCTTGCCTTATCTATCTTATCTTATCTTATCTTGTCTTGTCTTGTCTTGTCTTGTCTTGTCTTGTCTTGTCTTGTCTTGTCTTGTCTTGTCTTGTCTTCTCTTGTCTCGCCTTGTCTTGTCCTTTCTCGTCCTATCTTATCTTATCTTATCTTATCTTATCTTATCTTATCTTATCTTATCTTGTCTTGTCTTGTCTTGTCTTGTCTTGTCTTGTCTTGTCTTGTCTCGTCTCGTCTCGTCTCGTCTCGTCTCGGCTCGGCTCGGCTCGGCTCGGCTCGGCTCGGCTCGGCTCGTCTCGGCTCGTCTCGTCTCATCTTATCTTATCTCGCCTTATCATGTCCTTTCTCGTCCTATCTTATCTTATCTTATCTTATCTTATCTTATCTTATCTTATCTTATCTTATCTTATCTTATCTTATCTTATCTTGTCTTGTCTTGTCTTGTCTTGTCTTGTCTCGTCTCGTCTCGTCTCGTCTCGTCTCGTCTCGGCTCGGCTCGGCTCGGCTCGGCTCGGCTCGGCTCGGCTCGGCTCGGCTCGTCTCGTCTCATCTTATCTTATCTCGCCTTATCATGTCCTTTCTCGTCCTATCTTATCTTATCTTATCTTGTCTTGTCTTGTCTTGTCTTGTCTTGTCTTGTCTTGTCTTGTCTTGTCTTGTCTTGTCTTGTCTTGTCTTGTCTTGTCTTGTCTTGTCTTGTCTTGTCTTGTCTTGTCTTGTCTTGTCTTGTCTTGTCTTGTCTTGTCTTGTTGTCTTGTCTTACCTTATCTTGTCCTGTCTCATCCTGTCTCATCCTATCTTATCTTATCTTATCTTATCTTATCTTATCTTATCTTATCTTATCTTATCTTATCTTATCTTATCTTATCTTATCTTATCTTATCTTATCTTATCTTATCTTATCTTATCTTATCTTATCTTATCTTATCTTATCTTATCTTATCTTATCTTATCTTATCTTATCTTATCTTATCTTATCTTATCTTAATTGTTTTCTTGCCTTGTGTTGTCTTGTTTTATCTTTTCCTTTCTCGTCCTGTCTCGCCTTATCTTATCTTATCTTATCTTATCTTATCTTATCTTATCTTATCTTGTCTTGTCTTGTCTTGTCTTGTCTTGTCTTGTCTTGTCTTGTCTTGTCTTGTCTTGTCTTGTCTTGTCTTGTCTTGTCTTGTCTTGTCTTGTCTTGTCTTGTCTTGCCTTGCCTTGCCTTGCCTTGCCTTGGCTTTCCTTGCCTTATCTATCTTATCTTATCTTATCTTATCTTGTCTTGTCTTGTCTTGTCTTGTCTTGTCTTGTCTTGTCTTGTCTTGTCTTGTCTTGTCTTGTCTTGTCTTGTCTTGTCTTGTCTTGTCTTGTCTTGTCTTGTCTTGTCTTGTCTTGTCTTGTCTTGTCTTGTCTTGCCTTGCCTTGCCTTGTCTTGCCTTGTTGTCTTGTCTTACCTCATCTTGTCCTGTCTCATCCTATCTTATCTTATCTTATCTTATCTTGTCTTGTCTTGTCTTCTCTTGTCTTCTCTTGTCTTGTCTTGTCTTGCCTTGCCTTGCCTTGCCTTGCCTTGCCTTGCCTTGCCTTATCTATCTTATCTTATCTTATCTTGTCTTGTCTTGTCTTGTCTTGTCTTGTCTTGTCTTGTCTTGTCTTGTCTTGTCTTCTCTTGTCTTGTCTTGTCTTGTCTTGTCTCGCCTTGTCTTGTCCTTTCTCGTCCTATCTTATCTTATCTTATCTTATCTTATCTTATCTTGTCTTGTCTTGTCTTGTCTTGTCTCGTCTCGTCTCGTCTCGTCTCGTCTCGTCTCGTCTCGGCTCGGCTCGGCTCGGCTCGGCTCGGCTCGGCTCGTCTCGGCTCGTCTCGTCTCATCTTATCTTATCTCGCCTTATCATGTCCTTTCTCGTCCTATCTTATCTTATCTTATCTTATCTTATCTTATCTTATCTTATCTTATCTTATCTTATCTTATCTTATCTTATCTTATCTTATCTTGTCTTGTCTTGTCTTGTCTTGTCTTGTCTCGTCTCGTCTCGTCTCGTCTCGTCTCGTCTCGTCTCGTCTCGGCTCGGCTCGGCTCGGCTCGGCTCGGCTCGGCTCATCTTATCTTATCTCGCCTTATCATGTCCTTTCTCGTCCTATCTTATCTTATCTTATCTTGTCTTGTCTTGTCTTGTCTTGTCTTGTCTTGTCTTGTCTTGTCTTGTCTTGTCTTGTCTTGTCTTGTCTTGTCTTGTCTTGTCTTGTCTTGTCTTGTCTTGTCTTGTCTTGTCTTGTCTTGTCTTGTCTTGTCTTGTCTTGTCTTGTCTTGTCTTGTTGTCTTGTCTTACCTTATCTTGTCCTGTCTCATCCTATCTTATCTTATCTTATCTTATCTTATCTTATCTTATCTTATCTTATCTTATCTTATCTTATCTTATCTTATCTTATCTTATCTTATCTTATCTTATCTTATCTTATCTTATCTTATCTTATCTTATCTTATCTTATCTTATCTTATCTTATCTTATCTTATCTTATCTTATCTTATCTTATCTTATCTTATCTTATCTTATCTTAATTGTTTTCTTGCCTTGTGTTGTCTTGTTTTATCTTTTCCTTTCTCGTCCTGTCTCGCCTTATCTTATCTTATCTTATCTTATCTTATCTTATCTTATCTTGTCTTGTCTTGTCTTGTCTTGTCTTGTCTTGTCTTGTCTTGTCTTGTCTTGTCTTGTCTTGTCTTGTCTTGTCTTGTCTTGTCTTGTCTTGTCTTGTCTTGTCTTGTCTTGTCTTGTCTTGCCTTGCCTTGCCTTGCCTTGGCTTTCCTTGCCTTATCTATCTTATCTTATCTTATCTTATCTTGTCTTGTCTTGTCTTGTCTTGTCTTGTCTTGTCTTGTCTTGTCTTGTCTTGTCTTGTCTTGTCTTGTCTTGTCTTGTCTTGTCTTGTCTTGTCTTGTCTTGTCTTGTCTTGTCTTGTCTTGCCTTGTCTTGTCTTGCCTTGTTGTCTTGTCTTACCTCATCTTGTCCTGTCTCATCCTATCTTATCTTATCTTGTCTTGTCTTGTCTTCTCTTGTCTTGTCTTGTCTTGTCTTGTCTTGTCTTGCCTTGCCTTGCCTTGCCTTGCCTTGCCTTGCCTTGCCTTGCCTTGCCTTATCTATCTTATCTTATCTTGTCTTGTCTTGTCTTGTCTTGTCTTGTCTTGTCTTGTCTTCTCTTGTCTTCTCTTGTCTTGTCTCGCCTTGTCTTGTCCTTTCTCGTCCTATCTTATCTTATCTTATCTTATCTTATCTTATTTTATCTTATCTTATCTTATCTTATCTTGTCTTGTCTTGTCTTGTCTTGTCTTGTCTTGTCTTGTCTTGTCTTGTCTTGTCTTGTCTTGTCTCGGCTCGGCTCGTCTCGGCTCGTCTCGTCTCATCTTATCTTATCTCGCCTTATCATGTCCTTTCTCGTCCTATCTTATCTTATCTTATCTTATCTTATCTTATCTTGTCTTGTCTTGTCTTGTCTTGTCTTGTCTTGTCTTGTCTTGTCTTGTCTTGTCTTGTCTTGTCTTGTCTTGTCTTGTCTTGTCTTGTCTTGTCTTGTCTTGTCTTGTCTTGTCTTGTCTTGCCTTGCCTTGCCTTGCCTTGCCTTGCCTTGCCTTGCCTTATCTATCTTATCTTATCTTATCTTATCTTGTCTTGTCTTGTCTTGTCTTGTCTTGTCTTGTCTTGTCTTGTCTTGTCTTTTCTTGTCTTGCCTTGCCTTGCCTTATCTATCTTATCTTATCCTATCTTGTCTTGTCTTGTCTTGTCTTGTCTTGTCTTGTCTTGTCTTGTCTCGCCTTGTCTTGTCCTTTCTCGTCCTATCTTATCTTATCTTATCTTATCTTGTCTTGTCTTGTCTTGACTTGTCTTGTCTCGTCTCGTCTCGTCTCGTCTCGTCTCATCTCATCTCATCTTATCTTATCTCGCCTTATCATGTCCTTGTCTTGTCTTGTCTTGTCTTGTCTTGTCTTGTCTTGTCTTGTCTTGTCTTGTCTTGTCTTGTCTTGTCTTGTCTTGTCTTGTCTTGTCTTGTCTTGTCTTGTCTTGTTGTCTTGTCTTACCTTATCTTGTCCTGTCTCATCCTATCTTATCTTATCTTATCTTATCTTATCTTATCTTATCTTATCTTATCTTATCTTATCTTATCTTATCTTATCTTATCTTATCTTATCTTATCTTATCTTATCTTATCTTATCTTATCTTATCTTATCTCATCTCATCTCATCTCATCTCATCTCATCTCATCTCATCTCATCTCATCTCATCTCATCTCATCTCATCTCATCTCATCTCATCTCATCTCATCTCATCTCATCTCA
Source organism: Bothrops alternatus (assembly GCA_034064705.1). Classification (NCBI taxonomy): domain Eukaryota; kingdom Metazoa; phylum Chordata; class Lepidosauria; order Squamata; family Viperidae; genus Bothrops; species Bothrops alternatus. The sequence continues at coordinate 877,920 of JARGCV010000216.1, forward strand.
TCTCATCTCATCTCATCTCATCTCATCTCATCTCATCTCATCTCATCTCATCTTATCTTATCTTATCTTATCTTATCTTATCTTATCTTATCTTATCTTATCTTAATTGTTTTCTTGCCTTGTGTTGTCTTGTTTTATCTTTTCCTTTCTCGTCCTGTCTCGCCTTATCTTATCTTATCTTATCTTATCTTGTCTTGTCTTGTCTTGTCTTGTCTTGTCTTGTCTTGTCTTGTCTTGTCTTGTCTTGTCTTGTCTTGTCTTGTCTTGTCTTGTCTTGTCTTGTCTTGTCTTGTCTTGTCTTGTCTTGTCTTGTCTTGTCTTGTCTTGTCTTGTCTTGTCTTGTCTTGTCTTGTCTTGCCTTGCCTTGCCTTGCCTTGCCTTGGCTTGCCTTATCTATCTTATCTTATCTTATCTTATCTTGTCTTGTCTTGTCTTGTCTTGTCTTGTCTTGTCTTGTCTTGTCTTGTCTTTTCTTGTCTTGCCTTGCCTTGCCTTATCTATCTTATCTTATCCTATCTTGTCTTGTCTTGTCTTGTCTTGTCTTGTCTTGTCTTGTCTCGCCTTGTCTTGTCCTTTCTCGTCCTATCTTATCTTATCTTATCTTATCTTGTCTTGTCTTGTCTTGACTTGTCTTGTCTCGTCTCGTCTCGTCTCGTCTCGTCTCATCTCATCTCATCTTATCTTATCTCGCCTTATCATGTCCTTGTCTTGTCTTGTCTTGTCTTGTCTTGTCTTGTCTTGTCTTGTCTTGTCTTGTCTTGTCTTGTCTTGTCTTGTCTTGTCTTGTCTTGTCTTGTCTTGTCTTGTCTTGTCTTGTCTTGTCTTGTCTTGTTGTCTTGTCTTACCTTATCTTGTCCTGTCTCATCCTATCTTATCTTATCTTATCTTATCTTATCTTATCTTATCTTATCTTATCTTATCTTATCTTATCTTATCTTATCTTATCTTATCTTATCTTATCTTATCTTATCTTATCTTATCTTATCTTATCTTATCTTATCTTATCTTATCTTATCTTATCTTATCTTATCTCATCTCATCTCATCTCATCTCATCTCATCTCATCTCATCTCATCTCATCTCATCTCATCTCATCTCATCTCATCTCATCTCATCTCATCTCATCTCATCTCATCTCATCTCATCTCATCTCATCTCATCTCATCTCATCTCATCTCATCTCATCTCATCTCATCTTATCTTATCTTATCTTATCTTATCTTATCTTATCTTATCTTAATTGTTTTCTTGCCTTGTGTTGTCTTGTTTTATCTTTTCCTTTCTCGTCCTGTCTCGCCTTATCTTATCTTATCTTATCTTATCTTGTCTTGTCTTGTCTTGTCTTGTCTTGTCTTGTCTTGTCTTGTCTTGTCTTGTCTTGTCTTGTCTTGTCTTGTCTTGTCTTGTCTTGTCTTGTCTTGTCTTGTCTTGTCTTGTCTTGTCTTGTCTTGTCTTGCCTTGCCTTGCCTTGCCTTGCCTTGGCTTGCCTTATCTATCTTATCTTATCTTATCTTATCTTGTCTTGTCTTGTCTTGTCTTGTCTTGTCTTGTCTTGTCTTGTCTTGTCTTGTCTTGTCTTGTCTTGTCTTGTCTTGTCTTGTCTTTTCTTGTCTTGCCTTGCCTTGCCTTGCCTTGCCTTATCTATCTTATCTTATCCTATCTTGTCTTGTCTTGTCTTGTCTTGTCTTGTCTTGTCTTGTCTTGTCTCGCCTTGTCTTGTCCTTTCTCGTCCTATCTTATCTTATCTTATCTTATCTTATCTTGTCTTGTCTTGTCTTGTCTTGTCTTGTCTTGTCTTGTCTTGTCTTGTCTTGTCTTGTCTTGCCTTGCCTTGCCTTGCCTTGGCTTGCCTTGCCTTATCTATCTTATCTTATCTTATCTTATCTTGTCTTGTCTTGTCTTGTCTTGTCTTGTCTTGTCTTGTCTTGTCTTTTCTTGTCTTGCCTTGCCTTGCCTTATCTATCTTATCTTATCCTATCTTGTCTTGTCTTGTCTTGTCTTGTCTTGTCTTGTCTTGTCTTGTCTCGCCTTGTCTTGTCCTTTCTCGTCCTATCTTATCTTATCTTATCTTATCTTGTCTTGTCTTGTCTTGACTTGTCTTGTCTCGTCTCGTCTCGTCTCGTCTCGTCTCATCTCATCTCATCTTATCTTATCTCGCCTTATCATGTCCTTTCTCGTCCTATCTTATCTTATCTTATCTTATCTTATCTTATCTTATCTTATCTTATCTTATCTTATCTTATCTTATCTTATCTTATCTTATCTTATCTTATCTTATCTTATCTTATCTTATCTTATCTTATCTTATCTTATCTTATCTTATCTTATCTTATCTTATCTTATCTTATCCTATCCTATCCTATCCTATCCTATCCTATCCTATCCTATCCTATCCTATCCTATCCTATCCTATCCTATCTTATCTTATCTTATCTTATCTTATCTTATCTTATCTTATCTTATCTTATCTTATCTTATCTTATCTTATCTTATCTTATCTTATCTTATCTTATCTTATCTTATCTTATCTTATCTTATCTTATCTTATCTCATCTCATCTCATCTCATCTCATCTCATCTCATCTCATCTCATCTCATCTCATCTCATCTCATCTCATCTCATCTCATCTCATCTCATCTTATCTTATCTTATCTTATCTTATCTTATCTTATCTTATCTTATCTTAATTGTTTTCTTGCCTTGTGTTGTCTTGTTTTATCTTTTCCTTTCTCGTCCTGTCTCGCCTTATCTTATCTTATCTTATCTTATCTTATCTTGTCTTGTCTTGTCTTGTCTTGTCTTGTCTTGTCTTGTCTTGTCTTGTCTTGTCTTGTCTTGTCTTGTCTTGTCTTGTCTTGTCTTGCCTTGCCTTGCCTTGCCTTGCCTTGCCTTATCAATCTTATCTTATCTTATCTTATCTTGTCTTGTCTTGTCTTGTCTTGTCTTGTCTTGTCTTGTCTTGTCTTGTCTTGTCTTGTCTTGTCTTGTCTTGTCTTGTCTTGTCTTGTCTTGTCTTGTCTTGTCTTGTCTTGTCTTGTCTTGTCTTGCCTTGCCTTGCCTTGCCTTGCCTTGCCTTATCTATCTTATCTTATCCTATCTTGTCTTGTCTTGTCTTGTCTTGTCTTGTCTTGTCTTGTCTTGTCTTGTCTTGTCTCGCCTTGTCTTGTCCTTTCTCGTCCTATCTTATCTTATCTTATCTTATCTTATCTTGTCTTGTCTTGTCTTGTCTTGTCTTGTCTTGTCTTGTCTTGCCTTGCCTTGCCTTGCCTTGGCTTGCCTTGCCTTATCTATCTTATCTTATCTTATCTTATCTTATCTTATCTTATCTTATCTTATCTTATCTTATCTTATCTTATCTTATCTTATCTTATCTCATCTCATCTCATCTCATCTCATCTCATCTCATCTCATCTCATCTCATCTCATCTCATCTCATCTCATCTCATCTCATCTCATCTCATCTCATCTCATCTCATCTCATCTCATCTCATCTCATCTTATCTTATCTTATCTTATCTTATCTTATCTTATCTTATCTTATCTTATCTTATCTTATCTTATCTTAATTGTTTTCTTGCCTTGTGTTGTCTTGTTTTATCTTTTCCTTTCTCGTCCTGTCTCGCCTTATCTTATCTTATCTTATCTTATCTTGTCTTGTCTTGTCTTGTCTTGTCTTGTCTTGTCTTGTCTTGTCTTGTCTTGTCTTGTCTTGTCTTGTCTTGTCTTGTCTTGTCTTGTCTTGTCTTGTCTTGTCTTGTCTTGTCTTGTCTTGTCTTGTCTTGTCTTGCCTTGCCTTGCCTTGCCTTGCCTTGCCTTGGCTTATCTATCTTATCTTATCTTATCTTATCTTGTCTTGTCTTGTCTTGTCTTGTCTTGTCTTGTCTTGTCTTGTCTTGTCTTGTCTTGTCTTGTCTTGTCTTGTCTTGTCTTGTCTTGTCTTGTCTTGTCTTTTCTTGTCTTGCCTTGCCTTGCCTTGCCTTGCCTTATCTATCTTATCTTATCCTATCTTGTCTTGTCTTGTCTTGTCTTGTCTTGTCTTGTCTTGTCTTGTCTCGCCTTGTCTTGTCCTTTCTCGTCCTATCTTATCTTATCTTATCTTATCTTATCTTGTCTTGTCTTGTCTTGTCTTGTCTTGTCTTGTCTTGTCTTGTCTTGTCTTGTCTTGTCTTGCCTTGCCTTGCCTTGCCTTGGCTTGCCTTGCCTTATCTATCTTATCTTATCTTATCTTATCTTGTCTTGTCTTGTCTTGTCTTGTCTTGTCTTGTCTTGTCTTGTCTTTTCTTGTCTTGCCTTGCCTTGCCTTATCTATCTTATCTTATCCTATCTTGTCTTGTCTTGTCTTGTCTTGTCTTGTCTTGTCTTGTCTTGTCTCGCCTTGTCTTGTCCTTTCTCGTCCTATCTTATCTTATCTTATCTTATCTTGTCTTGTCTTGTCTTGACTTGTCTTGTCTCGTCTCGTCTCGTCTCGTCTCGTCTCGTCTCATCTCATCTCATCTTATCTTATCTCGCCTTATCATGTCCTTTCTCGTCCTATCTTATCTTATCTTATCTTATCTTATCTTATCTTATCTTATCTTATCTTATCTTATCTTATCTTATCTTATCTTATCTTATCTTATCTTATCTTATCTTATCTTATCTTATCTTATCTTATCTTATCTTATCTTATCTTATCTTATCTTATCTTATCCTATCCTATCCTATCCTATCCTATCCTATCCTATCCTATCCTATCCTATCCTATCCTATCCTATCCTATCCTATCTTATCTTATCTTATCTTATCTTATCTTATCTTATCTTATCTTATCTTATCTTATCTTATCTTATCTTATCTTATCTTATCTTATCTTATCTTATCTTATCTTAATTGTTTTCTTGCCTTGTGTTGTCTTGTTTTATCTTTTCCTTTCTCGTCCTGTCTCGCCTTATCTTATCTTATCTTATCTTATCTTGTCTTGTCTTGTCTTGTCTTGTCTTGTCTTGTCTTGTCTTGTCTTGTCTTGTCTTGTCTTGTCTTGTCTTGTCTTGTCTTGTCTTGTCTTGTCTTGTCTTGTCTTGTCTTGTCTTGTCTTGTCTTGTCTTGTCTTGTCTTGTCTTGTTGTCTTGTCTTACCTTATCTTGTCCTGTCTCATCCTATCTTATCTTATCTTATCTTATCTTATCTTATCTTATCTTATCTTATCTTATCTTATCTTATCTTATCTTATCTTATCTTATCTTATCTTATCTTATCTTATCTTATCTTATCTTATCTTATCTTATCTTATCTTATCTTATCTTATCTCATCTCATCTCATCTCATCTCATCTCATCTCATCTCATCTCATCTCATCTCATCTCATCTCATCTCATCTCATCTCATCTCATCTCATCTCATCTCATCTTATCTTATCTTATCTTATCTTATCTTAATTGTTTTCTTGCCTTGTGTTGTCTTGTTTTATCTTTTCCTTTCTCGTCCTGTCTCGCCTTATCTTATCTTATCTTATCTTATCTTATCTTGTCTTGTCTTGTCTTGTCTTGTCTTGTCTTGTCTTGTCTTGTCTTGTCTTGTCTTGTCTTGTCTTGTCTTGTCTTGTCTTGTCTTGTCTTGTCTTGCCTTGCCTTGCCTTGCCTTGCCTTGCCTTATCAATCTTATCTTATCTTATCTTATCTTGTCTTGTCTTGTCTTGTCTTGTCTTGTCTTGTCTTGTCTTGTCTTGTCTTGTCTTGTCTTGTCTTGTCTTGTCTTGTCTTGTCTTGTCTTGTCTTGTCTTGTCTTGCCTTGCCTTGCCTTGCCTTGCCTTATCTATCTTATCTTATCCTATCTTGTCTTGTCTTGTCTTGTCTTGTCTTGTCTTGTCTTGTCTTGTCTTGTCTCGCCTTGTCTTGTCCTTTCTCGTCCTATCTTATCTTATCTTATCTTATCTTATCTTGTCTTGTCTTGTCTTGTCTTGTCTTGTCTTGTCTTGTCTTGTCTTGCCTTGCCTTGCCTTGCCTTGGCTTGCCTTGCCTTATCTATCTTATCTTATCTTATCTTGTCTTGTCTTGTCTTGTCTTGTCTTGTCTTGTCTTGTCTTGTCTTGTCTTGTCTTGTCTTGTCTTGTCTTGTCTTGTCTTGTCTTGTCTTGTCTTGTCTTTTCTTGTCTTGCCTTGCCTTGCCTTATCTATCTTATCTTATCCTATCTTGTCTTGTCTTGTCTTGTCTTGTCTTGTCTCGCCTTGTCTTGTCCTTTCTCGTCCTATCTTATCTTATCTTATCTTATCTTGTCTTGTCTTGTCTTGTCTTGTCTTGTCTTGTCTTGTCTCGTCTCGTCTCGTCTCGTCTCGTCTCGTCTCGTCTCGTCTCGTCTCGTCTCGTCTCGTCTCGTCTCGTCTCGTCTCGTCTCGTCTCGTCTCGTCTCATCTCATCTCATCTTATCTTATCTCGCCTTATCATGTCCTTTCTCGTCCTATCTTATCTTATCTTATCTTATCTTATCTTATCTTATCTTATCTTATCTTATCTTATCTTATCTTATCTTATCTTATCTTATCTTATCTTATCTTATCTTATCTTATCTTATCTTATCTTATCTTATCTTATCTTATCTTATCTTATCCTATCCTATCCTATCCTATCCTATCCTATCCTATCCTATCCTATCCTATCCTATCCTATCCTATCCTATCCTATCCTATCTTATCTTATCTTATCTTATCTTATCTTATCTTATCTTATCTTATCTTATCTTATCTTATCTTATCTTATCTTATCTTATCTTATCTTATCTTATCTTATCTTAATTGTTTTCTTGCCTTGTGTTGTCTTGTTTTATCTTTTCCTTTCTCGTCCTGTCTCGCCTTATCTTATCTTATCTTATCTTGTCTTGTCTTGTCTTGTCTTGTCTTGTCTTGTCTTGTCTTGTCTTGTCTTGTCTTGTCTTGTCTTGTCTTGTCTTGTCTTGTCTTGTCTTGTCTTGTCTTGTCTTGTCTTGTCTTGTCTTGTCTTGTCTTGTTGTCTTGTCTTACCTTATCTTGTCCTGTCTCATCCTATCTTATCTTGTCTTGTCTTGTCTTGTCTTGTCTTGTCTTGTCTTGTCTTGTCTTGTCTTGTCTTGTCTTGTCTTGTCTTGTCTTGTCTTGTCTTGCCTTGCCTTGCCTTGCCTTGCCTTGCCTTGCCTTGCCTTATCTATCTTATCTTATCCTATCTTGTCTTGTCTTGTCTTGTCTTGTCTTGTCTTGTCTTGTCTTGTCTTGTCTTGTCTTGTCTTGTCTTGTCTTGTCTTGTCTTGTCTTGTCTTGTCTTGTCTTGTCTTGTCTTGTCTTGTCTTGTTGTCTTGTCTTACCTTATCTTGTCCTGTCTCATCCTATCTTATCTTGTCTTGTCTTGTCTTGTCTTGTCTTGTCTTGTCTTGTCTTGTCTTGTCTTGTCTTGTCTTGTCTTGTCTTGTCTTGTCTTGTCTTGTCTTGTCTTGTCTTGTCTTGTCTTGCCTTGCCTTGCCTTGCCTTGCCTTGCCTTGCCTTGCCTTATCTATCTTATCTTATCTTATCTTGTCTTGTCTTGTCTTGTCTTGTCTTGTCTTGTCTTGTCTTGTCTCGCCTTGTCTTGTCCTTTCTCGTCCTATCTTATCTTATCTTATCTGATCTTATCTTATCTGATCTTATCTTATCTTATCTTATCTTATCTTATCTTATCTTATCTTATCTTATCTTATCTCATCTCATCTCATCTCATCTCATCTCATCTCATCTCATCTCATCTCATCTCATCTCATCTTATCTCATCTTATCTTACCTTACCTTGTCCTCTCTCGTCCTTTCTCGTCCTATCTCGTCCTATCTTATCTTATCTTATCTTATCTTATCTTATCTTATCTTATCTTATCTTATCTTATCTTATCTTATCTTATCTTATCTTATCTTATCTTATCTTATCTCATCTCATCTCATCTCATCTCATCTCATCTCATCTCATCTCATCTCATCTCATCTTATCTCATCTCGACTTGCCTTGCCTTGTCCTGTCTTATCTTATCTTATCTTATCTTATCTTATCTTATCTTATCTTATCTTATCTTATCTTATCTTATCTTATCTTATCTTATCTTATCTTATCTTATCTTATCTTACCTTACCTTACCTTACCTTACCTTACCTTACCTTACCTTACCTTACCTTACCTTACCTTACCTTACCTTACCTTACCTTGTCTTGTCTTGTCCTGTCCTGTCCTGTCCTGTCCTGTCCTGTCCTGTCCTGTCCTGTCCTGTCCTGTCCTGTCTTGTCTTGTCTTGTCTTGTCTTGTCTTGTCTTGTCTTGTCTTGTCTTGTCTTGTCTTGTCTTGTCTTGTCTTGTCTTGTCTTGTCTTGTCTTGTCTTGTCTTGTCTTGTCTTGTCTTGTCTTGTCTTGTCTTGTCTTGTCTTGTCTTGTCTTGTCTTGTCTTGTCTTGCCTTGTCTTGTCTTGCCTTGTTGTCTTGTCTTACCTCATCTTGTCCTGTCTCATCCTATCTTATCTTATCTTATCTTGTCTTGTCTTGTCTTCTCTTGTCTTGTCTTGTCTTGTCTTGTCTTGTCTTGCCTTGCCTTGCCTTGCCTTGCCTTGCCTTATCTATCTTATCTTATCTTATCTTGTCTTGTCTTGTCTTGTCTTGTCTTGTCTTGTCTTGTCTTGTCTTGTCTTGTCTTCTCTTGTCTTGTCTTGTCTTGTCTCGCCTTGTCTTGTCCTTTCTCGTCCTATCTTATCTTATCTTATCTTATCTTATCTTGTCTTGTCTTGTCTTGTCTCGTCTCGTCTCGTCTCGTCTCGTCTCGTCTCGTCTCGTCTCGTCTCGTCTCGTCTCATCTTATCTTATCTCGCCTTATCATGTCCTTTCTCGTCCTATCTTATCTTATCTTATCTTATCTTATCTTATCTTATCTTATCTTATCTTATCTTATCTTATCTTATCTTATCTTATCTTATCTTATCTTATCTTATCTTATCTTATCTTATCTTATCTTATCTTATCTTATCTTATCTTATCTTATCTTATCCTATCCTATCCTATCCTATCCTATCCTATCCTATCCTATCCTATCCTATCCTACCTTACCTTACCTTACCTTACCTTACCTTACCTTACCTTACCTTACCTTACCTTACCTTACCTTACCTTACCTTACCTTACCTTACCTTACCTTATCTTATCTTATCTTATCTTATCTTATCTTATCTTATCTTATCTTATCTTATCTTATCTTATCTTATCTTATCTTATCTTATCTTATCTTATCTTATCTTATCTTATCTTATCTTATCTTATCTTATCTTAATTGTTTTCTTGCCTTGTGTTGTCTTGTTTTATCTTTTCCTTTCTCGTCCTGTCTCGCCTTATCTTATCTTATCTTATCTTATCTTGTCTTGTCTTGTCTTGTCTTGTCTTGTCTTGTCTTGTCTTGTCTTGTCTTGTCTTGTCTTGTCTTGTCTTGTCTTGTCTTGTCTTGTCTTGTCTTGTTGTCTTGTCTTACCTTATCTTGTCCTGTCTCATCCTATCTTATCTTATCTTGTCTTGTCTTGTCTTGTCTTGTCTTGTCTTGTCTTGTCTTGTCTTGTCTTGTCTTGTCTTGTCTTGTCTTGTCTTGTCTTGTCTTGTCTTGTCTTGTCTTGTCTTGTCTTGTCTTGTCTTGTCTTGTCTTGTTGTCTTGTCTTACCTTATCTTGTCCTGTCTCATCCTATCTTATCTTGTCTTGTCTTGTCTTGTCTTGTCTTGTCTTGTCTTGTCTTGCCTTGCCTTGCCTTGCCATGCCTTGCCTTATCTATCTTATCTTATCTTATCTTGTCTTGTCTTGTCTTGTCTTGTCTTGTCTTGTCTTGTCTTGTCTTGTCTTGTCTTGTCTTGTCTTGTCTTGTCTTGTCTTGTCTTGTCTTGTCTTGTCTTTTCTTGTCTTGCCTTGCCTTGCCTTGCCTTGCCTTATCTATCTTATCTTATCCTATCTTGTCTTGTCTTGTCTTGTCTTGTCTTGTCTTGTCTTGTCTTGTCTTGTCTCGCCTTGTCTTGTCCTTTCTCGTCCTATCTTATCTTATCTTATCTTATCTTATCTTGTCTTGTCTTGTCTTGTCTTGTCTTGTCTTGTCTTGTCTTGTCTTGTCTTGTCTTGTCTTGTCTTGTCTTGTCTTGTCTTGCCTTGCCTTGCCTTGCCTTGCCTTGGCTTGCCTTATCTATCTTATCTTATCTTATCTTGTCTTGTCTTGTCTTGTCTTGTCTTGTCTTGTCTTGTCTTGTCTTGTCTTGTCTTGTCTTGTCTTGTCTTGTCTTGTCTCGCCTTGTCTTGTCCTTTCTCGTCCTATCTTATCTTATCTTATCTTATCTTGTCTTGTCTTGTCTTGTCTCGTCTCGTCTCGTCTCGTCTCGTCTCGTCTCGTCTCGTCTCGTCTCGTCTCGTCTCGTCTCGTCTCGTCTCGTCTCGTCTCGTCTCGTCTCGTCTCATCTCATCTCATCTTATCTTATCTCGCCTTATCATGTCCTTTCTCGTCCTATCTTATCTTATCTTATCTTATCTTATCTTATCTTATCTTATCTTATCTTATCTTATCTTATCTTATCTTATCTTATCTTATCTTATCTTATCTTATCTTATCTTATCTTATCTTATCTTATCTTATCTTATCTTATCTTATCTTATCCTATCCTATCCTATCCTATCCTATCCTATCCTATCCTATCCTATCCTATCCTATCCTATCCTATCCTATCCTATCCTATCCTATCCTATCCTATCTTATCTTATCTTATCTTATCTTATCTTATCTTATCTTATCTTATCTTATCTTATCTTATCTTATCTTATCTTAATTGTTTTCTTGCCTTGTGTTGTCTTGTTTTATCTTTTCCTTTCTCGTCCTGTCTCGCCTTATCTTATCTTATCTTATCTTATCTTGTCTTGTCTTGTCTTGTCTTGTCTTGTCTTGTCTTGTCTTGTCTTGTCTTGTCTTGTCTTGTCTTGTCTTGTCTTGTCTTGTCTTGTCTTGTCTTGTCTTGTCTTGTCTTGTCTTGTTGTCTTGTCTTACCTTATCTTGTCCTGTCTCATCCTATCTTATCTTATCTTATCTTATCTTATCTTATCTTATCTTATCTTATCTTATCTTATCTTATCTTATCTTATCTTATCTTATCTTATCTTATCTTATCTTATCTTATCTTATCTTATCTTATCCTATCCTATCCTATCCTATCCTATCCTATCCTATCCTATCCTATCCTATCCTATCCTATCCTATCCTATCTTATCTTATCTTATCTTATCTTATCTTATCTTATCTTATCTTATCTTATCTTATCTTATCTTATCTTATCTTATCTTATCTTAATTGTTTTCTTGCCTTGTGTTGTCTTGTTTTATCTTTTCCTTTCTCGTCCTGTCTCGCCTTATCTTATCTTATCTTATCTTATCTTGTCTTGTCTTGTCTTGTCTTGTCTTGTCTTGTCTTGTCTTGTCTTGTCTTGTCTTGTCTTGTCTTGTCTTGTCTTGTCTTGTCTTGTCTTGTCTTGTCTTGTCTTGTCTTGTTGTCTTGTCTTACCTTATCTTGTCCTGTCTCATCCTATCTTATCTTATCTTATCTTATCTTATCTTATCTTATCTTATCTTATCTTATCTTATCTTATCTTATCTTATCTTATCTTATCTTATCTTATCTTATCTTATCTTATCTTATCTTATCTTATCTTATCTTATCTTATCTTATCTTATCTTATCTTATCTTATCTTATCTTATCTTATCTTATCTTATCTTATCTTATCTTATCTTATCTTATCTTATCTTATCTTATCTTAATTGTTTTCTTGCCTTGTGTTGTCTTGTTTTATCTTTTCCTTTCTCGTCCTGTCTCGCCTTATCTTATCTTATCTTATCTTATCTTATCTTGTCTTGTCTTGTCTTGTCTTGTCTTGTCTTGTCTTGTCTTGTCTTGTCTTGTCTTGTCTTGTCTTGTCTTGTCTTGTCTTGTCTTGCCTTGCCTTGCCTTGCCTTGCCTTGCCTTGCCTTGCCTTATCTATCTTATCTTATCTTATCTTATCTTGTCTTGTCTTGTCTTGTCTTGTCTTGTCTTGTCTTGTCTTGTCTTGTCTTGTCTTGTCTTGTCTTGTCTTGTCTTGTCTTGTCTTGTCTTGTCTTGTCTTGTCTTGTCTTGTCTTGTCTTGTCTTGTCTTTTCTTGTCTTGCCTTGCCTTGCCTTGCCTTGCCTTATCTATCTTATCTTATCCTATCTTGTCTTTTCTTGTCTTGTCTTGTCTTGTCTTTTCTTGTCTCGCCTTGTCTTGTCCTTTCTCGTCCTATCTTATCTTATCTTATCTTATCTTATCTTGTCTTGTCTTGTCTTGTCTTGTCTTGTCTTGTCTTGTCTTGTCTTGTCTTGTCTTGTCTTGTCTTGCCTTGCCTTGCCTTGCCTTGGCTTGCCTTGCCTTATCTATCTTATCTTATCTTATCTTATCTTGTCTTGTCTTGTCTTGTCTTGTCTTGTCTTGTCTTGTCTTGTCTTGTCTTGTCTTGTCTTGTCGTGTCTTGTCTTCTCTTGTCTTTTCTTGTCTTGCCTTGCCTTGCCTTATCTATCTTATCTTATCCTATCTTGTCTTGTCTTGTCTTGTCTTGTCTCGCCTTGTCTTGTCCTTTCTCGTCCTATCTTATCTTATCTTATCTTATCTTGTCTTATCTTGTCTTGTCTTGTCTTGTCTTGTCTTGTCTTGTCTCGTCTCGTCTCGTCTCGTCTCGTCTCGTCTCGTCTCGTCTCGTCTCGTCTCGTCTCGTCTCGTCTCGTCTCGTCTCGTCTCGTCTCGTCTCATCTCATCTTATCTTATCTCGCCTTATCATGTCCTTTCTCGTCCTATCTTATCTTATCTTATCTTATCTTATCTTATCTTATCTTATCTTATCTTATCTTATCTTATCTTATCTTATCTTATCTTATCTTATCTTATCTTATCTTATCTTATCTTATCTTATCTTATCTTATCTTATCTTATCTTATCTTATCCTATCCTATCCTATCCTATCCTATCCTATCCTATCCTATCCTATCCTATCCTATCCTATCCTATCCTATCCTATCCTATCCTATCCTATCCTATCTTATCTTATCTTATCTTATCTTATCTTATCTTATCTTATCTTATCTTATCTTATCTTATCTTATCTTATCTTAATTGTTTTCTTGCCTTGTGTTGTCTTGTTTTATCTTTTCCTTTCTCGTCCTGTCTCGCCTTATCTTATCTTATCTTATCTTATCTTGTCTTGTCTTGTCTTGTCTTGTCTTGTCTTGTCTTGTCTTGTCTTGTCTTGTCTTGTCTTGTCTTGTCTTGTCTTGTCTTGTCTTGTCTTGTCTTGTCTTGTCTTGTCTTGTTGTCTTGTCTTACCTTATCTTGTCCTGTCTCATCCTATCTTATCTTATCTTATCTTATCTTATCTTATCTTATCTTATCTTATCTTATCTTATCTTATCTTATCTTATCTTATCTTATCTTATCTTATCTTATCTTATCTTATCTTATCTTATCTTATCTTATCTTATCTTATCTTATCTTATCTTATCTTATCTTATCTTATCTTATCTTATCTTATCTTATCTTATCTTATCTTAATTGTTTTCTTGCGTTGTGTTGTCTTGTTTTATCTTTTCCTTTCTCGTCCTGTCTCGCCTTATCTTATCTTATCTTATCTTATCTTATCTTATCTTGTCTTGTCTTGTCTTGTCTTGTCTTGTCTTGTCTTGTCTTGTCTTGTCTTGCCTTGCCTTGCCTTGCCTTGCCTTGCCTTGCCTTGCCTTATCTATCTTATCTTATCTTATCTTATCTTGTCTTGTCTTGTCTTGTCTTGTCTTGTCTTGTCTTGTCTTGTCTTGTCTTGTCTTGTCTTGTCTTGTCTTGTCTTGTCTTGTCTTGTCTTGTCTTGTCTTGTCTTGTCTTGTCTTGTCTTGTCTTGTCTTTTCTTGTCTTGCCTTGCCTTGCCTTGCCTTGCCTTATCTATCTTATCTTATCCTATCTTGTCTTGTCTTGTCTTGTCTTGTCTTGTCTTGTCTTGTCTTGTCTTGTCTTGTCTTGTCTCGCCTTGTCTTGTCCTTTCTCGTCCTATCTTATCTTATCTTATCTTATCTTATCTTATCTTGTCTTGTCTTGTCTTGTCTTGTCTTGTCTTGTCTTGTCTTGTCTTGTCTTGCCTTGCCTTGCCTTGCCTTGGCTTGCCTTGCCTTATCTATCTTATCTTATCTTATCTTATCTTGTCTTGTCTTGTCTTGTCTTGTCTTGTCTTGTCTTGTCTTGTCTTGTCTTGTCTTGTCTTGTCTTGTCTTGTCTTGTCTTGTCTTCTCTTGTCTTTTCTTGTCTTGCCTTGCCTTGCCTTATCTATCTTATCTTATCCTATCTTGTCTTGTCTTGTCTTGTCTTGTCTTGTCTTGTCTCGCCTTGTCTTGTCCTTTCTCGTCCTATCTTATCTTATCTTATCTTATCTTATCTTGTCTTGTCTTGTCTTGTCTCGTCTCGTCTCGTCTCGTCTCGTCTCGTCTCGTCTCGTCTCGTCTCGTCTCGTCTCGTCTTATCTTATCTCGCCTTATCATGTCCTTTCTCGTCCTATCTTATCTTATCTTATCTTATCTTATCTTATCTTATCTTATCTTATCTTATCTTATCTTATCTTATCTTATCTTATCTTATCTTATCTTATCTTATCTTATCTTACCTTATCTTATCTTATCTTATCTTATCTTATCTTATCTTATCTTATCCTATCCTATCCTATCCTATCCTATCCTATCCTATCCTATCCTATCCTATCCTATCCTATCCTATCCTATCCTATCTTATCTTATCTTATCTTATCTTATCTTATCTTATCTTATCTTATCTTATCTTATCTTATCTTATCTTATCTTATCTTAATTGTTTTCTTGCCTTGTGTTGTCTTGTTTTATCTTTTCCTTTCTCGTCCTGTCTCGCCTTATCTTATCTTATCTTATCTTGTCTTGTCTTGTCTTGTCTTGTCTTGTCTTGTCTTGTCTTGTCTTGTCTTGTCTTGTCTTGTCTTGTCTTGTCTTGTCTTGTCTTGTCTTGTCTTGTCTTGTCTTGTCTTGTCTTGTCTTGTCTTGTCTTGTTGTCTTGTCTTACCTTATCTTGTCCTGTCTCATCCTATCTTATCTTATCTTATCTTATCTTATCTTGTCTTGTCTTGTCTTGTCTTGTCTTGTCTTGTCTTGTCTTGTCTTGTCTTGTCTTGTCTTGTCTTGTCTTGTCTTGTCTTGTCTTGTCTTGTTGTCTTGTCTTACCTTATCTTGTCCTGTCTCATCCTATCTTATCTTGTCTTGTCTTGTCTTGTCTTGTCTTGTCTTGTCTTGTCTTGTCTTGTCTTGTCTTGTCTTGTCTTGTCTTGTCTTGTCTTGTCTTGTCTTGTCTTGTCTTGTCTTGCCTTGCCTTGCCTTGCCATGCCTTGCCTTATCTATCTTATCTTATCTTGTCTTGTCTTGTCTTGTCTTGTCTTGTCTTGTCTTGTCTTGTCTTGTCTTGTCTTGTCTTGTCTTGTCTTGTCTTGTCTTGTCTTGTCTTGTCTTGTCTTGTCTTGTCTTGTCTTGCCTTGCCTTGCCTTGCCTTGCCTTGCCTTATCTATCTTATCTTATCCTATCTTGTCTTGTCTTGTCTTGTCTTGTCTTGTCTTGTCTCGCCTTGTCTTGTCCTTTCTCGTCCTATCTTATCTTATCTTATCTTATCTTATCTTGTCTTGTCTTGTCTTGTCTTGTCTTGTCTTGTCTTGTCTTGTCTTGTCTTGTCTTGTCTTGCCTTGCCTTGCCTTGCCTTGCCTTGGCTTGCCTTATCTATCTTATCTTATCTTATCTTATCTTGTCTTGTCTTGTCTTGTCTTGTCTTGTCTTGTCTTGTCTTGTCTTGTCTTGTCTTGTCTTGTCTTGTCTTTTCTTGTCTTGCCTTGCCTTGCCTTATCTATCTTATCTTATCCTATCTTGTCTTGTCTTGTCTTGTCTTGTCTTGTCTTGTCTTGTCTTGTCTTGTCTTGTCTCGCCTTGTCTTGTCCTTTCTCGTCCTATCTTATCTTATCTTATCTTATCTTATCTTGTCTTGTCTTGTCTTGTCTTGTCTTGTCTCGTCTCGTCTCGTCTCGTCTCGTCTCGTCTCGTCTCGTCTCGTCTCGTCTCGTCTCGTCTCGTCTCGTCTCGTCTCGTCTCGTCTCATCTCATCTCATCTTATCTTATCTCGCCTTATCATGTCCTTTCTCGTCCTATCTTATCTTATCTTATCTTATCTTATCTTATCTTATCTTATCTTATCTTATCTTATCTTATCTTATCTTATCTTATCTTATCTTATCTTATCTTATCTTATCTTATCTTATCTTATCTTATCCTATCCTATCCTATCCTATCCTATCCTATCCTATCCTATCCTATCCTATCTTATCTTATCTTATCTTATCTTATCTTATCTTATCTTATCTTATCTTATCTTATCTTAATTGTTTTCTTGCCTTGTGTTGTCTTGTTTTATCTTTTCCTTTCTCGTCCTGTCTCGCCTTATCTTATCTTATCTTATCTTATCTTATCTTATCTTGTCTTGTCTTGTCTTGTCTTGTCTTGTCTTGTCTTGTCTTGTCTTGTCTTGTCTTGTCTTGTCTTGTCTTGTCTTGTCTTGTCTTGTCTTGTCTTGTCTTGCCTTGCCTTGCCTTGCCTTGCCTTGCCTTGCCTTATCTATCTTATCTTATCTTATCTTATCTTGTCTTGTCTTGTCTTGTCTTGTCTTGTCTTGTCTTGTCTTGTCTTGTCTTGTCTTGTCTTGTCTTGTCTTGTCTTGTCTTGTCTTGTCTTGTCTTGTCTTGTCTTGTCTTGTCTTGTCTTGTCTTGCCTTGCCTTGCCTTGCCTTGCCTTATCTATCTTATCTTATCCTATCTTGTCTTGTCTTGTCTTGTCTTGTCTTGTCTTGTCTTGTCTTGTCTTGTCTCGCCTTGTCTTGTCCTTTCTCGTCCTATCTTAGCTTATCTTATCTTATCTTATCTTATCTTGTCTTGTCTTGTCTTGTCTTGTCTTGTCTTGTCTTGTCTTGTCTTGTCTTGTCTTGTCTTGTCTTGTCTTGTCTTGCCTTGCCTTGCCTTGCCTTGCCTTGCCTTGCCTTATCTATCTTATCTTATCTTATCTTATCTTGTCTTGTCTTGTCTTGTCTTGTCTTGTCTTGTCTTGTCTTGTCTTGTCTTGTCTTGTCTTGTCTTGTCTTGTCTTCTCTTGTCTTTTCTTGTCTTGCCTTGCCTTGCCTTATCTATCTTATCTTATCCTATCTTGTCTTGTCTTGTCTTGTCTTGTCTTGTCTTGTCTTGTCTTGCCTTGTCTTGTCCTTTCTCGTCCTATCTTATCTTATCTTATCTTATCTTGTCTTGTCTTGTCTTGTCTTGTCTTGTCTTGTCTCGTCTCGTCTCGTCTCGTCTCGTCTCGTCTCGTCTCGTCTCGTCTCGTCTCGTCTTGTCTTGTCTTGTCTTGTCTTGTCTTGTCTTGTCTTGTCTTGTCTTGTCTTGTCTTCTCTTGTCTTTTCTTGTCTTGCCTTGCCTTGCCTTATCTATCTTATCTTATCCTATCTTGTCTTGTCTTGTCTTGTCTTGTCTTATCTTATCTCGCCTTATCATGTCCTTTCTCGTCCTATCTTATCTTATCTTATCTTATCTTATCTTATCTTATCTTATCTTATCTTATCTTATCTTATCTTATCTTATCTTATCTTATCTTATCTTATCTTATCTTATCTTATCTTATCTTATCTTATCTTATCTTATCTTATCTTATCCTATCCTATCCTATCCTATCCTATCCTATCCTATCCTATCCTATCCTATCCTATCCTATCTTATCTTATCTTATCTTATCTTATCTTATCTTATCTTATCTTATCTTATCTTATCTTATCTTATCTTATCTTATCTTAATTGTTTTCTTGCCTTGTGTTGTCTTGTTTTATCTTTTCCTTTCTCGTCCTGTCTCGCCTTATCTTATCTTATCTTATCTTGTCTTGTCTTGTCTTGTCTTGTCTTGTCTTGTCTTGTCTTGTCTTGTCTTGTCTTGTCTTGTCTTGTCTTGTCTTGTCTTGTCTTGTCTTGTCTTGTCTTGTCTTGTCTTGTCTTGTCTTGTCTTGTTGTCTTGTCTTACCTTATCTTGTCCTGTCTCATCCTATCTTATCTTGTCTTGTCTTGTCTTGTCTTGTCTTGTCTTGTCTTGTCTTGTCTTGTCTTGTCTTGTCTTTTCTTGTCTTGCCTTGCCTTGCCTTGCCTTGCCTTGCCTTGCCTTATCTATCTTATCTTATCCTATCTTGTCTTGTCTTGTCTTGTCTTGTCTTGTCTTGTCTTGTCTTGTCTTGTCTTGTCTTGTCTTGTCTTGTCTTGTCTTGTCTTGTCTTGTCTTGTCTTGTCTTGTCTTGTTGTCTTGTCTTACCTTATCTTGTCCTGTCTCATCCTATCTTGTCTTGTCTTGTCTTGTCTTGTCTTGTCTTGTCTTGTCTTGTCTTGTCTTGTCTTGTCTTGTCTTGTCTTGTCTTGTCTTGTCTTGTCTTGCCTTGCCTTGCCTTGCCTTGCCTTGCCTTGCCTTGCCTTATCTATCTTATCTTATCTTATCTTGTCTTGTCTTGTCTTGTCTTGTCTTGTCTTGTCTTGTCTTGTCTTGTCTTGTCTTGTCTTGTCTCGCCTTGTCTTGTCCTTTCTCGTCCTATCTTATCTTATCTTATCTTATCTTATCTTATCTTATCTTATCTTATCTTATCTTATCTTATCTTATCTTATCTTATCTTATCTTATCTTATCTTATCTTATCTCATCTTATCTCATCTCATCTCATCTCATCTCATCTCATCTCATCTCATCTCATCTCATCTCATCTCATCTTATCTCATCTTATCTTACCTTACCTTGTCCTCTCTCGTCCTTTCTCGTCCTATCTCGTCCTATCTTATCTTATCTTATCTTATCTTATCTTATCTTATCTTATCTTATCTTATCTTATCTTATCTTATCTTATCTTATCTTATCTTATCTCATCTCATCTCATCTCATCTCATCTCATCTCATCTCATCTCATCTCATCTCATCTTATCTCATCTCGACTTGCCTTGCCTTGTCCTGTCTTATCTTATCTTATCTTATCTTATCTTATCTTATCTTATCTTATCTTATCTTATCTTATCTTATCTTATCTTATCTTACCTTACCTTACCTTACCTTACCTTACCTTACCTTACCTTACCTTACCTTACCTTACCTTACCTTACCTTACCTTGTCTTGTCTTGTCTTGTCCTGTCCTGTCCTGTCCTGTCCTGTCCTGTCCTGTCCTGTCTTGTCTTGTCTTGTCTTCTCTTGTCTTGTCTTGTCTTGTCTTGTCTTGTCTTGTCTTGTCTTGTCTTGTCTTGTCTTGTCTTGTCTTGTCTTGTCTTGTCTTGTCTTGTCTTGCCTTGTCTTGTCTTGCCTTGTTGTCTTGTCTTACCTCATCTTGTCCTGTCTCATCCTATCTTATCTTATCTTATCTTGTCTTGTCTTGTCTTCTCTTCTCTTCTCTTGTCTTGTCTTGTCTTGTCTTGTCTTGCCTTGCCTTGCCTTGCCTTGCCTTGCCTTATCTATCTTATCTTATCTTATCTTGTCTTGTCTTGTCTTGTCTTGTCTTGTCTTGTCTTGTCTTGTCTTGTCTTCTCTTGTCTTGTCTTGTCTTGTCTCGCCTTGTCTTGTCCTTTCTCGTCCTATCTTATCTTATCTTATCTTATCTCATCTTGTCTTGTCTTGTCTTGTCTTGTCTTGTCTCGTCTCGTCTCGTCTCGTCTCGTCTCGTCTCGTCTCGTCTCGTCTCATCTTATCTCGCCTTATCATGTCCTTTCTCGTCCTATCTTATCTTATCTTATCTTATCTTATCTTATCTTATCTTATCTTATCTTATCTTATCTTATCTTATCTTATCTTATCTTATCTTATCTTATCCTATCCTATCCTATCCTATCCTATCCTATCCTATCCTATCCTATCCTATCCTATCCTATCCTATCCTATCTTACCTTACCTTACCTTACCTTACCTTACCTTACCTTACCTTACCTTACCTTACCTTACCTTACCTTACCTTACCTTACCTTACCTTACCTTACCTTACCTTACCTTATCTTATCTTATCTTATCTTATCTTATCTTATCTTATCTTATCTTATCTTATCTTATCTTATCTTATCTTATCTTATCTTATCTTATCTTATCTTAATTGTTTTCTTGCCTTGTGTTGTCTTGTTTTATCTTTTCCTTTCTCGTCCTGTCTCGCCTTATCTTATCTTATCTTATCTTATCTTGTCTTGTCTTGTCTTGTCTTGTCTTGTCTTGTCTTGTCTTGTCTTGTCTTGTCTTGTCTTGTCTTGTCTTGTCTTGTCTTGTCTTGTCTTGTCTTGTCTTGTCTTGTCTTGTCTTGTCTTGTCTTGTCTTGTCTTGTTGTCTTGTCTTACCTTATCTTGTCCTGTCTCATCCTATCTTATCTTATCTTATCTTATCTTATCTTGTCTTGTCTTGTCTTGTCTTGTCTTGTCTTGTCTTGTCTTGTCTTGTCTTGTCTTGTCTTGTCTTGTCTTGTCTTGTCTTGTCTTGTCTTGTCTTGTCTTGTCTTGTCTTGTCTTGTCTTGTCTTGTTGTCTTGTCTTACCTTATCTTGTCCTGTCTCATCCTATCTTATCTTGTCTTGTCTTGTCTTGTCTTGTCTTGTCTTGTCTTGTCTTGTCTCGCCTTATCTTATCTTATCTTATCTTGTCTTGTCTTGTCTTGTCTTGTCTTGTCTTGTCTTGTCTTGTCTTGTCTTGTCTTGTCTTGTCTTGTCTTGTCTTGTCTTGTCTTGTCTTGTCTTGTCTTGTCTTGTCTTGTCTTGTTGTCTTGTCTTACCTTATCTTGTCCTGTCTCATCCTATCTTATCTTGTCTTGTCTTGTCTTGTCTTGTCTTGTCTTGTCTTGTCTTGTCTTGTCTTGTCTTGTCTTGTCTTGTCTTGTCTTGTCTTGTCTTGTCTTGTCTTGTCTTGTCTTGTCTTGTCTTGTCTTGTCTTGTCTTGTCTTGTCTTGTCTTGTCTTGTCTTGTCTTGTCTTGTCTTGTTGTCTTGTCTTACCTTATCTTGTCCTGTCTCATCCTATCTTATCTTATCTTATCTTATCTTATCTTATCTTATCTTATCTTATCTTATCTTATCTTATCTTATCTTATCTCATCTCATCTCATCTCATCTCATCTCATCTCATCTCATCTCATCTCATCTCATCTCATCTTATCTCATCTCGACTTGCGTTGCCTTGTCCTGTCTTATCTTATCTTATCTTATCTTATCTTATCTTATCTTATCTTATCTTATCTTATCTTATCTTATCTTATCTTATCTTATCTTATCTTATCTTATCTTACCTTACCTTACCTTACCTTACCTTACCTTACCTTACCTTACCTTACCTTACCTTACCTTACCTTACCTTGTCTTGTCTTGTCCTGTCCTGTCCTGTCCTGTCCTGTCCTGTCCTGTCTTGTCTTGTCTTGTCTTCTCTTGTCTTGTCTTGTCTTGTCTTGTCTTGTCTTGTCTTGTCTTGTCTTGTCTTGTCTTGTCTTGTCTTGTCTTGTCTTGTCTTGCCTTGTCTTGTCTTGCCTTGTTGTCTTGTCTTACCTCATCTTGTCCTGTCTCATCCTATCTTATCTTATCTTATCTTGTCTTGTCTTGTCTTCTCTTGTCTTGTCTTGTCTTGTCTTGTCTTGTCTTGCCTTGCCTTGCCTTGCCTTGCCTTGCCTTATCTATCTTATCTTATCTTATCTTGTCTTGTCTTGTCTTGTCTTGTCTTGTCTTGTCTTGTCTTGTCTTGTCTTCTCTTGTCTTGTCTTGTCTTGTCTTCTCTTGTCTTGTCTTGTCTTGTCTCGCCTTGTCTTGTCCTTTCTCGTCCTATCTTATCTTATCTTATCTTATCTCATCTTGTCTTGTCTTGTCTTGTCTTGTCTTGTCTCGTCTCGTCTCGTCTCGTCTCGTCTCGTCTCGTCTCGTCTCGTCTCATCTTATCTCGCCTTATCATGTCCTTTCTCGTCCTATCTTATCTTATCTTATCTTATCTTATCTTATCTTATCTTATCTTATCTTATCTTATCTTATCTTATCTTATCTTATCTTATCTTATCCTATCCTATCCTATCCTATCCTATCCTATCCTATCCTATCCTATCCTATCCTATCCTATCCTATCCTATCTTACCTTACCTTACCTTACCTTACCTTACCTTACCTTACCTTACCTTACCTTACCTTACCTTACCTTACCTTACCTTACCTTACCTTACCTTACCTTACCTTACCTTATCTTATCTTATCTTATCTTATCTTATCTTATCTTATCTTATCTTATCTTATCTTATCTTATCTTATCTTATCTTATCTTATCTTATCTTATCTTATCTTATCTTATCTTATCTTAATTGTTTTCTTGCCTTGTGTTGTCTTGTTTTATCTTTTCCTTTCTCGTCCTGTCTCGCCTTATCTTATCTTATCTTATCTTATCTTGTCTTGTCTTGTCTTGTCTTGTCTTGTCTTGTCTTGTCTTGTCTTGTCTTGTCTTGTCTTGTCTTGTCTTGTCTTGTCTTGTCTTGTCTTGTCTTGTCTTGTCTTGTCTTGTCTTGTCTTGTCTTGTCTTGTCTTGTCTTGTTGTCTTGTCTTACCTTATCTTGTCCTGTCTCATCCTATCTTATCTTATCTTATCTTATCTTATCTTGTCTTGTCTTGTCTTGTCTTGTCTTGTCTTGTCTTGTCTTGTCTTGTCTTGTCTTGTCTTGTCTTGTCTTGTCTTGTCTTGTCTTGTCTTGTCTTGTCTTGTCTTGTCTTGTCTTGTCTTGTCTTGTTGTCTTGTCTTACCTTATCTTGTCCTGTCTCATCCTATCTTATCTTATCTTGTCTTGTCTTGTCTTGTCTTGTCTTGTCTTGTCTTGTCTTGTCTCGCCTTATCTTATCTTATCTTATCTTGTCTTGTCTTGTCTTGTCTTGTCTTGTCTTGTCTTGTCTTGTCTTGTCTTGTCTTGTCTTGTCTTGTCTTGTCTTGTCTTGTCTTGTCTTGTCTTGTCTTGTCTTGTCTTGTCTTGTTGTCTTGTCTTACCTTATCTTGTCCTGTCTCATCCTATCTTATCTTGTCTTGTCTTGTCTTGTCTTGTCTTGTCTTGTCTTGTCTTGTCTTGTCTTGTCTTGTCTTGTCTTGTCTTGTCTTGTCTTGTCTTGTCTTTTCTTGTCTTGCCTTGCCTTGCCTTGCCTTGCCTTGCCTTGCCTTATCTATCTTATCTTATCCTATCTTGTCTTGTCTTGTCTTGTCTTGTCTTGTCTTGTCTTGTCTTGTCTTGTCTTGTCTTGTCTTGTCTTGTCTTGTCTTGTCTTGTCTTGTCTTGTCTTGTCTTGTCTTGTCTTGTCTTGTCTTGTCTTGTCTTGTCTTGTTGTCTTGTCTTACCTTATCTTGTCCTGTCTCATCCTATCTTATCTTATCTTATCTTATCTTATCTTATCTTATCTTATCTTATCTTATCTTATCTTATCTTATCTCATCTCATCTCATCTCATCTCATCTCATCTCATCTCATCTCATCTCATCTCATCTCATCTTATCTCATCTCGACTTGCGTTGCCTTGTCCTGTCTTATCTTATCTTATCTTATCTTATCTTATCTTATCTTATCTTATCTTATCTTATCTTATCTTATCTTATCTTATCTTATCTTATCTTATCTTACCTTACCTTACCTTACCTTACCTTACCTTACCTTACCTTACCTTACCTTACCTTACCTTACCTTACCTTACCTTGTCTTGTCCTGTCCTGTCCTGTCCTGTCCTGTCCTGTCCTGTCTTGTCTTGTCTTGTCTTCTCTTGTCTTGTCTTGTCTTGTCTTGTCTTGTCTTGTCTTGTCTTGTCTTGTCTTGTCTTGTCTTGTCTTGTCTTGTCTTGCCTTGTCTTGTCTTGCCTTGTTGTCTTGTCTTACCTCATCTTGTCCTGTCTCATCCTATCTTATCTTATCTTATCTTGTCTTGTCTTGTCTTCTCTTGTCTTGTCTTGTCTTGTCTTGTCTTGTCTTGCCTTGCCTTGCCTTGCCTTGCCTTGCCTTATCTATCTTATCTTATCTTATCTTGTCTTGTCTTGTCTTGTCTTGTCTTGTCTTGTCTTGTCTTGTCTTGTCTTCTCTTGTCTTGTCTTGTCTTGTCTCGCCTTGTCTTGTCCTTTCTCGTCCTATCTTATCTTATCTTATCTTATCTTATCTTGTCTTGTCTTGTCTTGTCTTGTCTTGTCTCGTCTCGTCTCGTCTCGTCTCGTCTCGTCTCGTCTCGTCTCGTCTCGTCTCGTCTCATCTTATCTTATCTCGCCTTATCATGTCCTTTCTCGTCCTATCTTATCTTATCTTATCTTATCTTATCTTATCTTATCTTATCTTATCTTATCTTATCTTATCTTATCTTATCTTATCTTATCTTATCTTATCTTATCTTATCTTATCTTATCTTATCTTATCTTATCTTATCTTATCTTATCTTATCTTATCTTATCTTATCTTATCTTATCTTATCTTATCCTATCCTATCCTATCCTATCCTATCCTATCCTATCCTATCCTATCCTATCTTACCTTACCTTACCTTACCTTACCTTACCTTACCTTACCTTACCTTACCTTACCTTACCTTACCTTACCTTACCTTACCTTACCTTACCTTACCTTATCTTATCTTATCTTATCTTATCTTATCTTATCTTATCTTATCTTATCTTATCTTATCTTATCTTATCTTATCTTATCTTATCTTATCTTATCTTATCTTATCTTAATTGTTTTCTTGCCTTGTGTTGTCTTGTTTTATCTTTTCCTTTCTCGTCCTGTCTCGCCTTATCTTATCTTATCTTATCTTATCTTGTCTTGTCTTGTCTTGTCTTGTCTTGTCTTGTCTTGTCTTGTCTTGTCTTGTCTTGTCTTGTCTTGTCTTGTCTTGTCTTGTCTTGTCTTGTCTTGTCTTGTCTTGTCTTGTCTTGTTGTCTTGTCTTACCTTATCTTGTCCTGTCTCATCCTATCTTATCTTATCTTATCTTGTCTTGTCTTGTCTTGTCTTGTCTTGTCTTGTCTTGTCTTGTCTTGTCTTGTCTTGTCTTGTCTTGTCTTGTCTTGTCTTGTCTTGTCTTGTCTTGTCTTGTTGTCTTGTCTTACCTTATCTTGTCCTGTCTCATCCTATCTTATCTTGTCTTGTCTTGTCTTGTCTTGTCTTGTCTTGTCTTGTCTTGTCTTGTCTTGTCTTGCCTTGCCTTGCCTTGCCATGCCTTGCCTTATCTATCTTATCTTATCTTATCTTGTCTTGTCTTGTCTTGTCTTGTCTTGTCTTGTCTTGTCTTGTCTTGTCTTGTCTTGTCTTGTCTCGCCTTGTCTTGTCCTTTCTCGTCCTATCTTATCTTATCTTATCTTATCTTATCTTATCTTATCTTATCTTATCTTATCTTATCTTATCTTATCTTATCTTATCTTATCTTATCTTATCTTATCTTATCTTATCTTATCTTATCTTATCTTATCTTATCTTATCTTATCTTATCTTATCTTACCTTACCTTACCTTACCTTACCTTACCTTACCTTACCTTACCTTACCTTACCTTACCTTATCTTATCTTATCTTATCTTATCCTATCTTATCCTATCTTATCCTATCTTATCTTATCTTATCTTATCTTATCTTATCTTATCTTATCTTATCCTATCCTATCCTATCCTATCCTATCCTATCCTATCCTATCCTATCTTATCTTATCTTATCTTATCTTATCTTATCTTATCTTATCTTATCTTATCTTATCTTATCTTATCTTATCTTATCTTAATTGTTTTCTTGCCTTGTGTTGTCTTGTTTTATCTTTTCCTTTCTCGTCCTGTCTCGCCTTATCTTATCTTATCTTATCTTATCTTGTCTTGTCTTGTCTTGTCTTGTCTTGTCTTGTCTTGTCTTGTCTTGTCTTGTCTTGTCTTGTCTTGTCTTGTCTTGTCTTGTCTTGTTGTCTTGTCTTACCTTATCTTGTCCTGTCTCATCCTATCTTATCTTATCTTATCTTGTCTTGTCTTGTCTTGTCTTGTCTTGTCTTGTCTTGTCTTGCCTTGCCTTGCCTTGCCTTGCCTTGCCTTGCCTTATCTATCTTATCTTGTCTTGTCTTGTCTTGTCTTGTCTTGTCTTGTCTTGTCTTGTCTTGTCTCGCCTTGTCTTGTCCTTTCTCGTCCTATCTTATCTTATCTTATCTCATCTCATCTCATCTCATCTCATCTCATCTCATCTCATCTCATCTCATCTCATCTCATCTCATCTCATCTCATCTCATCTTATCTCATCTTATCTTACCTTACCTTGTCCTCTCTCGTCCTTTCTCGTCCTTTCTCGTCCTATCTTATCTTATCTTATCTTATCTTATCTTATCTTATCTTATCTTATCTTATCTTATCTTATCTTATCTTATCTTGTCTTGTCTTGTCTTGTCTTGTCTTGTCTTGTCTTGTCTTGTCTTGTCTTGTCTTGTCTTGTCTTGTCTCGTCTCGTCTCGTCTCGTCTCGTCTCGTCTCGTCTCGTCTCGTCTCGTCTCGCCTTGCCTTGTCCTGTCTTATCTTATCTTATCTTATCTTATCTTATCTTATCTTATCTTATCTTATTTTACCTTACCTTACCTTACCTTACCTTACCTTACCTTACCTTACCTTACCTTACCTTACCTTACCTTGTCTTGTCTTGTCTTGTCTTGTCCTGTCCTGTCCTGTCCTGTCCTGTCCTGTCCTGTCCTGTCCTGTCCTGTCTTGTCTTGTCTTGTCTTGTCTTGTCTTGTCTTGTCTTGTCTTGTCTTGTCTTGTCTTGTCTTGTCTTGTCTTGTCTTGTCTTGCCTTGTCTTGTCTTGCCTTGTTGTCTTGTCTTACCTCATCTTGTCCTGTCTCATCCTATCTTATCTTATCTTATCTTGTCTTGTCTTCTCTTCTCTTCTCTTCTCTTCTCTTGTCTTGTCTTGTCTTGCCTTGCCTTGCCTTGCCTTGCCTTGCCTTGCCTTGCCTTGCCTTATCTATCTTATCTTATCTTATCTTATCTTGTCTTGTCTTGTCTTGTCTTGTCTTGTCTTGTCTTCTCTTGTCTTGTCTTGTCTTGTCTTGTCTCGCCTTGTCTTGTCCTTTCTCGTCCTATCTTATCTTATCTTATCTTATCTTATCTTATCTTATCTTATCTTGTCTTGTCTTGTCTTGTCTTGTCTTGTCTTGTCTTGTCTTGTCTTGTCTTGTCTTGTCTTGTCTTGTCTTGTCTTGTCTTGTCTTGTCTTGTCTTGTCTTGTCTTGTCTTGTTGTCTTGTCTTACCTTATCTTGTCCTGTCTCATCCTATCTTATCTTGTCTTGTCTTGTCTTGTCTTGTCTTGTCTTGTCTTGTCTTGCCTTGCCTTGCCTTGCCATGCCTTGCCTTATCTATCTTATCTTATCTTATCTTGTCTTGTCTTGTCTTGTCTTGTCTCGCCTTGTCTTGTCCTTTCTCGTCCTATCTTATCTTATCTTATCTTATCTTATCTTATCTTATCTTATCTTATCTTATCTTATGTTATCTTATCTTATCTTATCTTATCTTATCTTATCTTATCTTATCTTATCCTATCCTATCCTATCCTATCCTATCCTATCCTATCCTATCCTATCCTATCCTATCCTATCCTATCCTATCCTATCCTATCTTATCTTATCTTATCTTATCTTATCTTGTCTTGTCTTGTCTTGTCTTGTCTTGTCTTGTCTTGTCTTGTCTTGTCTTGTCTTGTCTTGTCTTGTCTTGTCTTGTCTTGTCTTGTTGTCTTGTCTTACCTTATCTTGTCCTGTCTCATCCTATCTTATCTTATCTTATCTTATCTTATCTTATCTTATCTTGTCTTGTCTTGTCTTGTCTTGTCTTGTCTTGTCTTGTCTTGTCTTGTCTTGTCTTGTCTTGTCTTGTCTTGTCTTGTCTTGTCTTGTCTTGTCTTGTCTTGTCTTGCCTTGCCTTGCCATGCCATGCCTTGCCTTATCTATCTTATCTTATCTTATCTTGTCTTGTCTTGTCTTGTCTTGTCTTGTCTTGTCTTGTCTTGTCTCGCCTTGTCTTGTCCTTTCTCGTCCTATCTTATCTTATCTTATCTTATCTTATCTTATCTTATCTTATCTTATCTTATCTTATCTTATCTTATCTTATCTCATCTCATCTCATCTCATCTCATCTCATCTCATCTCATCTCATCTCATCTCATCTCATCTCATCTCATCTCGTCTTGCCTTGCCTTGTCCTGTCTTATCTTATCTTATCTTATCGTATCTTATCTTATCTTACCTTACCTTACCTTACCTTACCTTACCTTACCTTACCTTACCTTACCTTACCTTACCTTACCTTACCTTGTCTTGTCTTGTCTTGTCCTGTCCTGTCCTGTCCTGTCCTGTCCTGTCCTGTCCTGTCCTGTCCTGTCCTGTCTTGTCTTGTCTTGTCTTGTCTTGTCTTGTCTTGTCTTGTCTTGTCTTGTCTTCTCTTGTCTTGTCTTGCCTTGTCTTGTCTTGCCTTGTTGTCTTGTCTTACCTCATCTTGTCCTGTCTCATCCTATCTTATCTTATCTTATCTTATCTTATCTTGTCTTGTCTTGTCTTCTCTTGTCTTGTCTTGTCTTGTCTTGTCTTGTCTCGCCTTGTCTTGTCCTTTCTCGTCCTATCTTATCTTATCTTATCTTATCTTATCTTATCTTATCTTATCTTGTCTTGTCTTGTCTTGTCTTGTCTTGTCTTGTCTTGTCTTGTCTTGTCTTGTCTTGTCTTGTCTTGTCTTGTCTTGTTGTCTTGTCTTACCTTATCTTGTCCTGTCTCATCCTATCTTATCTTATCTTGTCTTGTCTTGTCTTGTCTTGTCTTGTCTTGTCTTGTCTTGCCTTGCCTTGCCTTGCCTTGCCTTGCCTTATCTATCTTATCTTATCTTATCTTATCTTGTCTTGTCTTGTCTTGTCTTGTCTTGTCTTGTCTTGTCTTGTCTTGCCTTGCCTTGCCTTGCCTTATCTATCTTATCTTATCTTATCTTGTCTTGTCTTGTCTTGTCTTGTCTTATCTTATCTTGTCTTGTCTTGTCTTGTCTTGTCTTGTCTTGTCTTGTCTTGTCTTGTCTTGTCTTGTCTTGTCTTGTCTTGCCTTGTTGTCTTGTCTTACCTCATCTTGTCCTGTCTCATCCTATCTTATCTTATCTTATCTTGTCTTGTCTTCTCTTGTCTTGTCTTGTCTTCTCTTGTCTTGTCTTGTCTTGTCTTGTCTTGTCTTGTCTTGTCTTGTCTTGTCTTGTCTTGTCTCGCCTTGTCTTGTCCTTTCTCGTCCTATCTTATCTTATCTTATCTTATCTTATCTTATCTTATCTTATCTTGTCTTGTCTTGTCTTGTCTTGTCTTGTCTTGTTGTCTTGTCTTACCTTATCTTGTCCTGTCTCATCCTATCTTGTCTTGTCTTGTCTTGTCTTGTCTTGTCTTGTCTTGTCTTGTCTTGTCTTGTCTTGTCTAGTCTTGTCTTGTCTTGTCTTGTCTTGTCTTGTCTTGTCTTGCCTTGCCTTGCCTTGCCTTGCCTTGCCTTATCTATCTTATCTTATCTTATCTTGTCTTGTCTTGTCTTGTCTTGTCTTGTCTTGTCTTGTCTTGCCTTGCCTTGCCTTGCCTTGCCTTGCCTTGCCTTGCCTTATCTATCTTATCTTATCTTATCTTGTCTTGTCTTGTCTTGTCTTGTCTTGTCTTATCTTATCTTGTCTTGTCTTGTCTTGTCTTGTCTTGTCTTCTCTTGTCTTGTCTTGTCTTGTCTCGCCTTGTCTTGTCCTTTCTCGTCCTATCTTATCTTATCTTATCTTATCTTATCTTATCTTGTCTTGTCTTGTCTCGTCTCGTCTCGTCTCGTCTCGTCTCGTCTCGTCTTATCTTATCTCGCCTTATCATGTCCTTTCTCGTCCTATCTTATCTTATCTTATCTTATCTTATCTTATCTTATCTTATCTTATCTTATCTTATCTTATCTTATCTTATCTTATCTTATCTTATCTTATCTTATCTTATCTTATCTTATCTTATCTTATCTTATCCTATCCTATCCTATCCTATCCTATCCTATCCTATCCTATCCTATCCTATCCTATCCTATCTTATCTTATCTTATCTTATCTTATCTTATCTTATCTTATCTTATCTTATCTTATCTTATCTTATCTTATCTTAATTGTTTTCTTGCCTTGTGTTGTCTTGTTTTATCTTTTCCTTTCTCGTCCTGTCTCGCCTTATCTTATCTTATCTTATCTTATCTTGTCTTGTCTTGTCTTGTTGTCTTGTCTTACCTTATCTTGTCCTGTCTCATCCTATCTTATCTTATCTTATCTTGTCTTGTCTTGTCTTGTCTTGTCTTGTCTTGTCTTGTCTTGTCTTGTCTTGTCTTGTCTTGTCTTGTCTTGTCTTGTCTTGTCTTGTCTTGTCTTGCCTTGCCTTGCCTTGCCTTGCCTTGCCTTATCTATCTTATCTTATCTTATCTTGTCTTGTCTTGTCTTGTCTTGTCTTGTCTTGTCTTGTCTTGTCTTGTCTTGTCTTGTCTTGTCTTGTCTTGTCTTGTCTCGCCTTGTCTTGTCCTTTCTCGTCCTATCTTATCTTATCTTATCTTATCTTATCTCATCTCATCTCATCTCATCTCATCTCATCTCATCTCATCTCATCTCATCTCATCTCATCTCATCTTATCTCATCTTATCTTACCTTACCTTGTCCTCTCTCGTCCTTTCTCGTCCTTTCTCGTCCTATCTTATCTTATCTTATCTTATCTTATCTTATCTTATCTTATCTTATCTTATCTTGTCTTGTCTTGTCTTGTCTTGTCTTGTCTTGTCTTGTCTTGTCTTGTCTCGTCTCGTCTCGTCTCGTCTCGTCTCGTCTCGTCTCGTCTCGTCTCGTCTTGCCTTGCCTTGTCCTGTCTTATCTTATCTTATCTTATCTTATCTTATCTTATCTTATCTTATCTTATCTTATCTTATCTTACCTTACCTTACCTTACCTTACCTTACCTTACCTTACCTTACCTTACCTTACCTTACCTTACCTTGTCTTGTCTTGTCCTGTCCTGTCCTGTCCTGTCCTGTCCTGTCCTGTCCTGTCTTGTCTTGTCTTGTCTTGTCTTGTCTTGTCTTGTCTTGTCTTGTCTTGTCTTGTCTTGTCTTGTCTTGTCTTGTCTTGTCTTGCCTTGTCTTGTCTTGCCTTGTTGTCTTGTCTTACCTCATCTTGTCCTGTCTCATCCTATCTTATCTTATCTTATCTTGTCTTGTCTTCTCTTCTCTTCTCTTCTCTTCTCTTGTCTTGTCTTGTCTTGCCTTGCCTTGCCTTGCCTTGCCTTGCCTTGCCTTGCCTTATCTATCTTATCTTATCTTATCTTATCTTATCTTATCTTGTCTTGTCTTGTCTTGTCTTGTCTTGTCTTCTCTTCTCTTGTCTTGTCTTGTCTTGTCTCGCCTTGTCTTGTCCTTTCTCGTCCTATCTTATCTTATCTTATCTTATCTTATCTTATCTTATCTTGTCTTGTCTTGTCTTGTCTTGTCTTGTCTTGTCTTGTCTTGTCTTGTCTTGTCTTGTCTTGTCTTGTCTTGTCTTGTCTTGTCTTGTCTTGTCTTGTCTTGTCTTGTCTTGTCTTGTCTTGTCTTGTCTTGTCTTGTTGTCTTGTCTTACCTTATCTTGTCCTGTCTCATCCTATCTTATCTTGTCTTGTCTTGTCTTGTCTTGTCTTGTCTTGTCTTGTCTTGTCTTGTCTTGTCTTGTCTTGTCTTGCCTTGCCTTGCCTTGCCTTGCCATGCCTTGCCTTATCTATCTTATCTTATCTTATCTTGTCTTGTCTTGTCTTGTCTTGTCTTGTCTTGTCTTGTCTTGTCTTGTCTTGTCTTGTCTTGTCTTGTCTTGTCTTGTCTTGTCTTGTCTTGTCTCGCCTTGTCTTGTCCTTTCTCGTCCTATCTTATCTTATCTTATCATATCTTATCTTATCTTATCTTATCCTATCCTATCCTATCCTATCCTATCCTATCCTATCCTATCCTATCCTATCCTATCCTATCCTATCCTATCCTATCCTATCCTATCCTATCTTATCTTATCTTATCTTATCTTATCTTATCTTATCTTATCTTATCTTATCTTATCTTATCTTATCTTATCTTAATTGTTTTCTTGCCTTGTGTTGTCTTGTTTTATCTTTTCCTTTCTCGTCCTGTCTCGCCTTATCTTATCTTATCTTACCTTATCTTATCTTATCTTATCTTATCTTGTCTTGTCTTGTCTTGTCTTGTCTTGTCTTGTCTTGTCTTGTCTTGTCTTGTCTTGTCTTGTCTTGTCTTGTCTTGTCTTGTCTTGTCTTGTCTTGTCTTGTCTTGTCTTGTCTTGTCTTGTTGTCTTGTCTTACCTTATCTTGTCCTGTCTCATCCTATCTTATCTTATCTTATCTTATCTTATCTTATCTTATCTTGTCTTGTCTTGTCTTGTCTTGTCTTGTCTTGTCTTGTCTTGTCTTGTCTTGTCTTGTCTTGTCTTGTCTTGTCTTGTCTTGTCTTGTCTTGTCTTGTCTTGTCTTGTCTTGTCTTGTCTTGCCTTGCCTTGCCTTGCCATGCCATGCCTTGCCTTATCTATCTTATCTTATCTTATCTTATCTTGTCTTGTCTTGTCTTGTCTTGTCTTGTCTTGTCTCGCCTTGTCTTGTCCTTTCTCGTCCTATCTTATCTTATCTTATCTTATCTTATCTTATCTTATCTTATCTTATCTTATCTTATCTTATCTTATCTTATCTTATCTTATCTTATCTTATCTTATCTTATCTTATCTTATCTTATCTTATTTTATCTCATCTCATCTCATCTCATCTCATCTCATCTCATCTCATCTCATCTCGTCTTGCCTTGCCTTTTCCTGTCTTATCTTATCTTATCTTATCTTATCTTATCGTATCTTATCTTATCTTATCTTACCTTACCTTACCTTACCTTACCTTACCTTACCTTACCTTACCTTACCTTACCTTGTCTTGTCTTGTCCTGTCCTGTCCTGTCCTGTCCTGTCCTGTCCTGTCCTGTCTTGTCTTGTCTTGTCTTGTCTTGTCTTGTCTTGTCTTGTCTTGTCTTGTCTTGTCTTGCCTTGTCTTGTCTTGCCTTGTTGTCTTGTCTTACCTCATCTTGTCCTGTCTCATCCTATCTTATCTTATCTTATCTTGTCTTGTCTTGTCTTCTCTTGTCTTGTCTTGTCTTGTCTTGTCTTGTCTTGTCTCGCCTTGTCTTGTCCTTTCTCGTCCTATCTTATCTTATCTTATCTTATCTTATCTTATCTTGTCTTGTCTTGTCTTGTCTTGTCTTGTCTTGTCTTGTCTTGTCTTGTCTTGTCTTGTCTTGTCTTGTCTTGTCTTGTCTTGTCTTGTCTTGTCTTGTCTTGTCTTGTCTTGTCTTGTCTTGTCTTGTCTTGTCTTGTCTTGTCTTGTTGTCTTGTCTTACCTTATCTTGTCCTGTCTCATCCTATCTTATCCTATCTTATCTTGTCTTGTCTTGTCTTGTCTTGTCTTGTCTTGTCTTGTCTTGCCTTGCCTTGCCTTGCCTTGCCTTATCTATCTTATCTTATCTTATCTTGTCTTGTCTTGTCTTGTCTTGTCTTGTCTTGTCTTGTCTTGTCTTGTCTTGCCTTGCCTTGCCTTGCCTTGCCTTGCCTTATCTATCTTATCTTATCTTGTCTTGTCTTGTCTTGTCTTGTCTTGTCTTATCTTATCTTGTCTTGTCTTGTCTTGTCTTGTCTTCTCTTGTCTTGTCTTGTCTTGTCTCGCCTTGTCTTGTCCTTTCTCGTCCTATCTTATCTTATCTTATCTTATCTTATCTTATCTTATCTTATCTTATCTTGTCTTGTCTTGTCTTGTCTCGTCTTGTCTCGTCTCGTCTCGTCTCGTCTCGTCTCGTCTCGTCTCGTCTCGTCTCGTCTTATCTTATCTTATCTCGCCTTATCATGTCCTTTCTCGTCCTATCTTATCTTATCTTATCTTATCTTATCTTATCTTATCTTATCTTATCTTATCTTATCTTATCTTATCTTATCTTATCTTATCTTATCTTATCTTATCTTATCTTATCTTATCTTATCTTATCTTATCTTATCTTATCCTATCCTATCCTATCCTATCCTATCCTATCCTATCCTATCCTATCCTATCCTATCCTATCCTATCCTATCCTATCCTATCCTATCTTATCTTATCTTATCTTATCTTATCTTATCTTATCTTATCTTATCTTATCTTATCTTACCTTACCTTATCTTATCTTATCTTATCTTATCTTATCTTATCTTAATTGTTTTCTTGCCTTGTGTTGTCTTGTTTTATCTTTTCCTTTCTCGTCCTGTCTCGCCTTATCTTATCTTATCTTATCTTACCTTACCTTACCTTACCTTACCTTACCTTACCTTACCTTACCTTACCTTACCTTACCTTACCTTACCTTACCTTACCTTACCTTGTCTTGTCTTGTCCTGTCCTGTCCTGTCCTGTCCTGTCCTGTCCTGTCCTGTCCTGTCCTGTCTTGTCTTGTCTTGTCTTGTCTTGTCTTGTCTTCTCTTGTCTTGTCTTCTCTTGTCTTGTCTTGCCTTGTCTTGTCTTGCCTTGTTGTCTTGTCTTACCTCATCTTGTCCTGTCTCATCCTATCTTATCTTATCTTATCTTGTCTTGTCTTGTCTTCTCTTGTCTTGTCTTGTCTTGTCTTGTCTTGTCTTGTCTCGCCTTGTCTTGTCCTTTCTCGTCCTATCTTATCTTATCTTATCTTATCTTATCTTATCTTATCTTGTCTTGTCTTGTCTTGTCTTGTCTTGTCTTGTCTTGTCTTGTCTTGTCTTGTCTTGTCTTGTCTTGTTGTCTTGTCTTACCTTATCTTGTCCTGTCTCATCCTATCTTATCTTATCTTATCTTATCTTGTCTTGTCTTGTCTTGTCTTGTCTTGTCTTGTCTTGTCTTGTCTTGTCTTGTCTTGTCTTGTCTTGTCTTGTCTTGTCTTGCCTTGCCTTGCCTTGCCTTGCCTTGCCTTATCTATCTTATCTTATCTTATCTTATCTTGTCTTGTCTTGTCTTGTCTTGTCTTGTCTTGTCTTGTCTTGCCTTGCCTTGCCTTGCCTTGCCTTATCTATCTTATCTTATCTTATCTTGTCTTGTCTTGTCTTGTCTTATCTTATCTTGTCTTGTCTTGTCTTGTCTTGTCTTGTCTTGTCTTGTCTTCTCTTGTCTTGTCTTGTCTTGTCTCGCCTTGTCTTGTCCTTTCTCGTCCTATCTTATCTTATCTTATCTTATCTTATCTTGTCTTGTCTTGTCTTGTCTTGTCTTGTCTTGTCTTGTCTCGTCTCGTCTCGTCTCGTCTCGTCTCGTCTCGTCTCGTCTCGTCTCGTCTCGTCTCGTCTCGTCTCGTCTTATCTTATCTTATCTCGCCTTATCATGTCCTTTCTCGTCCTATCTTATCTTATCTTATCTTATCTTATCTTATCTTATCTTATCTTATCTTATCTTATCTTATCTTATCTTATCTTATCTTATCTTATCTTATCTTATCTTATCCTATCCTATCCTATCCTATCCTATCCTATCCTATCCTATCCTATCCTATCCTATCCTATCTTATCTTATCTTATCTTATCTTATCTTATCTTATCTTATCTTATCTTATCTTATCTTATCTTAATTGTTTTCTTGCCTTGTGTTGTCTTGTTTTATCTTTTCCTTTCTCGTCCTGTCTCGCCTTATCTTATCTTATCTTATCTTATCTTGTCTTGTCTTGTCTTGTCTTGTCTTGTCTTGTCTTGTCTTGTCTTGTCTTGTCTTGTCTTGTCTTGTCTTGTCTTGTCTTGTCTTGTCTTGTCTTGTCTTGTCTTGTCTTGTCTTGTCTTGTCTTACCTTATCTTGTCCTGTCTCATCCTATCTTATCTTATCTTATCTTGTCTTGTCTTGTCTTGTCTTGTCTTGTCTTGTCTTGTCTTGCCTTGCCTTGCCTTGCCTTGCCTTGCCTTGCCTTGCCTTGCCTTGCCTTATCTATCTTATCTTATCTTATCTTGTCTTGTCTTGTCTTGTCTTGTCTTGTCTTGTCTTGTCTTGTCTTGTCTCGCCTTGTCTTGTCCTTTCTCGTCCTATCTTATCTTATCTTATCTTATCTTATCTTATCTCATCTCATCTCATCTCATCTCATCTCATCTCATCTCATCTCATCTCATCTTATCTCATCTTATCTTACCTTACCTTGTCCTCTCTCGTCCTTTCTCGTCCTTTCTCGTCCTATCTTATCTTATCTTATCTTATCTTATCTTATCTTATCTTATCTTATCTTATCTTATCTTATCTTATCTTATCTTGTCTTGTCTTGTCTCGTCTCGTCTCGTCTCGTCTCGTCTCGTCTCGTCTCGTCTCGTCTCGTCTCGTCTCGTCTCGTCTCGTCTTGCCTTGCCTTGTCCTGTCTTATCTTATCTTATCTTATCTTATCTTATCTTATCTTATCTTATCTTATCTTATCTTATCTTATCTTACCTTACCTTACCTTACCTTACCTTACCTTACCTTACCTTACCTTACCTTACCTTACCTTACCTTACCTTACCTTACCTTACCTTACCTTACCTTGTCTTGTCTTGTCCTGTCCTGTCCTGTCCTGTCCTGTCCTGTCTTGTCTTGTCTTGTCTTGTCTACTCTTGTCTTGTCTTGTCTTGTCTTGTCTTGTCTTGTCTTGTCTTTTCTTGTCTTGTCTTGTCTTGTCTTGCCTTGCCTTGTCTTGTCTTGCCTTGTTGTCTTGTCTTACCTCATCTTGTCCTGTCTCATCCTATCTTATCTTATCTTATCTTGTCTTGTCTTCTCTTCTCTTCTCTTGTCTTGTCTTGTCTTGTCTTGTCTTGCCTTGCCTTGCCTTGCCTTGCCTTGCCTTATCTATCTTATCTTATCTTATCTTATCTTATCTTATCTTGTCTTGTCTTGTCTTGTCTTGTCTTGTCTTGTCTTGTCTTGTCTCGCCTTGTCCTTTCTCGTCCTATCTTATCTTATCTTATCTTATCTTATCTTGTCTTGTCTTGTCTTGTCTTGTCTTGTCTTGTCTTGTCTTGTCTTGTCTTGTCTTGTCTTGTCTTGTCTTGTCTTGTCTTGTCTTGTCTTGTCTTGTCTTGTCTTGTCTTGTCTTGTTGTCTTGTCTTGTTGTCTTGTCTTACCTTATCTTGTCCTGTCTCATCCTATCTTATCTTGTCTTGTCTTGTCTTGTCTTGTCTTGTCTTGTCTTGTCTTGTCTTGTCTTGCCTTGCCTTGCCTTGCCATGCCTTGCCTTATCTATCTTATCTTATCTTATCTTGTCTTGTCTTGTCTTGTCTTGTCTTGTCTTGTCTTGTCTTGTCTTGTCTTGTCTTGTCTTGTCTCGCCTTGTCTTGTCCTTTCTCGTCCTATCTTATCTTATCTTATCTTATCTTATCTTATCTTATCTTATCTTATCTTATCTTATCTTATCTTATCTTATCCTATCCTATCCTATCCTATCCTATCCTATCCTATCCTATCCTATCCTATCCTATCCTATCCTATCCTATCTTATCTTATCTTATCTTATCTTATCTTATCTTATCTTATCTTATCTTATCTTATCTTATCTTATCTTATCTTATCTTATCTTATCTTATCTTATCTTATCTTATCTTATCTTATCTTATCTTGTCTTAATTGTTTTCTTGCCTTGTGTTGTCTTGTTTTATCTTTTCCTTTCTCGTCCTGTCTCGCCTTATCTTATCTTATCTTATCTTATCTTATCTTGTCTTGTCTTGTCTTGTCTTGTCTTGTCTTGTCTTGTCTTGTCTTGTCTTGTCTTGTCTTGTCTTGTCTTGTCTTGTCTTGTCTTGTCTTGTCTTGTCTTGCCTTGCCTTGCCTTGCCTTGCCTTGGCTTGCCTTGCCTTATCTATCTTATCTTATCTTATCTTATCTTATCTTATCTTGTCTTGTCTTGTCTTGTCTTGTCTTGTCTTGTCTTGTCTTGTCTTGTCTTGTCTTGTCTTGTCTTGTCTTGTCTTTTCTTGTCTTGCCTTGCCTTGCCTTATCTATCTTATCTTATCCTATCTTGTCTTGTCTTGTCTTGTCTTGTCTTGTCTTGTCTCGCCTTGTCTTGTCCTTTCTCGTCCTATCTTATCTTATCTTATCTTATCTTGTCTTGTCTTGTCTTGTCTTGTCTTGTCTCGTCTCGTCTCGTCTCGTCTCGTCTCGTCTCGTCTCGTCTCGTCTCGTCTCGTCTCGTCTCGTCTCGTCTCGTCTCGTCTCGTCTCATCTCATCTCATCTCATCTTATCTTATCTCGCCTTATCATGTCCTTTCTCGTCCTATCTTATCTTATCTTATCTTATCTTATCTTATCTTATCTTATCTTATCTTATCTTATCTTATCTTATCTTATCTTATCTTATCTTATCTTATCTTATCTTATCTTATCTTACCTTATCTTATCTTATCTTATCTTATCTTATCTTATCTTATCTTATCTTATCTTATCTTATCCTATCCTATCCTATCCTATCCTATCCTATCCTATCCTATCCTATCCTATCCTATCCTATCCTATCCTATCCTATCCTATCCTATCCTATCCTATCTTATCTTATCTTATCTTATCTTATCTTATCTTATCTTATCTTATCTTATCTTATCTTATCTTATCTTATCTTATCTTATCTTATCTTAATTGTTTTCTTGCCTTGTGTTGTCTTGTTTTATCTTTTCCTTTCTCGTCCTGTCTCGCCTTATCTTATCTTATCTTATCTTATCTTGTCTTGTCTTGTCTTGTCTTGTCTTGTCTTGTCTTGTCTTGTCTTGTCTTGTCTTGTCTTGTCTTGTCTTGTCTTGTCTTGTCTTGTCTTGTCTTGTCTTGTCTTGTCTTGTCTTGTCTTGTCTTGTTGTCTTGTCTTACCTTATCTTGTCCTGTCTCATCCTATCTTATCTTGTCTTGTCTTGTCTTGTCTTGTCTTGTCTTGTCTTGTCTTGTCTTGTCTTGTCTTGTCTTGCCTTGCCTTGCCTTGCCTTGCCTTGCCTTGCCTTATCTATCTTATCTTATCCTATCTTGTCTTGTCTTGTCTTGTCTTGTCTTGTCTTGTCTTGTCTTGTCTTGTCTTGTCTTGTCTTGTCTTGTCTTGTCTTGTCTTGTCTTGTCTTGTCTTGTCTTGTCTTGTCTTGTTGTCTTGTCTTACCTTATCTTGTCCTGTCTCATCCTATCTTATCTTGTCTTGTCTTGTCTTGTCTTGTCTTGTCTTGTCTTGTCTTGTCTTGTCTTGTCTTGTCTTGTCTTGTCTTGCCTTGCCTTGCCTTGCCTTGCCTTGCCTTGCCTTATCTATCTTATCTTATCTTATCTTGTCTTGTCTTGTCTTGTCTTGTCTTGTCTTGTCTTGTCTTGTCTTGTCTTGTCTTGTCTTGTCTTGTCTCGCCTTGTCTTGTCCTTTCTCGTCCTATCTTATCTTATCTTATCTTATCTTATCTTATCTTATCTTATCTTATCTTATCTTATCTTATCTTATCTTATCTTATCCTATCCTATCCTATCCTATCCTATCCTATCCTATCCTATCCTATCCTATCCTATCCTATCCTATCTTATCTTATCTTATCTTATCTTATCTTATCTTATCTTAATTGTTTTCTTGCCTTGTGTTGTCTTGTTTTATCTTTTCCTTTCTCGTCCTGTCTCGCCTTATCTTATCTTATCTTATCTTATCTTGTCTTGTCTTGTCTTGTCTTGTCTTGTCTTGTCTTGTCTTGTCTTGTCTTGTCTTGTCTTGTCTTGTCTTGTCTTGTCTTGTCTTGTCTTGTCTTGTCTTGTCTTGTCTTGTCTTGTCTTGTTGTCTTGTCTTACCTTATCTTGTCCTGTCTCATCCTATCTTATCTTGTCTTGTCTTGTCTTGTCTTGTCTTGTCTTGTCTTGTCTTGTCTTGTCTTGTCTTGTCTTGCCTTGCCTTGCCTTGCCTTGCCTTGCCTTGCCTTATCTATCTTATCTTATCCTATCTTGTCTTGTCTTGTCTTGTCTTGTCTTGTCTTGTCTTGTCTTGTCTTGTCTTGTCTTGTCTTGTCTTGTCTTGTCTTGTCTTGTCTTGTCTTGTCTTGTCTTGTCTTGTCTTGTTGTCTTGTCTTACCTTATCTTGTCCTGTCTCATCCTATCTTATCTTGTCTTGTCTTGTCTTGTCTTGTCTTGTCTTGTCTTGTCTTGTCTTGTCTTGTCTTGTCTTGTCTTGTCTTGCCTTGCCTTGCCTTGCCTTGCCTTGCCTTGCCTTATCTATCTTATCTTATCTTATCTTGTCTTGTCTTGTCTTGTCTTGTCTTGTCTTGTCTTGTCTTGTCTTGTCTTGTCTTGTCTTGTCTTGTCTCGCCTTGTCTTGTCCTTTCTCGTCCTATCTTATCTTATCTTATCTTATCTTATCTTATCTTATCTTATCTTATCTTATCTTATCTTATCTTATCTTATCTTATCCTATCCTATCCTATCCTATCCTATCCTATCCTATCCTATCCTATCCTATCCTATCCTATCCTATCTTATCTTATCTTACCTTACCTTACCTTACCTTACCTTACCTTACCTTACCTTACCTTACCTTACCTTACCTTACCTTACCTTGTCTTGTCTTGTCTTGTCCTGTCCTGTCCTGTCCTGTCCTGTCCTGTCCTGTCCTGTCCTGTCTTGTCTTGTCTTGTCTTGTCTTGTCTTGTCTTGTCTTGTCTTGTCTTGTCTTGTCTTGTCTTGTCTTGTCTTGTCTTGTCTTGTCTTGTCTTGTCTTGTCTTGTCTTGTCTTGTCTTGCCTTGTCTTGTCTTGCCTTGTTGTCTTGTCTTACCTCATCTTGTCCTGTCTCATCCTATCTTATCTTATCTTATCTTGTCTTGTCTTCTCTTCTCTTCTCTTGTCTTGTCTTGTCTTGTCTTGTCTTGCCTTGCCTTGCCTTGCCTTGCCTTGCCTTATCTATCTTATCTTATCTTATCTTATCTTATCTTATCTTGTCTTGTCTTGTCTTGTCTTGTCTTGTCTTGTCTTGTCTTGTCTCGCCTTGTCCTTTCTCGTCCTATCTTATCTTATCTTATCTTATCTTATCTTGTCTTGTCTTGTCTTGTCTTGTCTTGTCTTGTCTTGTCTTGTCTTGTCTTGTCTTGTCTTGTCTTGTCTTGTCTTGTCTTGTCTTGTCTTGTCTTGTCTTGTCTTGTCTTGTCTTGTCTTGTTGTCTTGTCTTGTTGTCTTGTCTTACCTTATCTTGTCCTGTCTCATCCTATCTTATCTTGTCTTGTCTTGTCTTGTCTTGTCTTGTCTTGTCTTGTCTTGTCTTGTCTTGCCTTGCCTTGCCTTGCCATGCCTTGCCTTATCTATCTTATCTTATCTTATCTTGTCTTGTCTTGTCTTGTCTTGTCTTGTCTTGTCTTGTCTTGTCTTGTCTTGTCTTGTCTTGTCTCGCCTTGTCTTGTCCTTTCTCGTCCTATCTTATCTTATCTTATCTTATCTTATCTTATCTTATCTTATCTTATCTTATCTTATCTTATCTTATCTTATCCTATCCTATCCTATCCTATCCTATCCTATCCTATCCTATCCTATCCTATCCTATCCTATCCTATCCTATCTTATCTTATCTTATCTTATCTTATCTTATCTTATCTTATCTTATCTTATCTTATCTTATCTTATCTTATCTTATCTTATCTTATCTTATCTTATCTTATCTTATCTTATCTTATCTTATCTTGTCTTAATTGTTTTCTTGCCTTGTGTTGTCTTGTTTTATCTTTTCCTTTCTCGTCCTGTCTCGCCTTATCTTATCTTATCTTATCTTATCTTATCTTGTCTTGTCTTGTCTTGTCTTGTCTTGTCTTGTCTTGTCTTGTCTTGTCTTGTCTTGTCTTGTCTTGTCTTGTCTTGTCTTGTCTTGTCTTGTCTTGCCTTGCCTTGCCTTGCCTTGCCTTGCCTTGCCTTGCCTTATCTATCTTATCTTATCTTATCTTATCTTATCTTGTCTTGTCTTGTCTTGTCTTGTCTTGTCTTGTCTTGTCTTGTCTTGTCTTGTCTTGTCTTGTCTTGTCTTGTCTTGTCTTGTCTTGTCTTGTCTTTTCTTGTCTTGCCTTGCCTTGCCTTGCCTTATCTATCTTATCTTATCCTATCTTGTCTTGTCTTGTCTTGTCTTGTCTTGTCTTGTCTTGTCTTGTCTTGTCTTGTCTCGCCTTGTCTTGTCCTTTCTCGTCCTATCTTATCTTATCTTATCTTATCTTATCTTGTCTTGTCTTGTCTTGTCTTGTCTTGTCTTGTCTTGTCTTGTCTTGTCTTGTCTTGTCTTGTCTTGTCTTGCCTTGCCTTGCCTTGCCTTGGCTTGCCTTGCCTTATCTATCTTATCTTATCTTATCTTATCTTATCTTATCTTGTCTTGTCTTGTCTTGTCTTGTCTTGTCTTGTCTTGTCTTGTCTTGTCTTGTCTTGTCTTGTCTTGTCTTGTCTTGTCTTGTCTTGTCTTGTCTTTTCTTGTCTTGCCTTGCCTTGCCTTATCTATCTTATCTTATCCTATCTTGTCTTGTCTTGTCTTGTCTTGTCTTGTCTTGTCTCGCCTTGTCTTGTCCTTTCTCGTCCTATCTTATCTTATCTTATCTTATCTTGTCTTGTCTTGTCTTGTCTTGTCTTGTCTCGTCTCGTCTCGTCTCGTCTCGTCTCGTCTCGTCTCGTCTCGTCTCGTCTCGTCTCGTCTCGTCTCGTCTCATCTCATCTCATCTCATCTTATCTTATCTCGCCTTATCATGTCCTTTCTCGTCCTATCTTATCTTATCTTATCTTATCTTATCTTATCTTATCTTATCTTATCTTATCTTATCTTATCTTATCTTATCTTATCTTATCTTATCTTATCTTATCTTATCTTATCTTATCTTATCTTATCTTATCTTATCTTATCTTATCTTATCTTATCTTATCTTATCTTATCTTATCTTATCTTATCTTATCTTATCTTATCCTATCCTATCCTATCCTATCCTATCCTATCCTATCCTATCCTATCCTATCCTATCCTATCCTATCCTATCCTATCCTATCCTATCCTATCTTATCTTATCTTATCTTATCTTATCTTATCTTATCTTATCTTATCTTATCTTATCTTATCTTATCTTATCTTATCTTATCTTATCTTATCTTATCTTATCTTATCTTATCTTATCTTAATTGTTTTCTTGCCTTGTGTTGTCTTGTTTTATCTTTTCCTTTCTCGTCCTGTCTCGCCTTATCTTATCTTATCTTATCTTATCTTGTCTTGTCTTGTCTTGTCTTGTCTTGTCTTGTCTTGTCTTGTCTTGTCTTGTCTTGTCTTGTCTTGTCTTGTCTTGTCTTGTCTTGTCTTGTCTTGTCTTGTCTTGTTGTCTTGTCTTACCTTATCTTGTCCTGTCTCATCCTATCTTATCTTGTCTTGTCTTGTCTTGTCTTGTCTTGTCTTGTCTTGTCTTGTCTTGTCTTGTCTTGTCTTGTCTTGTCTTGTCTTGTCTTGCCTTGCCTTGCCTTGCCTTGCCTTGCCTTGCCTTATCTATCTTATCTTATCCTATCTTGTCTTGTCTTGTCTTGTCTTG
The DNA here is from genome assembly GCA_034064705.1 of Bothrops alternatus. NCBI lineage: Eukaryota > Metazoa > Chordata > Lepidosauria > Squamata > Viperidae > Bothrops > Bothrops alternatus. The sequence continues at coordinate 921,537 of JARGCV010000216.1, forward strand.
TCTTGTCTTGTCTTGTCTTGTCTTGTCTTGTCTTGTCTTGTCTTGTCTTGTCTTGTCTTGTCTTGTCTTGTCTTGTCTTGTCTTGTCTTGTCTTGTCTTGTTGTCTTGTCTTACCTTATCTTGTCCTGTCTCATCCTATCTTGTCTTGTCTTGTCTTGTCTTGTCTTGTCTTGTCTTGTCTTGTCTTGTCTTGTCTTGTCTTGTCTTGTCTTGTCTTGCCTTGCCTTGCCTTGCCTTGCCTTGCCTTGCCTTGCCTTATCTATCTTATCTTATCTTATCTTATCTTATCTTGTCTTGTCTTGTCTTGTCTTGTCTTGTCTTGTCTTGTCTTGTCTTGTCTTGTCTTGTCTCGCCTTGTCTTGTCCTTTCTCGTCCTATCTTATCTTATCTTATCTTATCTTATCTTATCTTATCTTATCTTATCTTATCTTATCTTATCTTATCTCATCTCATCTCATCTCATCTCATCTCATCTCATCTCATCTCATCTCATCTCATCTCATCTTATCTCATCTTATCTTACCTTACCTTGTCCTCTCTCGTCCTTTCTCGTCCTATCTCGTCCTATCTTATCTTATCTTATCTTATCTTATCTTATCTTATCTTATCTTATCTTATCTTATCTTATCTTATCTTATCTTATCTCATCTCATCTCATCTCATCTCATCTCATCTCATCTCATCTCATCTCATCTCATCTTATCTCATCTCGACTTGCCTTGCCTTGTCCTGTCTTATCTTATCTTATCTTATCTTATCTTATCTTATCTTATCTTATCTTATCTTATCTTATCTTATCTTATCTTACCTTACCTTACCTTACCTTACCTTACCTTACCTTACCTTACCTTACCTTACCTTACCTTACCTTACCTTACCTTACCTTGCCTTGCCTTGCCTTGCCTTGCCTTGCCTTGCCTTGTCCTGTCCTGTCCTGTCCTGTCCTGTCCTGTCCTGTCCTGTCTTGTCTTGTCTTGTCTTGTCTTGTCTTGTCTTGTCTTGTCTTGTCTTGTCTTGTCTTGTCTTGTCTTGTCTTGTCTTGTCTTGTCTTGTCTTGTCTTGTCTTGTCTTGTCTTGTCTTGTCTTGTCTTGTCTTGTCTTGCCTTGTCTTGTCTTGCCTTGTTGTCTTGTCTTACCTCATCTTGTCCTGTCTCATCCTATCTTATCTTATCTTATCTTGTCTTGTCTTGTCTTCTCTTGTCTTGTCTTGTCTTGTCTTGTCTTGTCTTGTCTTGCCTTGCCTTGCCTTGCCTTGCCTTGCCTTATCTATCTTATCTTATCTTATCTTATCTTGTCTTGTCTTGTCTTGTCTTGTCTTGTCTTGTCTTGTCTTATCTTATCTTATCCTATCCTATCCTATCCTATCCTATCCTATCCTATCCTATCCTATCCTATCCTATCCTATCCTATCCTATCTTACCTTACCTTACCTTACCTTACCTTACCTTACCTTACCTTACCTTACCTTACCTTACCTTACCTTATCTTATCTTATCTTATCTTATCTTATCTTATCTTATCTTATCTTATCTTATCTTATCTTATCTTATCTTATCTTGTCTTGTCTTGTCTTGTCTTGTCTTGTCTTGTCTTGTCTTGTCTTGTCTTGTCTTGTCTTGTCTTGTCTTGTCTTGTCTTGTCTTGTCTTGTCTTGTCTTGTTGTCTTGTCTTACCTTATCTTGTCCTGTCTCATCCTATCTTATCTTATCTTATCTTATCTTATCTTGTCTTGTCTTGTCTTGTCTTGTCTTGTCTTGTCTTGTCTTGTCTTGTCTTGTCTTGTCTTGTCTTGTCTTGTCTTGTCTTGTCTTGTCTTGTCTTGTCTTGTCTTGTTGTCTTGTCTTACCTTATCTTGTCCTGTCTCATCCTATCTTATCTTGTCTTGTCTTGTCTTGTCTTGTCTTGTCTTGTCTTGTCTTGTCTTGTCTTGTCTTGTCTTGTCTTGCCTTGCCTTGCCTTGCCTTGCCATGCCTTGCCTTATCTATCTTATCTTGTCTTGTCTTGTCTTGTCTTGTCTTGTCTTGTCTTGTCTTGTCTTGTCTTGTCTTGTCTTGTCTTGTCTTGTCTTGTCTTGTCTTGTCTTGTCTTGTCTTGTCTTGTCTTGTCTTGTCTTGTCTTGTCTTGTCTCGCCTTGTCTTGTCCTTTCTCGTCCTATCTTATCTTATCTTATCTTATCTTATCTTATCTTATCTTATCTTATCTTATCTCGTCTCGTCTCGTCTCGTCTCGTCTCGTCTCGTCTCGTCTCGTCTCGTCTCGCCTTGCCTTGTCCTGTCTTATCTTATCTTATCTTATCTTATCTTATCTTATCTTATCTTATCTTATCTTATCTTATCTTATCTTATCTTATCTTATCTTATCTTATCTTATCTTACCTTACCTTACCTTACCTTACCTTACCTTACCTTACCTTACCTTACCTTACCTTACCTTACCTTACCTTATCTTATCTTATCTTATCTTATCTTATCCTATCTTATCCTATCTTATCCTATCCTATCCTATCCTATCCTATCCTATCCTATCCTATCCTATCCTATCCTATCCTATCCTATCCTATCCTATCCTATCCTATCCTATCCTATCCTATCTTATCTTATCTTATCTTATCTTATCTTATCTTATCTTATCTTATCTTATCTTATCTTATCTTATCTTAATTGTTTTCTTGCCTTGTGTTGTCTTGTTTTATCTTTTCCTTTCTCGTCCTGTCTTGCCTTATCTTATCTTATCTTATCTTATCTTATCTTATCTTGTCTTGTCTTGTCTTGTCTTGTCTTGTCTTGTCTTGTCTTGTCTTGTCTTGTCTTGTCTTGTCTTGTCTTGTCTTGTCTTGTCTTGTCTTGTTGTCTTGTCTTACCTTATCTTGTCCTGTCTCATCCTATCTTATCTTATCTTATCTTATCTTATCTTATCTTGTCTTGTCTTGTCTTGTCTTGTCTTGTCTTGTCTTGTCTTGTCTTGTCTTGTCTTGTCTTGTCTTGTCTTGTCTTGTCTTGTCTTGTCTTGTCTTGTCTTGTCTTGCCTTGCCTTGCCTTGCCTTGCCATGCCATGCCTTGCCTTATCTATCTTATCTTATCTTATCTTGTCTTGTCTTGTCTTGTCTTGTCTTGTCTTGTCTTGTCTTGTCTTGTCTTGTCTTGTCTTGTCTTGTCTCGCCTTGTCTTGTCCTTTCTCGTCCTATCTTATCTTATCTTATCTTATCTTATCTTATCTTATCTTATCTTATCTTATCTTATCTTATCTTATCTTATCTCATCTCATCTCATCTCATCTCATCTCATCTCATCTCATCTCATCTCATCTCATCTCATCTCATCTCATCTTATCTCATCTTATCTTACCTTACCTTGTCCTCTCTCGTCCTTTCTCGTCCTATCTCGTCCTATCTTATCTTATCTTATCTTATCTTGTCTTGTCTTGTCTTGTCTTGTCTTGTCTTGTCTTGTCTTGTCTTGTCTTGTCTTGTCTTGTCTTGTCTTGTCTTGTCTTGTCTTGTCTTGTCTCGCCTTGTCTTGTCCTTTCTCATCCTATCTTATCTTATCTTATCTTATCTTATCTTATCTTATCTTATCTTATCTTATCTTATCTTATCTTATCTTATCTTATCTTATCTTATCTTATCTTATCTTATCTTATCTTATCTTATCTTATCTCATCTCATCTCATCTCATCTCATCTCATCTCATCTCATCTCATCTCATCTCATCTCATCTCATCTCATCTCATCTCATCTCATCTCATCTTATCTCATCTTATCTTACCTTACCTTGTCCTCTCTCGTCCTTTCTCGTCCTATCTCGTCCTATCTTATCTTATCTTATCTTATCTTATCTTATCTTATCTTATCTTATCTTATCTTATCTTATCTTATCTTATCTTATCTTGTCTTGTCTTGTCTTGTCTTGTCTTGTCTTGTCTTGTCTCGTCTCGTCTCGTCTCGTCTCGTCTCGTCTCGTCTCGTCTCGTCTCGTCTCGTCTCGCCTTGCCTTGTCCTGTCTTATCTTATCTTATCTTATCTTATCTTATCTTATCTTATCTTATCTTATCTTATCTTATCTTATCTTATCTTATCTTATCTTATCTTATCTTATCTTATCTTATCTTATCTTATCTTATCTTATCTTATCTTATCTTATCTTATCTTATCTTATCTTATCTTATCTTATCTTACCTTACCTTACCTTACCTTACCTTACCTTACCTTACCTTACCTTACCTTATCTTATCTTATCTTATCTTATCTTATCTTATCTTATCTTATCTTATCTTATCCTATCTTATCCTATCTTATCCTATCCTATCCTATCCTATCCTATCCTATCCTATCCTATCCTATCCTATCCTATCCTATCCTATCCTATCCTATCCTATCCTATCCTATCTTATCTTATCTTATCTTATCTTATCTTATCTTATCTTATCTTATCTTATCTTATCTTATCTTATCTTATCTTATCTTATCTTATCTTATCTTATCTTATCTTATCTTATCTTATCTTATCTTATCTTAATTGTTTTCTTGCCTTGTGTTGTCTTGTTTTATCTTTTCCTTTCTCGTCCTGTCTCGCCTTATCTTATCTTATCTTATCTTATCTTATCTTATCTTGTCTTGTCTTGTCTTGTCTTGTCTTGTCTTGTCTTGTCTTGTCTTGTCTTGTCTTGTCTTGTCTTGTCTTGTCTTGTCTTGTCTTGTTGTCTTGTCTTACCTTATCTTGTCCTGTCTCATCCTATCTTATCTTATCTTATCTTATCTTATCTTGTCTTGTCTTGTCTTGTCTTGTCTTGTCTTGTCTTGTCTTGTCTTGTCTTGTCTTGTCTTGTCTTGTCTTGTCTCGCCTTGTCTTGTCCTTTCTCGTCTTATCTTATCTTATCTTATCTTATCTTATCTTATCTTATCTTATCTTATCTTATCTTATCTTATCTTATCTTATCTTATCTTATCTTATCTCATCTCATCTCATCTCATCTCATCTCATCTCATCTCATCTCATCTCATCTCATCTCATCTCATCTTATCTCATCTTATCTTACCTTACCTTGTCCTCTCTCGTCCTTTCTCGTCCTATCTCGTCCTATCTTATCTTATCTTATCTTATCTTATCTTATCTTATCTTATCTTATCTCATCTCGTCTCGTCTCGTCTCGTCTCGTCTCGTCTCGTCTCGTCTCGTCTCGTCTCGTCTCGTCTCGCCTCGCCTTGTCCTGTCTTATCTTATCTTATCTTATCTTATCTTATCTTATCTTATCTTACCTTACCTTACCTTACCTTACCTTACCTTACCTTACCTTACCTTACCTTACCTTACCTTACCTTACCTTACCTTACCTTACCTTACCTTACCTTACCTTACCTTGTCTTGTCCTGTCCTGTCCTGTCCTGTCTTGTCTTGTCTTGTCTTGTCTTGTCTTGTCTTGTCTTCTCTTGTCTTGTCTTGCCTTGTCTTGTCTTGCCTTGTTGTCTTGTCTTACCTCATCTTGTCCTGTCTCATCCTATCTTATCTTATCTTATCTTATCTTGTCTTGTCTTGTCTTCTCTTGTCTTGTCTTGTCTTGTCTTGTCTTGTCTTGTCTTGTCTCGCCTTGTCTTGTCCTTTCTCGTCCTATCTTATCTTATCTTATCTTATCTTATCTTATCTTATCTTATCTTATCTTGTCTTGTCTTGTCTTGTCTTGTCTTGTCTTGTCTTGTCTTGTCTTGTCTTGTCTTGTCTTGTCTTGTCTTGTCTTGTCTTGTCTTGTCTTGTCTTGTCTTGTCTTGTCTTGTTGTCTTGTCTTACCTTATCTTGTCCTGTCTCATCCTATCTTATCTTATCTTATCTTGTCTTGCCTTGCCTTATCTATCTTATCTTATCTTATCTTGTCTTGTCTTGTCTTGTCTTGTCTTGTCTTGTCTTGTCTTGTCTTGTCTTGTCTTGCCTTGCCTTGCCTTGCCTTATCTATCTTATCTTATCTTATCTTGTCTTGTCTTGTCTTGTCTTATCTTATCTTGTCTTGTCTTGTCTTGTCTTGTCTTGTCTTGTCTTGTCTTGTCTCGCCTTGTCTTGTCCTTTCTCGTCCTATCTTATCTTATCTTATCTTATCTTATCTTATCTTATCTTGTCTTGTCTTGTCTTGTCTCGTCTCGTCTCGTCTCGTCTCGTCTCGTCTCGTCTCGTCTCGTCTCGTCTCGTCTCATCTTATCTTATCTTATCTCGCCTTTTCATGTCCTTTCTCGTCCTATCTTATCTTATCTTATCTTATCTTATCTTATCTTATCTTATCTTATCTTATCTTATCTTATCTTATCTTATCTTATCTTATCTTATCTTATCTTATCTTATCTTATCTTATCTTATCTTATCTTATCTTATCTTATCTTATCTTATCTTATCTTATCTTATCTTATCTTATCTTATCCTATCCTATCCTATCCTATCCTATCCTATCCTATCCTATCCTATCCTATCCTATCCTATCCTATCTTATCTTATCTTATCTTATCTTATCTATCTTATCTTATCTTATCTTGTCTTGTCTTGTCTTGTCTTGTCTTGTCTTGTCTTGTCTTGTCTTGTCTTGTCTTGTCTTGTCTTGTCTTGTCTTGTCTTGTCTTGTCTTGTTGTCTTGTCTTACCTTATCTTGTCCTGTCTCATCCTATCTTGTCTTGTCTTGTCTTGTCTTGTCTTGTCTTGTCTTGTCTTGTCTTGTCTTGTCTTGTCTTGTCTTGTCTTGTCTTGTCTTGTCTTGTCTTGTCTTGTCTTGTCTTGTCTTGTCTTGTCTTGTCTTGTTGTCTTGTCTTACCTTATCTTGTCCTGTCTCATCCTATCTTATCTTGTCTTGTCTTGTCTTGTCTTGTCTTGTCTTGTCTTGTCTTGTCTTGTCTTGTCTTGTCTTGTCTTGTCTTGTCTTGCCTTGCCTTGCCTTGCCATGCCTTGCCTTATCTATCTTATCTTATCTTATCTTGTCTTGTCTTGTCTTGTCTTGTCTTGTCTTGTCTTGTCTTGTCTTGTCTTGTCTTGTCTTGTCTTGTCTTGTCTTGTCTTGTCTTGTCTTGTCTTGTCTTGTCTCGCCTTGTCTTGTCCTTTCTCGTCCTATCTTATCTTATCTTATCTTATCTTATCTTATCTTATCTTATCTTATCTTATCTTATCTTATCTTATCTTATCTTATCTTATCTTATCTTATCTTATCTTATCTTATCTTATCTTATCTTATCTTATCTTACCTTACCTTACCTTACCTTACCTTACCTTACCTTACCTTATCTTATCTTATCTTATCTTATCCTATCTTATCCTATCTTATCCTATCCTATCCTATCCTATCCTATCCTATCCTATCCTATCCTATCCTATCCTATCCTATCCTATCCTATCCTATCCTATCCTATCCTATCCTATCCTATCTTATCTTATCTTATCTTATCTTATCTTATCTTATCTTATCTTATCTTATCTTATCTTATCTTATCTTATCTTAATTGTTTTCTTGCCTTGTGTTGTCTTGTTTTATCTTTTCCTTTCTCGTCCTGTCTCGCCTTATCTTATCTTATCTTATCTTATCTTGTCTTGTCTTGTCTTGTCTTGTCTTGTCTTGTCTTGTCTTGTCTTGTCTTGTCTTGTCTTGTCTTGTCTTGTCTTGTCTTGTCTTGTCTTGTCTTGTCTTGTCTTGTCTTGTCTTGTCTTGTTGTCTTGTCTTACCTTATCTTGTCCTGTCTCATCCTATCTTATCTTATCTTATCTTATCTTATCTTGTCTTGTCTTGTCTTGTCTTGTCTTGTCTTGTCTTGTCTTGTCTTGTCTTGTCTTGTCTTGTCTTGTCTTGTCTTGTCTTGTCTCGCCTTGTCTTGTCCTTTCTCGTCCTATCTTATCTTATCTTATCTTATCTTATCTTATCTTATCTTATCTTATCTTATCTCGTCTCGTCTCGTCTCGTCTCGTCTCGTCTCGTCTCGTCTCGTCTCGCCTTGCCTTGTCCTGTCTTATCTTATCTTATCTTATCTTATCTTATCTTATCTTATCTTATCTTATCTTATCTTATCTTATCTTATCTTATCTTATCTTATCTTATCTTATCTTATCTTATCTTATCTTATCTTATCTTACCTTACCTTACCTTACCTTACCTTACCTTACCTTACCTTACCTTACCTTACCTTACCTTACCTTACCTTATCTTATCTTATCCTATCTTATCCTATCTTATCCTATCCTATCCTATCCTATCCTATCCTATCCTATCCTATCCTATCCTATCCTATCCTATCCTATCCTATCCTATCCTATCCTATCCTATCCTATCCTATCTTATCTTATCTTATCTTATCTTATCTTATCTTATCTTATCTTATCTTATCTTATCTTAATTGTTTTCTTGCCTTGTGTTGTCTTGTTTTATCTTTTCCTTTCTCGTCCTGTCTTGCCTTATCTTATCTTATCTTATCTTATCTTATCTTATCTTGTCTTGTCTTGTCTTGTCTTGTCTTGTCTTGTCTTGTCTTGTCTTGTCTTGTCTTGTCTTGTCTTGTCTTGTCTTGTTGTCTTGTCTTACCTTATCTTGTCCTGTCTCATCCTATCTTATCTTATCTTATCTTATCTTATCTTATCTTGTCTTGTCTTGTCTTGTCTTGTCTTGTCTTGTCTTGTCTTGTCTTGTCTTGTCTTGTCTTGTCTTGTCTTGTCTTGTCTTGTCTTGTCTTGCCTTGCCTTGCCTTGCCTTGCCATGCCATGCCTTGCCTTATCTATCTTATCTTATCTTATCTTGTCTTGTCTTGTCTTGTCTTGTCTTGTCTTGTCTTGTCTTGTCTTGTCTTGTCTTGTCTTGTCTTGTCTTGTCTTGTCTCGCCTTGTCTTGTCCTTTCTCGTCCTATCTTATCTTATCTTATCTTATCTTATCTTATCTTATCTTATCTTATCTTATCTTATCTTATCTTATCTTATCTTATCTCATCTCATCTCATCTCATCTCATCTCATCTCATCTCATCTCATCTCATCTCATCTCATCTCATCTCATCTTATCTCATCTTATCTTACCTTACCTTGTCCTCTCTCGTCCTTTCTCGTCCTATCTCGTCCTATCTTATCTTATCTTATCTTATCTTGTCTTGTCTTGTCTTGTCTTGTCTTGTCTTGTCTTGTCTTGTCTTGTCTTGTCTTGTCTTGTCTTGTCTTGTCTTGTCTTGTCTCGCCTTGTCTTGTCCTTTCTCATCCTATCTTATCTTATCTTATCTTATCTTATCTTATCTTATCTTATCTTATCTTATCTTATCTTATCTTATCTTATCTTATCTTATCTTATCTTATCTTATCTTATCTTATCTTATCTTATCTTATCTCATCTCATCTCATCTCATCTCATCTCATCTCATCTCATCTCATCTCATCTCATCTCATCTCATCTCATCTCATCTCATCTCATCTCATCTTATCTCATCTTATCTTACCTTACCTTGTCCTCTCTCGTCCTTTCTCGTCCTATCTCGTCCTATCTTATCTTATCTTATCTTATCTTATCTTATCTTATCTTATCTTATCTTATCTTATCTTATCTTATCTTATCTTATCTTATCTTATCTTATCTTGTCTTGTCTTGTCTTGTCTTGTCTTGTCTTGTCTTGTCTCGTCTCGTCTCGTCTCGTCTCGTCTCGTCTCGTCTCGTCTCGTCTCGTCTCGCCTTGCCTTGTCCTGTCTTATCTTATCTTATCTTATCTTATCTTATCTTATCTTATCTTATCTTATCTTATCTTATCTTATCTTATCTTATCTTATCTTATCTTATCTTATCTTATCTTATCTTATCTTATCTTATCTTATCTTATCTTATCTTATCTTATCTTATCTTATCTTACCTTACCTTACCTTACCTTACCTTACCTTACCTTACCTTACCTTACCTTACCTTACCTTACCTTATCTTATCTTATCTTATCTTATCTTATCTTATCTTATCTTATCCTATCTTATCCTATCTTATCCTATCCTATCCTATCCTATCCTATCCTATCCTATCCTATCCTATCCTATCCTATCCTATCCTATCCTATCCTATCCTATCCTATCCTATCCTATCCTATCCTATCCTATCCTATCTTATCTTATCTTATCTTATCTTATCTTATCTTATCTTATCTTATCTTATCTTATCTTATCTTATCTTATCTTATCTTATCTTATCTTATCTTATCTTATCTTATCTTATCTTATCTTATCTTATCTTATCTTAATTGTTTTCTTGCCTTGTGTTGTCTTGTTTTATCTTTTCCTTTCTCGTCCTGTCTCGCCTTATCTTATCTTATCTTATCTTATCTTATCTTATCTTGTCTTGTCTTGTCTTGTCTTGTCTTGTCTTGTCTTGTCTTGTCTTGTCTTGTCTTGTCTTGTCTTGTCTTGTTGTCTTGTCTTACCTTATCTTGTCCTGTCTCATCCTATCTTATCTTATCTTATCTTATCTTATCTTGTCTTGTCTTGTCTTGTCTTGTCTTGTCTTGTCTTGTCTTGTCTTGTCTTGTCTTGTCTTGTCTTGTCTTGTCTCGCCTTGTCTTGTCCTTTCTCGTCTTATCTTATCTTATCTTATCTTATCTTATCTTATCTTATCTTATCTTATCTTATCTTATCTTATCTTATCTCATCTCATCTCATCTCATCTCATCTCATCTCATCTCATCTCATCTCATCTCATCTCATCTCATCTCATCTTATCTCATCTTATCTTACCTTACCTTGTCCTCTCTCGTCCTTTCTCGTCCTATCTCGTCCTATCTTATCTTATCTTATCTTATCTTATCTTATCTTATCTTATCTTATCTTATCTCATCTCGTCTCGTCTCGTCTCGTCTCGTCTCGTCTCGTCTCGTCTCGTCTCGTCTCGTCTCGCCTCGCCTTGTCCTGTCTTATCTTATCTTATCTTATCTTATCTTATCTTATCTTATCTTACCTTACCTTACCTTACCTTACCTTACCTTACCTTACCTTACCTTACCTTACCTTACCTTACCTTACCTTACCTTACCTTACCTTACCTTACCTTACCTTGTCTTGTCTTGTCCTGTCCTGTCCTGTCCTGTCTTGTCTTGTCTTGTCTTGTCTTGTCTTGTCTTGTCTTCTCTTGTCTTGTCTTGCCTTGTCTTGTCTTGCCTTGTTGTCTTGTCTTACCTCATCTTGTCCTGTCTCATCCTATCTTATCTTATCTTATCTTATCTTGTCTTGTCTTGTCTTCTCTTGTCTTGTCTTGTCTTGTCTTGTCTTGTCTTGTCTTGTCTCGCCTTGTCTTGTCCTTTCTCGTCCTATCTTATCTTATCTTATCTTATCTTATCTTATCTTATCTTATCTTATCTTGTCTTGTCTTGTCTTGTCTTGTCTTGTCTTGTCTTGTCTTGTCTTGTCTTGTCTTGTCTTGTCTTGTCTTGTCTTGTCTTGTCTTGTCTTGTCTTGTCTTGTCTTGTCTTGTCTTGTCTTGTCTTGTCTTGTTGTCTTGTCTTACCTTATCTTGTCCTGTCTCATCCTATCTTATCTTATCTTATCTTGTCTTGCCTTGCCTTATCTATCTTATCTTATCTTATCTTGTCTTGTCTTGTCTTGTCTTGTCTTGTCTTGTCTTGTCTTGTCTTGTCTTGTCTTGCCTTGCCTTGCCTTGCCTTATCTATCTTATCTTATCTTATCTTGTCTTGTCTTGTCTTGTCTTATCTTATCTTGTCTTGTCTTGTCTTGTCTTGTCTTGTCTTGTCTTGTCTTGTCTTGTCTCGCCTTGTCTTGTCCTTTCTCGTCCTATCTTATCTTATCTTATCTTATCTTATCTTATCTTATCTTGTCTTGTCTTGTCTTGTCTCGTCTCGTCTCGTCTCGTCTCGTCTCGTCTCGTCTCGTCTCGTCTCGTCTCGTCTCGTCTCGTCTCATCTTATCTTATCTTATCTCGCCTTTTCATGTCCTTTCTCGTCCTATCTTATCTTATCTTATCTTATCTTATCTTATCTTATCTTATCTTATCTTATCTTATCTTATCTTATCTTATCTTATCTTATCTTATCTTATCTTATCTTATCTTATCTTATCTTATCTTATCTTATCTTATCTTATCTTATCTTATCTTATCCTATCCTATCCTATCCTATCCTATCCTATCCTATCCTATCCTATCCTATCCTATCCTATCCTATCTTATCTTATCTTATCTTATCTTATCTATCTTATCTTATCTTGTCTTGTCTTGTCTTGTCTTGTCTTGTCTGGTCTTGTCTTGTCTTGTCTTGTCTTGTCTTGTCTTGTCTTGTCTTGTCTTGTCTTGTCTTGTCTTGTCTTGTCTTGTCTTGTCTTGTCTCGTCTTGTCTTGTCCTTTCTCGTCCTATCTTATCTTATCTTATCTTATCTTATCTTATCTTATCTCATCTCATCTCATCTCATCTCATCTCATCTCATCTCATCTCATCTCATCTCATCTCATCTCATCTCATCTCATCTCATCTCATCTTATCTCATCTTATCTTACCTTACCTTGTCCTCTCTCGTCCTTTCTCGTCCTTTCTCGTCCTATCTTATCTTATCTTATCTTATCTTATCTTATCTTATCTTATCTTATCTTATCTTATCTTATCTTATCTTATCTTATCTTATCTTATCTTATCTTATCTTATCTTGTCTCGTCTCGTCTCGTCTCGTCTCGTCTCGTCTCGTCTCGTCTCGCCTTGCCTTGTCCTGTCTTATCTTATCTTATCTTATCTTATCTTATCTTATCTTATCTTATCTTATCTTATCTTATCTTATCTTATCTTATCTTATCTTATCTTATCTTATCTTATCTTATCTTATCTTATCTTATCTTATCTTATCTTATCTTATCTTATCTTATCTTATCTTACCTTACCTTACCTTACGTTACCTTACCTTACCTTACCTTACCTTACCTTACCTTACATTGCCTTACCTTACCTTACCTTACCTTACCTTACCTTACCTTACCTTGTCTTGTCTTGTCCTGTCCTGTCCTGTCCTGTCCTGTCCTGTCCTGTCCTGTCCTGTCCTGTCCTGTCCTGTCCTGTCTTGTCTTGTCTTGTCTTGTCTTGTCTTGTCTTGTCTTGTCTTGTCTTGTCTTGCCTTGTCTTGTCTTGCCTTGTTGTCTTGTCTTACCTCATCTTGTCCTGTCTCATCCTATCTTATCTTATCTTATCTTGTCTTGTCTTGTCTTCTCTTCTCTTCTCTTCTCTTGTCTTGTCTTGTCTTGTCTTGTCTTGTCTTGTCTTGCCTTGCCTTGCCTTGCCTTGCCTTATCTATCTTATCTTATCTTATCTTATCTTATCTTATCTTATCTTATCTTGTCTTGTCTTGTCTTGTCTTGTCTTGTGTTCTCTTGTCTTGTCTTGTCTTGTCTCGCCTTGTCTTGTCCTTTCTCGTCCTATCTTATCTTATCTTATCTTATCTTATCTTATCTTATCTTATCTCATCTCATCTCATCTCATCTCATCTCATCTCATCTCATCTCATCTCATCTCGTCTTGCCTTGCCTTGTCCTGTCTTATCTTATCTTATCTTATCTTATCTTATCTTATCTTATCTTATCTTATCTTATCTTACCTTACCTTACCTTACCTTACCTTACCTTACCTTACCTTACCTTACCTTACCTTACCTTACCTTACCTTACCTTACCTTACCTTACCTTACCTTGTCTTGTCTTGTCTTGTCCTGTCCTGTCCTGTCCTGTCCTGTCCTGTCCTGTCCTGTCCTGTCCTGTCCTGTCCTGTCTTGTCTTGTCTTGTCTTGTCTTGTCTTGTCTTGTCTTCTCTTGTCTTGTCTTGCCTTGCCTTGTCTTGTCTTGCCTTGTTGTCTTGTCTTACCTCATCTTGTCCTGTCTCATCCTATCTTATCTTATCTTATCTTGTCTTGTCTTGTCTTGTCTTCTCTTGTCTTCTCTTGTCTTGTCTTGTCTTGTCTTGTCTTGTCTTGTCTCGCCTTGTCTTGTCCTTTCTCGTCCTATCTTATCTTATCTTATCTTATCTTATCTTATCTTATCTTGTCTTGTCTTGTCTTGTCTTGTCTTGTCTTGTCTTGTCTTGTCTTGTCTTGTCTTGTCTTGTCTTGTCTTGTCTTGTCTTGTCTTGTCTTGTTGTCTTGTCTTACCTTATCTTGTCCTGTCTCATCCTATCTTATCTTATCTAATCTTGTCTTGTCTTGTCTTGTCTTGTCTTGTCTTGTCTTGTCTTGTCTTGTCTTGTCTTGTCTTGCCTTGCCTTGCCTTGCCTTGCCTTGCCTTGCCTTATCTATCTTATCTTATCTTATCTTGTCTTGTCTTGTCTTGTCTTGTCTTGTCTTGCCTTGCCTTGCCTTGCCTTGCCTTGCCTTGCCTTATCTTATCTTATCTTATCTTATCTTATCTTGTCTTGTCTTGTCTTGTCTTATCTTATCTTGTCTTGTCTTGTCTTGTCTTGTCTTCTCTTGTCTTGTCTTGTCTTGTCTCGCCTTGTCTTGTCCTTTCTCGTCCTATCTTATCTTATCTTATCTTATCTTATCTTATCTTATCTTGTCTTGTCTCGTCTCGTCTCGTCTCGTCTCGTCTCGTCTCGTCTCGTCTCGTCTCGTCTCGTCTCGTCTTATCTTATCTTATCTCGCCTTATCATGTCCTTTCTCGTCCTATCTTATCTTATCTTATCTTATCTTATCTTATCTTATCTTATCTTATCTTATCTTATCTTATCCTATCCTATCCTATCCTATCCTATCCTATCCTATCCTATCCTATCCTATCCTATCCTATCCTATCCTATCCTATCCTATCCTATCCTATCCTATCTTATCTTATCTTATCTTATCTTATCTTATCTTATCTTATCTTATCTTATCTTATCTTATCTTATCTTATCTTATCTTAATTGTTTTCTTGCCTTGTGTTGTCTTGTTTTATCTTTTCCTTTCTCGTCCTGTCTCGCCTTATCTTATCTTATCTTATCTTATCTTATCTTATCTTATCTTGTCTTGTCTTGTCTTGTCTTGTCTTGTCTTGTCTTGTCTTGTCTTGTCTTGTCTTGTCTTGTCTTGTCTTGTCTTGTCTTGTTGTCTTGTCTTACCTTATCTTGTCCTGTCTCATCCTATCTTATCTTATCTTATCTTATCTTATCTTGTCTTGTCTTGTCTTGTCTTGTCTTGTCTTGTCTTGTCTTGTCTTGTCTTGTCTTGTCTTGTCTTGTCTTGTCTTGTCTTGCCTTGCCTTGCCTTGCCTTGCCATGCCATGCCTTGCCTTATCTATCTTATCTTATCTTATCTTGTCTTGTCTTGTCTTGTCTTGTCTTGTCTTGTCTTGTCTTGTCTCGCCTTGTCTCGTCCTTTCTCGTCCTATCTTATCTTATCTTATCTTATCTTATCTTATCTTATCTTATCTTATCTTATCTTATCTTATCTTATCTTATCTTATCTTATCTTATCTCATCTCATCTCATCTCATCTCATCTCATCTCATCTCATCTCATCTCATCTCATCTCATCTCATCTCATCTCATCTTATCTCATCTTATCTTACCTTACCTTGTCCTCTCTCGTCCTTTCTCGTCCTATCTCGTCCTATCTTATCTTATCTTATCTTATCTTATCTTATCTTCTCGTCTTGCCTTGCCTTGTCCTGTCTTATCTTATCTTATCTTATCTTATCTTATCTTATCTTATCTTATCTTATCTTATCTTATCTTATCTTATCTTATCTTATCTTATCTTATCTTATCTTATCTTATCTTATCTTATCTTATCTTATCTTATCTTATCTTACCTTACCTTACCTTACCTTACCTTACCTTACCTTACCTTACCTTACCTTACCTTACCTTACCTTACCTTACCTTACCTTACCTTACCTTACCTTACCTTACCTTGTCCTGTCCTGTCCTGTCCTGTCCTGTCCTGTCCTGTCCTGTCTTGTCTTATCTTATCTTGTCTTGTCTTGTCTTGTCTTGTCTTGTCTTGTCTTGTCTTGTCTTGTCTTGTCTTGTCTTGTCTTGTCTTGTCTTGTCTTGTCTCGTCTTGTCTTGTCCTTTCTCGTCCTATCTTATCTTATCTTATCTTATCTTATCTTATCTTATCTTATCTTATCTTATCTTATCTTATCTTATCTTATCTCATCTCATCTCATCTCATCTCATCTCATCTCATCTCATCTCATCTCATCTCATCTCATCTCATCTCATCTCATCTCATCTTATCTCATCTTATCTTACCTTACCTTGTCCTCTCTCGTCCTTTCTCGTCCTATCTCGTCCTATCTTATCTTATCTTATCTTATCTTATCTTATCTTATCTTATCTTATCTTATCTTATCTTATCTTATCTTATCTTATCTTATCTTATCTTATCTTATCTTATCTTATCTTACCTTATCTTACCTTACCTTACCTTACCTTACCTTACCTTACCTTACCTTACCTTACCTTATCTTATCTTATCCTATCTTATCCTATCTTATCCTATCCTATCTTATCCTATCTTATCCTATCCTATCCTATCCTATCCTATCCTATCCTATCCTATCCTATCCTATCCTATCCTATCCTATCCTATCCTATCCTATCTTATCTTATCTTATCTTATCTTATCTTATCTTATCTTATCTTATCTTATCTTATCTTATCTTAATTGTTTTCTTGCCTTGTGTTGTCTTGTTTTATCTTTTCCTTTCTCGTCCTGTCTCGCCTTATCTTATCTTATCTTATCTTATCTTATCTTGTCTTGTCTTGTCTTGTCTTGTCTTGTCTTGTCTTGTCTTGTCTTGTCTTGTCTTGTCTTGTCTTGTCTTGTCTTGTCTTGTCTTGTCTTGTCTTGTCTTGTCTTGTCTTGTCTTGTCTTGTCTTGTTGTCTTGTCTTACCTTATCTTGTCCTGTCTCATCCTATCTTATCTTATCTTATCTTATCTTATCTTGTCTTGTCTTGTCTTGTCTTGTCTTGTCTTGTCTTGTCTTGTCTTGTCTCGCCTTGTCTTGTCCTTTCTCGTCCTATCTTATCTTATCTTATCTTATCTTATCTTATCTTATCTTATCTTATCTTATCTTATCTTATCTTATCTTATCTTATCTTATCTTATCTTATCTTATCTCATCTCATCTCATCTCATCTCATCTCATCTCATCTCATCTCATCTCATCTCATCTCATCTCATCTCATCTTATCTCATCTTATCTTACCTTACCTTGTCCTCTCTCGTCCTTTCTCGTCCTATCTCGTCCTATCTTATCTTATCTTATCTTATCTTATCTTATCTTATCTTATCTTATCTTATCTTATCTTATCTTATCTTATCTTATCTTATCTTATCTTATCTTATCTTATCTTATCTTATCTTGTCTTGTCTTGTCTTGTCTCGTCTCGTCTCGTCTCGTCTCGTCTCGTCTCGTCTCGCCTTGCCTTGTCCTGTCTTATCTTATCTTATCTTATCTTATCTTATCTTATCTTATCTTATCTTACCTTACCTTACCTTACCTTACCTTACCTTACCTTACCTTACCTTACCTTACCTTACCTTACCTTACCTTACCTTACCTTACCTTACCTTACCTTACCTTACCTTACCTTG
The DNA here is from genome assembly GCA_034064705.1 of Bothrops alternatus. NCBI lineage: Eukaryota > Metazoa > Chordata > Lepidosauria > Squamata > Viperidae > Bothrops > Bothrops alternatus. Next base: position 939,059 of record JARGCV010000216.1, read on the forward strand.
TCTTGTCCTGTCCTGTCCTGTCCTGTCCTGTCCTGTCCTGTCCTGTCTTGTCTTGTCTTGTCTTGTCTTGTCTTGTCTTGTCTTCTCTTGTCTTGTCTTGCCTTGTCTTGTCTTGCCTTGTTGTCTTGTCTTACCTCATCTTGTCCTGTCTCATCCTATCTTATCTTATCTTATCTTGTCTTGTCTTGTCTTCTCTTGTCTTGTCTTGTCTTGTCTTGTCTTGTCTTGTCTTGTCTCGCCTTGTCTTGTCCTTTCTCGTCCTATCTTATCTTATCTTATCTTATCTTGTCTTGTCTTGTCTTGTCTTGTCTTGTCTTGTCTTGTCTTGTCTTGTCTTGTCTTGTCTTGTCTTGTCTTGTCTTGTCTTGTCTTGTCTTGTCTTGTCTTGTCTTGTCTTGTCTTGTTGTCTTGTCTTACCTTATCTTGTCCTGTCTCATCCTATCTTATCTTATCTTATCTTGTCTTGCCTTGCCTTATCTATCTTATCTTATCTTATCTTGTCTTGTCTTGTCTTGTCTTGTCTTGTCTTGTCTTGTCTTGTCTTGTCTTGTCTTGTCTTGCCTTGCCTTGCCTTGCCTTATCTATCTTATCTTATCTTATCTTGTCTTGTCTTGTCTTGTCTTATCTTATCTTGTCTTGTCTTGTCTTGTCTTGTCTTGTCTTGTCTTGTCTTGTCTTCTCTTGTCTTGTCTCGCCTTGTCTTGTCCTTTCTCGTCCTATCTTATCTTATCTTATCTTATCTTATCTTGTCTTGTCTTGTCTTGTCTTGTCTTGTCTTGTCTCGTCTCGTCTCGTCTCGTCTCGTCTCGTCTCGTCTCGTCTCGTCTCGTCTCGTCTCATCTTATCTTATCTTATCTTATCTCGCCTTTTCATGTCCTTTCTCGTCCTATCTTATCTTATCTTATCTTATCTTATCTTATCTTATCTTATCTTATCTTATCTTATCTTATCTTATCTTATCTTATCTTATCTTATCTTATCTTATCTTATCTTATCTTATCTTATCTTATCTTATCTTATCTTATCTTATCCTATCCTATCCTATCCTATCCTATCCTATCCTATCCTATCCTATCCTATCCTATCCTATCCTATCCTATCCTATCCTATCCTATCCTATCCTATCCTATCCTATCCTATCCTATCTTATCTTATCTTATCTTATCTTATCTTATCTTATCTTATCTTATCTTATCTTATCTTATCTTATCTTATCTTAATTGTTTTCTTGCCTTGTGTTGTCTTGTTTTATCTTTTCCTTTCTCGTCCTGTCTCGCCTTATCTTATCTTATCTTATCTTATCTTGTCTTGTCTTGTCTTGTCTTGTCTTGTCTTGTCTTGTCTTGTCTTGTCTTGTCTTGTCTTGTCTTGTTGTCTTGTCTTACCTTATCTTGTCCTGTCTCATCCTATCTTATCTTATCTTATCTTATCTTGTCTTGTCTTGTCTTGTCTTGTCTTGTCTTGTCTTGTCTTGTCTTGTCTTGTCTTGTCTTGTCTTGTCTTGTCTTGTCTTGTCTTGTCTTGCCTTGCCTTGCCTTGCCTTGCCTTATCTATCTTATCTTATCTTATCTTGTCTTGTCTTGTCTTGTCTTGTCTGGTCTTGTCTTGTCTTGTCTTGTCTTGTCTTGTCTTGTCTTGTCTTGTCTTGTCTTGTCTTGTCTTGTCTTGTCTTGTCTTGTCTTGTCTTGTCTTGTCTTGTCTCGTCTTGTCTTGTCCTTTCTCGTCCTATCTTATCTTATCTTATCTTATCTTATCTTATCTCATCTCATCTCATCTCATCTCATCTCATCTCATCTCATCTCATCTCATCTCATCTCATCTCATCTCATCTCATCTTATCTCATCTTATCTTACCTTACCTTGTCCTCTCTCGTCCTTTCTCGTCCTTTCTCGTCCTATCTTATCTTATCTTATCTTATCTTATCTTATCTTATCTTATCTTATCTTATCTTATCTTATCTCGTCTCGTCTCGTCTCGTCTCGTCTCGTCTCGTCTCGTCTCGCCTTGCCTTGTCCTGTCTTATCTTATCTTATCTTATCTTATCTTATCTTACCTTACCTTATCTTATCTTATCTTATCTTATCTTATCTTATCTTATCTTATCTTATCTTATCTTATCTTATCTTACCTTACCTTACCTTACCTTACCTTACCTTACCTTACCTTACCTTACCTTACCTTACCTTACCTTACATTGCCTTACCTTACCTTACCTTACCTTACCTTACCTTACCTTACCTTGTCTTGTCTTGTCCTGTCCTGTCCTGTCCTGTCCTGTCCTGTCCTGTCCTGTCCTGTCCTGTCCTGTCTTGTCTTGTCTTGTCTTGTCTTGTCTTGTCTTGTCTTGTCTTGCCTTGTCTTGTCTTGCCTTGTTGTCTTGTCTTACCTCATCTTGTCCTGTCTCATCCTATCTTATCTTATCTTATCTTGTCTTGTCTTCTCTTCTCTTCTCTTCTCTTGCCTTGTCTTGTCTTGTCTTGTCTTGTCTTGCCTTGCCTTGCCTTGCCTTGCCTTATCTATCTTATCTTATCTTATCTTATCTTATCTTATCTTGTCTTGTCTTGTCTTGTCTTGTGTTCTCTTGTCTTGTCTTGTCTTGTCTCGCCTTGTCTTGTCCTTTCTCGTCCTATCTTATCTTATCTTATCTTATCTTATCTTATCTTATCTCATCTCATCTCATCTCATCTCATCTCATCTCATCTCATCTCATCTCATCTCATCTCATCTCGTCTTGCCTTGCCTTGTCCTGTCTTATCTTATCTTATCTTATCTTATCTTATCTTATCTTATCTTATCTTATCTTATCTTACCTTACCTTACCTTACCTTACCTTACCTTACCTTACCTTACCTTACCTTACCTTACCTTACCTTACCTTACCTTACCTTACCTTACCTTACCTTACCTTGTCTTGTCTTGTCTTGTCCTGTCCTGTCCTGTCCTGTCCTGTCCTGTCCTGTCCTGTCCTGTCCTGTCCTGTCCTGTCTTGTCTTGTCTTGTCTTGTCTTGTCTTGTCTTGTCTTCTCTTGTCTTGTCTTGCCTTGCCTTGTCTTGTCTTGCCTTGTTGTCTTGTCTTACCTCATCTTGTCCTGTCTCATCCTATCTTATCTTATCTTATCTTATCTTATCTTGTCTTGTCTTGTCTTGTCTTCTCTTGTCTTGTCTTGTCTTGTCTTGTCTTGTCTTGTCTTGTCTTGTCTCGCCTTGTCTTGTCCTTTCTCGTCCTATCTTATCTTATCTTATCTTATCTTATCTTATCTTATCTTATCTTATCTTGTCTTGTCTTGTCTTGTCTTGTCTTGTCTTGTCTTGTCTTGTCTTGTCTTGTCTTGTCTTGTCTTGTCTTGTCTTGTCTTGTCTTGTCTTGTCTTGTCTTGTTGTCTTGTCTTACCTTATCTTGTCCTGTCTCATCCTATCTTATCTTATCTTATCTTGTCTTGTCTTGTCTTGTCTTGTCTTGTCTTGTCTTGTCTTGTCTTGTCTTGCCTTGCCTTGCCTTGCCTTGCCTTGCCTTGCCTTATCTATCTTATCTTATCTTATCTTGTCTTGTCTTGTCTTGTCTTGTCTTGCCTTGCCTTGCCTTGCCTTGCCTTGCCTTGCCTTGCCTTATCTATCTTATCTTATCTTATCTTGTCTTGTCTTGTCTTGTCTTATCTTATCTTGTCTTGTCTTGTCTTGTCTTGTCTTGTCTTCTCTTGTCTTGTCTTGTCTTGTCTCGCCTTGTCTTGTCCTTTCTCGTCCTATCTTATCTTATCTTATCTTATCTTATCTTATCTTGTCTTGTCTCGTCTCGTCTCGTCTCGTCTCGTCTCGTCTCGTCTCGTCTCGTCTCGTCTCGTCTCGTCTCGTCTCGTCTTGTCTTATCTTATCTCGCCTTATCATGTCCTTTCTCGTCCTATCTTATCTTATCTTATCTTATCTTATCTTATCTTATCTTATCTTATCTTATCTTATCTTATCTTATCTTATCTTATCTTATCTTATCTTATCTTATCTTATCCTATCCTATCCTATCCTATCCTATCCTATCCTATCCTATCCTATCCTATCCTATCCTATCCTATCCTATCCTATCTTATCTTATCTTATCTTATCTTATCTTATCTTATCTTATCTTATCTTATCTTATCTTATCTTATCTTAATTGTTTTCTTGCCTTTTGTTGTCTTGTTTTATCTTTTCCTTTCTCGTCCTGTCTCGCCTTATCTTATCTTATCTTATCTTATCTTATCTTGTCTTGTCTTGTCTTGTCTTGTCTTGTCTTGTCTTGTCTTGTCTTGTCTTGTCTTGTCTTGTCTTGTCTTGTCTTGTCTTGTCTTGTCTTGTTGTCTTGTCTTACCTTATCTTGTCCTGTCTCATCCTATCTTATCTTATCTTATCTTGTCTTGTCTTGTCTTGTCTTGTCTTGTCTTGTCTTGTCTTGTCTTGTCTTGTCTTGTCTTGTCTTGTCTTGTCTTGCCTTGCCTTGCCTTGCCTTGCCTTGCCTTATCTATCTTATCTTATCTTGTCTTGTCTTGTCTTGTCTTGTCTTGTCTTGTCTTGTCTTGTCTCGCCTTGTCTTGTCCTTTCTCGTCCTATCTTATCTTATCTTATCTTATCTTATCTCATCTCATCTCATCTCATCTTATCTCATCTTATCTTACCTTACCTTGTCCTCTCTCGTCCTTTCTCGTCCTTTCTCGTCCTATCTTATCTTATCTTATCTTATCTTATCTTATCTTATCTTATCTTATCTTATCTTGTCTTGTCTTGTCTTGTCTTGTCTTGTCTTGTCTTGTCTTGTCTCGTCTCGTCTCGTCTCGTCTCGTCTCGTCTCGTCTCGTCTCGTCTCGCCTTGCCTTGTCCTGTCTTATCTTATCTTATCTTATCTTATCTTATCTTATCTTATCTTATCTTATCTTATCTTATCTTACCTTACCTTACCTTACCTTACCTTACCTTACCTTACCTTACCTTACCTTACCTTACCTTACCTTACCTTACCTTGTCTTGTCTTGTCTTGTCCTGTCCTGTCCTGTCCTGTCCTGTCCTGTCCTGTCCTGTCCTGTCTTGTCTTGTCTTGTCTTGTCTTGTCTTGTCTTGTCTTGTCTTGTCTTGTCTTGTCTTGTCTTGTCTTGTCTTGTCTTGTCTTGTCTTGTCTTGTCTTGTCTTGTCTTGTCTTGTCTTGTCTTGCCTTGTCTTGTCTTGCCTTGTTGTCTTGTCTTACCTCATCTTGTCCTGTCTCATCCTATCTTATCTTATCTTATCTTGTCTTGTCTTCTCTTCTCTTCTCTTCTCTTGTCTTGTCTTGTCTTGTCTTGCCTTGCCTTGCCTTGCCTTGCCTTGCCTTGCCTTGCCTTATCTATCTTATCTTATCTTATCTTATCTTGTCTTGTCTTGTCTTGTCTTGTCTTGTCTTCTCTTGTCTTGTCTTGTCTCGCCTTGTCTTGTCCTTTCTCGTCCTATCTTATCTTATCTTATCTTATCTTATCTTATCTTGTCTTGTCTTGTCTTGTCTTGTCTTGTCTTGTCTTGTCTTGTCTTGTCTTGTCTTGTCTTGTCTTGTCTTGTCTTGTCTTGTCTTGTCTTGTTGTCTTGTCTTACCTTATCTTGTCCTGTCTCATCCTATCTTATCTTGTCTTGTCTTGTCTTGTCTTGTCTTGTCTTGTCTTGTCTTGTCTTGTCTTGTCTTGCCTTGCCTTGCCTTGCCATGCCTTGCCTTATCTATCTTATCTTATCTTATCTTGTCTTGTCTTGTCTTGTCTTGTCTTGTCTTGTCTCGCCTTGTCTTGTCCTTTCTCGTCCTATCTTATCTTATCTTATCTTATCTTATCTTATCTTATCTTATCTTATCTTATCTTATCTTATCTTATCTTATCTTATCTTATCCTATCCTATCCTATCCTATCCTATCCTATCCTATCCTATCCTATCCTATCCTATCCTATCCTATCCTATCCTATCCTATCCTATCTTATCTTATCTTATCTTATCTTATCTTATCTTATCTTATCTTATCTTATCTTATCTTAATTGTTTTCTTGCCTTGTGTTGTCTTGTTTTATCTTTTCCTTTCTCGTCCTGTCTCGCCTTATCTTATCTTATCTTATCTTATCTTGTCTTGTCTTGTCTTGTCTTGTCTTGTCTTGTCTTGTCTTGTCTTGTCTTGTCTTGTCTTGTCTTGTCTTGTCTTGTTGTCTTGTCTTACCTTATCTTGTCCTGTCTCATCCTATCTTATCTTATCTTATCTTATCTTATCTTATCTTATCTTGTCTTGTCTTGTCTTGTCTTGTCTTGTCTTGTCTTGTCTTGTCTTGTCTTGTCTTGTCTTGTCTTGTCTTGTCTTGTCTTGTCTTGTCTTGTCTTGCCTTGCCTTGCCATGCCATGCCTTGCCTTATCTATCTTATCTTATCTTATCTTGTCTTGTCTTGTCTTGTCTTGTCTTGTCTTGTCTTGTCTCGCCTTGTCTTGTCCTTTCTCGTCCTATCTTATCTTATCTTATCTTATCTTATCTTATCTTATCTTATCTTATCTTATCTTATCTTATCTTATCTTATCTTATCTTATCTTATCTTATCTTATCTTATCTTATCTTATCTTATCTTATCTTATCTTATCTTATCTTATCTTATCTTATCTTATCTTATCTTATCTTATCTTATCTTATTTTATCTCATCTCATCTCATCTCATCTCATCTCATCTCATCTCATCTCATCTCATCTTATCTCATCTCATCTCGTCTTGCCTTGCCTTGTCCTGTCTTACCTTACCTTACCTTACCTTACCTTACCTTACCTTACCTTACCTTACCTTGTCTTGTCTTGTCTTGTCCTGTCCTGTCCTGTCCTGTCCTGTCCTGTCCTGTCCTGTCCTGTCCTGTCCTGTCCTGTCCTGTCTTGTCTTGTCTTGTCTTGTCTTGTCTTGTCTTCTCTTGTCTTGTCTTGCCTTGTCTTGTCTTGCCTTGTTGTCTTGTCTTACCTCATCTTGTCCTGTCTCATCCTATCTTATCTTATCTTATCTTGTCTTGTCTTGTCTTCTCTTGTCTTGTCTTGTCTTGTCTTGTCTTGTCTCGCCTTGTCTTGTCCTTTCTCGTCCTATCTTATCTTATCTTATCTTATCTTATCTTGTCTTGTCTTGTCTTGTCTTGTCTTGTCTTGTCTTGTCTTGTCTTGTCTTGTCTTGTCTTGTCTTGTCTTGTCTTGTCTTGTCTTGTTGTCTTGTCTTACCTTATCTTGTCCTGTCTCATCCTATCTTATCTTATCTTGTCTTGTCTTGTCTTGTCTTGTCTTGTCTTGTCTTGTCTTGTCTTGCCTTGCCTTGCCTTGCCTTGCCTTATCTATCTTATCTTATCTTACCTTGTCTTGTCTTGTCTTGTCTTGTCTTGTCTTGCCTTGCCTTGCCTTGCCTTGCCTTGCCTTATCTATCTTATCTTATCTTATCTTGTCTTGTCTTGTCTTGTCTTGTCTTGTCTTGTCTTGTCTTGTCTTGTCTTGTCTTGTCTTGTCTTGTCTTGTCTTGTCTTGTCTTGTCTTGTCTTGTCTTGTCTTGTCTTGTCTTGTCTTGTCTTGTCTTGTCTTGTCTTGCCTTGTTGTCTTGTCTTACCTCATCTTGTCCTGTCTCATCCTATCTTATCTTATCTTATCTTGTCTTGTCTTGTCTTGTCTTCTCTTCTCTTCTCTTGTCTTGTCTTGTCTTGTCTTGTCTTGTCTTGTCTTGTCTTGTCTCGCCTTGCCTTGCCTTGCCTTGCCTTGCCTTGCCTTATCTATCTTATCTTATCTTATCTTGTCTTGTCTTGTCTTGTCTTGTCTTATCTTATCTTGTCTTGTCTTGTCTTGTCTTGTCTTCTCTTGTCTTGTCTTGTCTTGTCTCGCCTTGTCTTGTCCTTTCTCGTCCTATCTTATCTTATCTTATCTTATCTTATCTTATCTTATCTTGTCTTGTCTCGTCTCGTCTCGTCTCGTCTCGTCTCGTCTCGTCTCGTCTCGTCTTATCTTATCTCGCCTTATCATGTCCTTTCTCGTCCTATCTTATCTTATCTTATCTTATCTTATCTTATCTTATCTTATCTTATCTTATCTTATCTTATCTTATCTTATCTTATCTTATCTTATCTTATCTTATCTTATCTTATCTTATCTTATCTTATCTTATCTTATCCTATCCTATCCTATCCTATCCTATCCTATCCTATCCTATCCTATCCTATCCTATCCTATCCTATCCTATCCTATCCTATCCTATCCTATCTTATCTTATCTTATCTTATCTTATCTTATCTTATCTTATCTTATCTTATCTTATCTTATCTTATCTTATCTTATCTTATCTTAATTGTTTTCTTGCCTTGTGTTGTCTTGTTTTATCTTTTCCTTTCTCGTCCTGTCTCGCCTTATCTTATCTTATCTTATCTTGTCTTGTCTTGTCTTGTCTTGTCTTGTCTTGTCTTGTCTTGCCTTGCCTTGCCTTGCCTTGCCTTATCTATCTTATCTTATCTTATCTTATCTTGTCTTGTCTTGTCTTGTCTTGTCTTGTCTTGTGTTCTCTTGTCTTGTCTTGTCTTGTCTCGCCTTGTCTTGTCCTTTCTCGTCCTATCTTATCTTATCTTATCTTATCTTATCTTATCTTATCTTATCTTATCTTATCTTATCTTATCTTATCTCATCTCATCTCATCTCATCTCATCTCATCTCATCTCATCTCATCTCATCTCGTCTCGTCTTGCCTTGCCTTGTCCTGTCTTATCTTATCTTATCTTATCTTATCTTATCTTATCTTATCTTACCTTACCTTACCTTACCTTACCTTACCTTACCTTACCTTACCTTACCTTACCTTACCTTACCTTACCTTACCTTGTCTTGTCTTGTCCTGTCCTGTCCTGTCCTGTCCTGTCCTGTCCTGTCCTGTCCTGTCCTGTCCTGTCCTGTCCTGTCCTGTCTTGTCTTGTCTTGTCTTGTCTTGTCTTGTCTTGTCTTCTCTTGTCTTGTCTTGCCTTGCCTTGTCTTGTCTTGCCTTGTTGTCTTGTCTTACCTCATCTTGTCCTGTCTCATCCTATCTTATCTTATCTTATCTTGTCTTGTCTTGTCTTGTCTTGTCTTGTCTTGTCTTGTCTTGTCTTGTCTTGTCTTGTCTTGTCTTGTCTTGTCTCGCCTTGTCTTGTCCTTTCTCGTCCTATCTTATCTTATCTTATCTTATCTTATCTTATCTTATCTTATCTTATCTTATCTTGTCTTGTCTTGTCTTGTCTTGTCTTGTCTTGTCTTGTCTTGTCTTGTCTTGTCTTGTCTTGTCTTGTCTTGTCTTGTCTTGTTGTCTTGTCTTACCTTATCTTGTCCTGTCTCATCCTATCTTATCTTATCTTATCTTGTCTTGTCTTGTCTTGTCTTGTCTTGTCTTGTCTTGTCTTGTCTTGTCTTGTCTTGTCTTGTCTTGTCTTGTCTTGTCTTGTCTTGCCTTGCCTTGCCTTGCCTTGCCTTGCCTTGCCTTATCTATCTTATCTTATCTTATCTTGTCTTGTCTTGTCTTGTCTTGTCTTGTCTTGTCTTGCCTTGCCTTGCCTTGCCTTGCCTTGCCTTGCCTTGCCTTATCTATCTTATCTTATCTTATCTTGTCTTGTCTTGTCTTGTCTTGTCTTATCTTATCTTGTCTTGTCTTGTCTTGTCTTGTCTTGTCTTCTCTTGTCTTGTCTTGTCTTGTCTTGTCTCGCCTTGTCTTGTCCTTTCTCGTCCTATCTTATCTTATCTTATCTTATCTTATCTTGTCTTGTCTTGTCTCGTCTCGTCTCGTCTCGTCTCGTCTCGTCTCGTCTCGTCTCGTCTCGTCTCGTCTCGTCTCGTCTCATCTTATCTTATCTTATCTCGCCTTATCATGTCCTTTCTCGTCCTATCTTATCTTATCTTATCTTATCTTATCTTATCTTATCTTATCTTATCTTATCTTATCTTATCTTATCTTATCTTATCTTATCTTATCCTATCCTATCCTATCCTATCCTATCCTATCCTATCCTATCCTATCCTATCCTATCCTATCCTATCCTATCCTATCCTATCTTATCTTATCTTATCTTATCTTATCTTATCTTATCTTATCTTAATTGTTTTCTTGCCTTGTGTTGTCTTGTTTTATCTTTTCCTTTCTCGTCCTGTCTCGCCTTATCTTATCTTATCTTATCTTATCTTATCTTATCTTGTCTTGTCTTGTCTTGTCTTGTCTTGTCTTGTCTTGTCTTGTCTTGTCTTGTCTTGTCTTGTCTTGTCTTGTCTTGTCTTGTCTTGTCTTGTTGTCTTGTCTTACCTTATCTTGTCCTGTCTCATCCTATCTTATCTTATCTTGTCTTGTCTTGTCTTGTCTTGTCTTGTCTTGTCTTGTCTTGTCTTGTCTTGTCTTGTCTTGTCTTGTCTTGCCTTGCCTTGCCTTGCCTTGCCTTGCCTTATCTATCTTATCTTATCTTGTCTTGTCTTGTCTTGTCTTGTCTTGTCTTGTCTTGTCTTGTCTTGTCTTGTCTTGTCTTGTCTTGTCTTGTCTCGCCTTGTCTTGTCCTTTCTCGTCCTATCTTATCTTATCTTATCTTATCTCATCTCATCTCATCTCATCTCATCTCATCTCATCTCATCTCATCTCATCTCATCTTATCTCATCTTATCTTACCTTACCTTGTCCTCTCTCGTCCTTTCTCGTCCTTTCTCGTCCTATCTTATCTTATCTTATCTTATCTTATCTTATCTTATCTTATCTTATCTTATCTTATCTTATCTTATCTTATCTTATCTTATCTTATCTTGTCTTGTCTTGTCTTGTCTTGTCTTGTCTTGTCTTGTCTTGTCTTGTCTCGTCTCGTCTCGTCTCGTCTCGTCTCGTCTCGTCTCGTCTCGTCTCGTCTCGTCTCGTCTCGTCTCGCCTTGCCTTGTCCTGTCTTATCTTATCTTATCTTATCTTATCTTATCTTATCTTATCTTATCTTATCTTATCTTATCTTATCTTATCTTATCTTACCTTACCTTACCTTACCTTACCTTACCTTACCTTACCTTACCTTACCTTACCTTACCTTACCTTACCTTGTCTTGTCTTGTCTTGTCCTGTCCTGTCCTGTCCTGTCCTGTCCTGTCCTGTCCTGTCCTGTCCTGTCTTGTCTTGTCTTGTCTTGTCTTGTCTTGTCTTGTCTTGTCTTGTCTTGTCTTGTCTTGTCTTGTCTTGTCTTGTCTTGTCTTGTCTTGTCTTGTCTTGTCTTGTCTTGCCTTGTCTTGTCTTGCCTTGTTGTCTTGTCTTACCTCATCTTGTCCTGTCTCATCCTATCTTATCTTATCTTATCTTGTCTTCTCTTCTCTTCTCTTCTCTTCTCTTGTCTTGTCTTGTCTTGTCTTGCCTTGCCTTGCCTTGCCTTGCCTTGCCTTGCCTTGCCTTGCCTTGCCTTATCTATCTTATCTTATCTTATCTTATCTTGTCTTGTCTTGTCTTGTCTTGTCTTGTCTTGTCTTGTCTTGTCTTCTCTTGTCTTGTCTTGTCTTGTCTTGTCTCGCCTTGTCTTGTCCTTTCTCGTCCTATCTTATCTTATCTTATCTTATCTTATCTTATCTTATCTTGTCTTGTCTTGTCTTGTCTTGTCTTGTCTTGTCTTGTCTTGTCTTGTCTTGTCTTGTCTTGTCTTGTCTTGTCTTGTCTTGTCTTGTCTTGTCTTGTCTTGTTGTCTTGTCTTACCTTATCTTGTCCTGTCTCATCCTATCTTATCTTGTCTTGTCTTGTCTTGTCTTGTCTTGTCTTGTCTTGTCTTGTCTTGTCTTGCCTTGCCTTGCCTTGCCTTGCCATGCCTTGCCTTATCTATCTTATCTTATCTTATCTTGTCTTGTCTTGTCTTGTCTTGTCTTGTCTCGCCTTGTCTTGTCCTTTCTCGTCCTATCTTATCTTATCTTATCTTATCTTATCTTATCTTATCTTATCTTATCTTATCTTATCTTATCTTATCTTATCTTATCTTATCTTATCTTATCTTATCTTATCTTATCCTATCCTATCCTATCCTATCCTATCCTATCCTATCCTATCCTATCCTATCCTGTCCTATCCTATCCTATCCTATCCTATCCTATCCTATCCTATCTTATCTTATCTTATCTTATCTTATCTTATCTTATCTTATCTTATCTTATCTTATCTTATCTTATTTGTTTTCTTGCCTTGTGTTGTCTTGTTTTATCTTTTCCTTTCTCGTCCTGTCTCGCCTTATCTTATCTTATCTTATCTTATCTTGTCTTGTCTTGTCTTGTCTTGTCTTGTCTTGTCTTGTCTTGTCTTGTCTTGTCTTGTCTTGTCTTGTCTTGTCTTGTCTTGTCTTGTTGTCTTGTCTTACCTTATCTTGTCCTGTCTCATCCTATCTTATCTTATCTTATCTTATCTTATCTTATCTTATCTTATCTTGTCTTGTCTTGTCTTGTCTTGTCTTGTCTTGTCTTGTCTTGTCTTGTCTTGTCTTGTCTTGTCTTGTCTTGTCTTGCCTTGCCTTGCCATGCCATGCCTTGCCTTATCTATCTTATCTTATCTTATCTTATCTTGTCTTGTCTTGTCTTGTCTTGTCTTGTCTTGTCTTGTCTTGTCTCGCCTTGTCTTGTCCTTTCTCGTCCTATCTTATCTTATCTTATCTTATCTTATCTTCTCTTATCTTATCTTATCTTATCTTATCTTATCTTATCTTATCTTATCTTATCTTATCTTATCTTATCTTATCTTATCTTATCTTATCTTATCTTATCTTATCTTATTTTATCTTATCTTATCTTATCTTATCTTATTTTATCTCATCTCATCTCATCTCATCTCATCTCATCTCATCTCATCTCATCTCATCTCATCTCATCTTATCTCATCTCATCTCGTCTTGCCTTGCCTTGTCCTGTCTTATCTTATCTTATCTTATCTTATCTTATCTTATCGTATCTTATCTTATCTTACCTTACCTTACCTTACCTTACCTTACCTTACCTTACCTTACCTTACCTTACCTTACCTTACCTTACCTTACCTTACCTTGTCTTGTCTTGTCTTGTCCTGTCCTGTCCTGTCCTGTCCTGTCCTGTCCTGTCCTGTCCTGTCCTGTCCTGTCCTGTCCTGTCCTGTCCTGTCCTGTCTTGTCTTGTCTTGTCTTGTCTTGTCTTGTCTTCTCTTGTCTTCTCTTGCCTTGTCTTGTCTTGCCTTGTTGTCTTGTCTTACCTCATCTTGTCCTGTCTCATCCTATCTTATCTTATCTTATCTTGTCTTGTCTTGTCTTCTCTTGTCTTGTCTTGTCTTGTCTTGTCTTGTCTCGCCTTGTCTTGTCCTTTCTCGTCCTATCTTATCTTATCTTATCTTATCTTATCTTATCTTATCTTGTCTTGTCTTGTCTTGTCTTGTCTTGTCTTGTCTTGTCTTGTCTTGTCTTGTCTTGTCTTGTCTTGTCTTGTCTTGTCTTGTCTTGTCTTGTCTTGTCTTGTCTTGTCTTGTTGTCTTGTCTTACCTTATCTTGTCCTGTCTCATCCTATCTTATCTTATCTTGTCTTGTCTTGTCTTGTCTTGTCTTGTCTTGTCTTGTCTTGTCTTGTCTTGTCTTGTCTTGTCTTGTCTTGCCTTGCCTTGCCTTGCCTTGCCTTATCTATCTTATCTTATCTTATCTTGTCTTGTCTTGTCTTGTCTTGTCTTGTCTTGTCTTGTCTTGTCTTGCCTTGCCTTGCCTTGCCTTGCCTTGCCTTATCTATCTTATCTTATCTTATCTTGTCTTGTCTTGTCTTGTCTTGTCTTGTCTTATCTTGTCTTGTCTTGTCTTGTCTTGTCTTGTCTTGTCTTGTCTTGTCTTGTCTTGTCTTGTCTTGTCTTGTCTTGTCTTGTCTTGTCTTGTCTTGTCTTGTCTTGTCTTGTCTTGTCTTGCCTTGTTGTCTTGTCTTACCTCATCTTGTCCTGTCTCATCCTATCTTATCTTATCTTATCTTGTCTTGTCTTGTCTTGTCTTCTCTTCTCTTCTCTTGTCTTGTCTTGTCTTGTCTTGTCTTGTCTTGTCTTGTCTTGTCTTGTCTTGTCTTGTCTCGCCTTGTCTTGTCCTTTCTCGTCCTATCTTATCTTATCTTATCTTATCTTATCTTATCTTATCTTATCTTATCTTATCTTATCTTGTCTTGTCTTGTCTTGTCTTGTCTTGTCTTGTCTTGTCTTGTCTTGTTGTCTTGTCTTACCTTATCTTGTCCTGTCTCATCCTATCTTGTCTTGTCTTGTCTTGTCTTGTCTTGTCTTGTCTTGTCTTGTCTTGTCTTGTCTTGTCTTGTCTTGTCTTGCCTTGCCTTGCCTTGCCTTGCCTTGCCTTATCTATCTTATCTTATCTTATCTTGTCTTGTCTTGTCTTGTCTTGTCTTGTCTTGTCTTGCCTTGCCTTGCCTTGCCTTGCCTTGCCTTATCTATCTTATCTTATCTTATCTTGTCTTGTCTTGTCTTGTCTTATCTTATCTTGTCTTGTCTTGTCTTGTCTTGTCTTCTCTTGTCTTGTCTTGTCTTGTCTCGCCTTGTCTTGTCCTTTCTCGTCCTATCTTATCTTATCTTATCTTATCTTATCTTGTCTTGTCTCGTCTCGTCTCGTCTCGTCTCGTCTCGTCTCGTCTCGTCTCGTCTCGTCTCGTCTCGTCTCGTCTTATCTTATCTCGCCTTATCATGTCCTTTCTCGTCCTATCTTATCTTATCTTATCTTATCTTATCTTATCTTATCTTATCTTATCTTATCTTATCTTATCTTATCTTATCTTATCTTATCTTATCTTATCTTATCTTATCTTATCTTATCTTATCCTATCCTATCCTATCCTATCCTATCCTATCCTATCCTATCCTATCCTATCCTATCCTATCCTATCCTATCTTATCTTATCTTATCTTATCTTATCTTATCTTATCTTATCTTATCTTATCTTATCTTATCTTATCTTATCTTATCTTATCTTATCTTATCTTATCTTAATTGTTTTCTTGCCTTGTGTTGTCTTGTTTTATCTTTTCCTTTCTCGTCCTGTCTCGCCTTATCTTATCTTATCTTATCTTATCTTGTCTTGTCTTGTCTTGTCTTGTCTTGTCTTGTCTTGTCTTGTCTTGTCTTGTCTTGTCTTGTCTTGTCTTGTCTTGTCTTGTCTTGTCTTGTCTTGTCTTGTCTTGTCTTGTTGTCTTGTCTTACCTTATCTTGTCCTGTCTCATCCTATCTTATCTTATCTTATCTTGTCTTGTCTTGTCTTGTCTTGTCTTGTCTTGTCTTGTCTTGTCTTGTCTTGTCTTGTCTTGTCTTGTCTTGCCTTGCCTTGCCTTGCCTTGCCTTGCCTTGCCTTATCTATCTTATCTTATCTTATCTTATCTTGTCTTGTCTTGTCTTGTCTTGTCTTGTCTTGTCTTGTCTTGTCTTGTCTCGCCTTGTCTTGTCCTTTCTCGTCCTATCTTATCTTATCTTATCTTATCTTATCTCATCTCATCTCATCTCATCTCATCTCATCTCATCTCATCTCATCTCATCTCATCTCATCTCATCTTATCTCATCTTATCTTACCTTACCTTGTCCTCTCTCGTCCTTTCTCGTCCTTTCTCGTCCTATCTTATCTTATCTTATCTTATCTTATCTTATCTTATCTTATCTTATCTTATCTTATCTTATCTTATCTTATCTTATCTTATCTTATCCTATCCTATCCTATCCTATCCTATCCTATCCTATCCTATCCTATCCTATCCTATCCTATCCTATCCTATCTTATCTTATCTTATCTTATCTTATCTTATCTTATCTTATCTTATCTTATCTTATCTTATCTTATCTTAATTGTTTTCTTGCCTTGTGTTGTCTTGTTTTATCTTTTCCTTTCTCGTCCTGTCTCGCCTTATCTTATCTTATCTTATCTTATCTTATCTTGTCTTGTCTTGTCTTGTCTTGTCTTGTCTTGTCTTGTCTTGTCTTGTCTTGTCTTGTCTTGTCTTGTCTTGTCTTGTCTTGTCTTGTCTTGTCTTGTCTTGTTGTCTTGTCTTACCTTATCTTGTCCTGTCTCATCCTATCTTATCTTATCTTATCTTGTCTTGTCTTGTCTTGTCTTGTCTTGTCTTGTCTTGTCTTGTCTTGTCTTGTCTTGTCTTGTCTTGTCTTGTCTTGTCTTGTCTTGTCTTGTCTTGCCTTGCCTTGCCTTGCCTTGCCTTGCCTTATCTATCTTATCTTATCTTATCTTGTCTTGTCTTGTCTTGTCTTGTCTTGTCTTGTCTTGTCTTGTCTTGTCTTGTCTTGTCTCGCCTTGTCTTGTCCTTTCTCGTCCTATCTTATCTTATCTTATCTTATCTTATCTCATCTCATCTCATCTCATCTCATCTCATCTCATCTCATCTCATCTCATCTCATCTCATCTCATCTCATCTCATCTCATCTCATCTTATCTCATCTTATCTTACCTTACCTTGTCCTCTCTCGTCCTTTCTCGTCCTTTCTCGTCCTATCTTATCTTATCTTATCTTATCTTATCTTATCTTATCTTATCTTATCTTATCTTATCTTGTCTTGTCTTGTCTTGTCTTGTCTTGTCTTGTCTTGTCTTGTCTTGTCTTGTCTTGTCTTGTCTTGTCTTGTCTCGTCTCGTCTCGTCTCGTCTCGTCTCGTCTCGTCTCGTCTCGTCTCGTCTCGTCTTGCCTTGCCTTGTCTTGTCTTGCCTTGTTGTCTTGTCTTACCTCATCTTGTCCTGTCTCATCCTATCTTATCTTATCTTATCTTGTCTTGTCTTGTCTTCTCTTGTCTTGTCTTGTCTTGTCTTGTCTTGTCTCGCCTTGTCTTGTCCTTTCTCGTCCTATCTTATCTTATCTTATCTTATCTTATCTTATCTTATCTTATCTTATCTTATCTTATCTTATCTTACCTTACCTTACCTTACCTTACCTTACCTTACCTTACCTTACCTTACCTTACCTTACCTTACCTTGCCTTGCCTTGCCTTGTCTTGTCTTGTCCTGTCCTGTCCTGTCCTGTCCTGTCCTGTCCTGTCCTGTCTTGTCTTGTCTTGTCTTGTCTTGTCTTGTCTTGTCTTGTCTTGTCTTGTCTTGTCTTGTCTTGTCTTGTCTTGTCTTGCCTTGCCTTGTCTTGTCTTGCCTTGTTGTCTTGTCTTACCTCATCTTGTCCTGTCTCATCCTATCTTATCTTATCTTCTCTTCTCTTCTCTTCTCTTCTCTTGTCTTGTCTTGTCTTGCCTTGCCTTGCCTTGCCTTGCCTTGCCTTGCCTTGCCTTGCCTTGCCTTGCCTTGCCTTGCCTTGCCTTATCTATCTTATCTTATCTTATCTTATCTTATCTTGTCTTGTCTTGTCTTGTCTTGTCTTGTCTTGTCTTGTCTTCTCTTGTCTTCTCTTGTCTTGTCTTGTCTCGCCTTGTCTTGTCCTTTCTCGTCCTATCTTATCTTATCTTATCTTATCTTATCTTGTCTTGTCTTGTCTTGTCTTGTCTTGTCTTGTCTTGTCTTGTCTTGTCTTGTCTTGTCTTGTCTTGTCTTGTCTTGTCTTGTCTTGTCTTGTTGTCTTGTCTTACCTTATCTTGTCCTGTCTCATCCTATCTTATCTTATCTTGTCTTGTCTTGTCTTGTCTTGTCTTGTCTTGTCTTGTCTTGTCTTGCCTTGCCTTGCCTTGCCATGCCTTGCCTTATCTATCTTATCTTATCTTATCTTGTCTTGTCTTGTCTTGTCTTGTCTTGTCTTGTCTTGTCTTGTCTTGTCTTGTCTTGTCTTGTCTTGTCTTGTCTTGTCTTGTCTTGTCTTGTCTTGTCTTGTCTTGCCTTGTCTTGTCTTGCCTTGTTGTCTTGTCTTACCTCATCTTGTCCTGTCTCATCCTATCTTATCTTATCTTATCTTGTCTTGTCTTGTCTTCTCTTGTCTTGTCTTGTCTTGTCTTGTCTTGTCTCGCCTTGTCTTGTCCTTTCTCGTCCTATCTTATCTTATCTTATCTTATCTTATCTTGTCTTGTCTTGTCTTGTCTTGTCTTGTCTTGTCTTGTCTTGTCTTGTCTTGTCTTGTCTTGTCTTGTCTTGTCTTGTCTTTTTGTCTTGTCTTACCTTATCTTGTCCTGTCTCATCCTATCTTATCCTATCTTATCTTGTCTTGTCTTGTCTTGTCTTGTCTTGTCTTGTCTTGTCTTGTCTTGTCTTGTCTTGTCTTGTCTTGCCTTGCCTTGCCTTGCCTTATCTATCTTATCTTATCTTATCTTATCTTGTCTTATCTTATCTTGTCTTGTCTTGTCTTGTCTTGTCTTGTCTTGTCTTGTCTTGTCTCGTCTCGTCTCGTCTCGTCTCGTCTCGTCTCGTCTTGCCTTGCCTTGTCCTGTCTTATCTTATCTTATCTTATCTTATCTTATCTTATCTTATCTTATCTTATCTTATCTTATCTTATCTTATCTTACCTTACCTTACCTTACCTTACCTTACCTTACCTTACCTTACCTTACCTTACCTTACCTTGCCTTGCCTTGCCTTGCCTTGTCTTGTCTTGTCCTGTCCTGTCCTGTCCTGTCCTGTCCTGTCCTGTCTTGTCTTGTCTTGTCTTGTCTTGTCTTGTCTTGTCTTGTCTTGTCTTGTCTTGTCTTGTCTTGTCTTGTCTTGTCTTGTCTTGTCTTGCCTTGTCTTGTCTTGCCTTGTTGTCTTGTCTTACCTCATCTTGTCCTGTCTCATCCTATCTTATCTTATCTTATCTTGTCTTGTCTTCTCTTCTCTTCTCTTCTCTTCTCTTCTCTTGTCTTGTCTTGTCTTGCCTTGCCTTGCCTTGCCTTGCCTTGCCTTGCCTTATCTATCTTATCTTATCTTATCTTATCTTATCTTGTCTTGTCTTGTCTTGTCTTGTCTTGTCTTGTCTTGTCTTCTCTTGTCTTGTCTTGTCTTGTCTTGTCTCGCCTTGTCTTGTCCTTTCTCGTCCTATCTTATCTTATCTTATCTTATCTTATCTTATCTTATCTTGTCTTGTCTTGTCTTGTCTTGTCTTGTCTTGTCTTGTCTTGTCTTGTCTTGTCTTGTCTTGTCTTGTCTTGTCTTGTCTTGTCTTGTCTTGTCTTGTCTTGTCTTGTCTTGTTGTCTTGTCTTACCTTATCTTGTCCTGTCTCATCCTATCTTATCTTGTCTTGTCTTGTCTTGTCTTGTCTTGTCTTGTCTTGTCTTGTCTTGTCTTGTCTTGTCTTGTCTTGCCTTGCCTTGCCTTGCCATGCCTTGCCTTATCTATCTTATCTTATCTTATCTTGTCTTGTCTTGTCTTGTCTTGTCTTGTCTTGTCTTGTCTTGTCTTGTCTTGTCTTGTCTTGTCTTGTCTTGTCTTGTCTTGTCTTGTCTTGTCTTGTCTTGTCTTGTCTTGTCTTGTCTTGTCTTGCCTTGTCTTGTCTTGCCTTGTTGTCTTGTCTTACCTCATCTTGTCCTGTGTCATCCTATCTTATCTTATCTTATCTTGTCTTGTCTTGTCTTGTCTTCTCTTGTCTTGTCTTGTCTTGTCTTGTCTTGTCTCGCCTTGTCTTGTCCTTTCTCGTCCTATCTTATCTTATCTTATCTTATCTTATCTTGTCTTGTCTTGTCTTGTCTTGTCTTGTCTTGTCTTGTCTTGTCTTGTCTTGTCTTGTCTTGTCTTGTCTTGTCTTGTCTTGTCTTGTCTTGTCTTGTCTTGTCTTGTCTTTTTGTCTTGTCTTACCTTATCTTGTCCTGTCTCATCCTATCTTATCCTATCTTATCTTGTCTTGTCTTGTCTTGTCTTGTCTTGTCTTGTCTTGTCTTGTCTTGTCTTGTCTTGTCTTGCCTTGCCTTGCCTTGCCTTGCCTTATCTATCTTATCTTATCTTATCTTGTCTTGTCTTGTCTTGTCTTGTCTTGTCTTGTCTTGTCTTGCCTTGCCTTGCCTTGCCTTGCCTTGCCTTATCTATCTTATCTTATCTTATCTTGTCTTGTCTTGTCTTGTCTTGTCTTATCTTATCTTGTCTTGTCTTGTCTTGTCTTGTCTTGTCTTGTCTTGTCTTGTCTTGTCTTGTCTTGTCTTGTCTTGTCTCGCCTTGTCTTGTCCTTTCTCGTCCTATCTTATCTTATCTTATCTTATCTTATCTTATCTTATCTTGTCTTGTCTTGTCTTGTCTCGTCTTGTCTCGTCTCGTCTCGTCTCGTCTCGTCTCGTCTCGTCTCGTCTCGTCTTATCTTATCTTATCTCGCCTTATCATGTCCTTTCTCGTCCTATCTTATCTTATCTTATCTTATCTTATCTTATCTTATCTTATCTTATCTTATCTTATCTTATCTTATCTTATCTTATCTTATCTTATCTTATCTTATCTTATCTTATCTTATCTTATCTTATCTTATCTTATCTTATCTTATCTTATCTTATCTTATCTTATCTTATCTTATCTTATCTTATCTTATCTTATCCTATCCTATCCTATCCTATCCTATCCTATCCTATCCTATCCTATCCTATCCTATCCTATCCTATCCTATCCTATCCTATCCTATCCTATCCTATCTTATCTTATCTTATCTTATCTTATCTTATCTTATCTTACCTTACCTTATCTTATCTTATCTTATCTTATCTTAATTGTTTTCTTGCCTTGTGTTGTCTTGTTTTATCTTTTCCTTTCTCGTCCTGTCTCGCCTTATCTTATCTTATCTTATCTTATCTTATCT
The DNA here is from genome assembly GCA_034064705.1 of Bothrops alternatus. Classification (NCBI taxonomy): domain Eukaryota; kingdom Metazoa; phylum Chordata; class Lepidosauria; order Squamata; family Viperidae; genus Bothrops; species Bothrops alternatus. The sequence goes on from JARGCV010000216.1 coordinate 959,699, forward strand.
TACCTTACCTTACCTTACCTTACCTTACCTTACCTTACCTTACCTTACCTTACCTTACCTTACCTTACCTTGCCTTGCCTTGCCTTGCCTTGCCTTGCCTTGCCTTGTCTTGTCTTGTCCTGTCCTGTCCTGTCCTGTCCTGTCCTGTCCTGTCCTGTCCTGTCCTGTCTTGTCTTGTCTTGTCTTGTCTTGTCTTGTCTTCTCTTGTCTTGTCTTGCCTTGTCTTGTCTTGCCTTGTTGTCTTGTCTTACCTCATCTTGTCCTGTCTCATCCTATCTTATCTTATCTTATCTTGTCTTGTCTTGTCTTGTCTTGTCTTGTCTTGTCTTGTCTTGTCTTGTCTTGTCTTGTCTTGTCTTGTCTTGTCTTGTCTTGTCTCGCCTTGTCTTGTCCTTTCTCGTCCTATCTTATCTTATCTTATCTTATCTTATCTTATCTTATCTTGTCTTGTCTTGTCTTGTCTTGTCTTGTCTTGTCTTGTCTTGTCTTGTCTTGTCTTGTCTTGTTGTCTTGTCTTACCTTATCTTGTCCTGTCTCATCCTATCTTATCTTATCTTATCTTGTCTTGTCTTGTCTTGTCTTGTCTTGTCTTGTCTTGTCTTGTCTTGTCTTGCCTTGCCTTGCCTTGCCTTGCCTTGCCTTATCTATCTTATCTTATCTTATCTTATCTTATCTTGTCTTGTCTTGTCTTGTCTTGTCTTGTCTTGTCTTGTCTTGTCTTGCCTTGCCTTGCCTTGCCTTGCCTTATCTATCTTATCTTATCTTATCTTGTCTTGTCTTGTCTTGTCTTATCGTATCTTGTCTTGTCTTGTCTTGTCTTGTCTTCTCTTGTCTTGTCTTGTCTTGTCTCGCCTTGTCTTGTCCTTTCTCGTCCTATCTTATCTTATCTTATCTTATCTTATCTTATCTTATCTTATCTTATCTTGTCTTGTCTTGTCTTGTCTCGTCTCGTCTCGTCTCGTCTCGTCTCGTCTCGTCTCGTCTCGTCTCGTCTCGTCTCGTCTCGTCTTATCTTATCTTATCTCGCCTTATCATGTCCTTTCTCGTCCTATCTTATCTTATCTTATCTTATCTTATCTTATCTTATCTTATCTTATCTTATCTTATCTTATCTTATCTTATCTTATCTTATCTTATCTTATCTTATCTTATCTTATCTTATCTTATCTTATCTTATCTTATCTTATCTTATCTTATCCTATCCTATCCTATCCTATCCTATCCTATCCTATCCTATCCTATCCTATCCTATCCTATCCTATCCTATCTTATCTTATCTTATCTTATCTTATCTTATCTTATCTTATCTTATCTTATCTTATCTTATCTTATCTTAATTGTTTTCTTGCCTTGTGTTGTCTTGTTTTATCTTTTCCTTTCTCGTCCTGTCTCGCCTTATCTTATCTTATCTTGTCTTGTCTTGTCTTGTCTTGTCTTGTCTTGTCTTGTCTTGTCTTGTCTTGTCTTGTCTTGTCTTGTCTTGTCTTGTCTTGTCTTGTCTTGTCTTGTCTTGTCTTACCTTATCTTGTCCTGTCTCATCCTATCTTATCTTATCTTATCTTGTCTTGTCTTGTCTTGTCTTGTCTTGTCTTGTCTTGTTTTGTCTTGTCTTGCCTTGCCTTGCCTTGCCTTGCCTTGCCTTGCCTTGCCTTGCCTTATCTATCTTATCTTATCTTATCTTGTCTTGTCTTGTCTTGTCTTGTCTTGTCTTGTCTTGTCTTGTCTCGCCTTGTCTTGTCCTTTCTCGTCCTATCTTATCTTATCTTATCTTATCTTATCTTATCTCATCTCATCTCATCTCATCTCATCTCATCTCATCTCATCTCATCTCATCTCATCTTATCTCATCTTATCTTACCTTACCTTGTCCTCTCTCGTCCTTTCTCGTCCTTTCTCGTCCTATCTTATCTTATCTTATCTTATCTTATCTTATCTTATCTTATCTTATCTTATCTTATCTTATCTTATCTTATCTTATCTTGTCTTGTCTTGTCTCGTCTCGTCTCGTCTCGTCTCGTCTCGTCTCGTCTCGTCTCGTCTCGTCTCGTCTCGTCTCGTCTCGTCTCGTCTCGTCTCGTCTCGTCTCGTCTCGTCTTGCCTTGCCTTGTCCTGTCTTATCTTATCTTATCTTATCTTATCTTATCTTATCTTATCTTATCTTATCTTATCTTACCTTACCTTACCTTACCTTACCTTACCTTACCTTACCTTACCTTACCTTACCTTACCTTGTCTTGTCTTGTCCTGTCCTGTCCTGTCCTGTCCTGTCCTGTCCTGTCTTGTCTTGTCTTGTCTTGTCTACTCTTGTCTTGTCTTGTCTTGTCTTGTCTTGTCTTGTCTTGTCTTTTCTTGTCTTGTCTTGTCTTGTCTTGCCTTGCCTTGTCTTGTCTTGCCTTGTTGTCTTGTCTTACCTCATCTTGTCCTGTCTCATCCTATCTTATCTTATCTTATCTTGTCTTGTCTTCTCTTCTCTTCTCTTGTCTTGTCTTGTCTTGTCTTGCCTTGCCTTGCCTTGCCTTGCCTTATCTATCTTATCTTATCTTATCTTATCTTATCTTGTCTTGTCTTGTCTTGTCTTGTCTTGTCTTGTCTTGTCTTGTCTTGTCTTGTCTTGTCTCGCCTTGTCTTGTCCTTTCTCGTCCTATCTTATCTTATCTTATCTTATCTTATCTTATCTTGTCTTGTCTTGTCTTGTCTTGTCTTGTCTTGTCTTGTCTTGTCTTGTCTTGTCTTGTCTTGTCTTGTCTTGTCTTGTCTTGTCTTGTCTTGTCGTCTTGTCTTACCTTATCTTGTCCTGTCTCATCCTATCTTATCTTGTCTTGTCTTGTCTTGTCTTGTCTTGTCTTGTCTTGTCTTGTCTTGTCTTGTCTTGCCTTGCCTTGCCTTGCCATGCCTTGCCTTATCTATCTTATCTTATCTTATCTTGTCTTGTCTTGTCTTGTCTTGTCTTGTCTTGTCTTGTCTTGTCTTGTCTTGTCTCGCCTTGTCTTGTCCTTTCTCGTCCTATCTTATCTTATCTTATCTTATCTTATCTTATCTTATCTTATCTTATCTTATCTTATCTTATCTTATCTTATCTTATCTTATCTTATCTTATCTTATCTTATCTTATCTTATCTTATCCTATCCTATCCTATCCTATCCTATCCTATCCTATCCTATCCTATCCTATCCTATCCTATCCTATCTTATCTTATCTTATCTTATCTTATCTTATCTTATCTTATCTTATCTTATCTTATCTTATCTTATCTTATCTTATCTTAATTGTTTTCTTGCCTTGTGTTGTCTTGTTTTATCTTTTCCTTTCTCGTCCTGTCTCGCCTTATCTTATCTTATCTTATCTTGTCTTGTCTTGTCTTGTCTTGTCTTGTCTTGTCTTGTCTTGTCTTGTCTTGTCTTGTCTTGTCTTGTCTTGTCTTGTCTTGTCTTGTTGTCTTGTCTTACCTTATCTTGTCCTGTCTCATCCTATCTTATCTTATCTTATCTTATCTTATCTTATCTTGTCTTGTCTTGTCTTGTCTTGTCTTGTCTTGTCTTGTCTTGTCTTGTCTTGTCTTATCTTATCTTATCTTATCTTATCTTATCCTATCCTATCCTATCCTATCCTATCCTATCCTATCCTATCCTATCCTATCCTATCCTATCTTATCTTATCTTATCTTATCTTATCTTATCTTATCTTATCTTATCTTATCTTATCTTATCTTATCTTATCTTATCTTATCTTATCTTATCTTATCTTATCTTATCTTATCTTATCTTATCTTATCTTATCTTAATTGTTTTCTTGCCTTGTGTTGTCTTGTTTTATCTTTTCCTTTCTCGTCCTGTCTCGCCTTATCTTATCTTATCTTGTCTTGTCTTGTCTTGTCTTGTCTTGTCTTGTCTTGTCTTGTCTTGTCTTGTCTTGTCTTGTCTTGTCTTGTCTTGTCTTACCTTATCTTGTCCTGTCTCATCCTATCTTATCTTATCTTATCTTGTCTTGTCTTGTCTTGTCTTGTCTTGTCTTGTTTTGTCTTGTCTTGCCTTGCCTTGCCTTGCCTTGCCTTGCCTTGCCTTGCCTTGCCTTGCCTTGCCTTATCTATCTTATCTTATCTTATCTTGTCTTGTCTTGTCTTGTCTTGTCTTGTCTTGTCTTGTCTCGCCTTGTCTTGTCCTTTCTCGTCCTATCTTATCTTATCTTATCTTATCTTATCTTATCTTATCTTATCTTATCTCATCTCATCTCATCTCATCTCATCTCATCTCATCTCATCTCATCTCATCTCATCTCATCTCATCTCATCTTATCTCATCTTATCTTACCTTACCTTGTCCTCTCTCGTCCTTTCTCGTCCTTTCTCGTCCTATCTTATCTTATCTTATCTTATCTTATCTTATCTTATCTTATCTTATCTTATCTTATCTTATCTTATCTTGTCTTGTCTCGTCTCGTCTCGTCTCGTCTCGTCTCGTCTCGTCTCGTCTCGTCTCGTCTCGTCTCGTCTCGTCTCGTCTCGTCTCGTCTCGTCTCGTCTCGTCTCGTCTTGCCTTGCCTTGTCCTGTCTTATCTTATCTTATCTTATCTTATCTTATCTTATCTTATCTTATCTTATCTTATCTTATCTTATCTTATCTTATCTTATCTTATCTTACCTTACCTTACCTTACCTTACCTTACCTTACCTTACCTTACCTTACCTTACCTTACCTTACCTTACCTTACCTTACCTTACCTTACCTTGTCTTGTCTTGTCCTGTCCTGTCCTGTCCTGTCCTGTCCTGTCTTGTCTTGTCTTGTCTTGTCTACTCTTGTCTTGTCTTGTCTTGTCTTGTCTTGTCTTTTCTTGTCTTGTCTTGTCTTGTCTTGCCTTGCCTTGTCTTGTCTTGCCTTGTTGTCTTGTCTTACCTCATCTTGTCCTGTCTCATCCTATCTTATCTTATCTTATCTTGTCTTGTCTTCTCTTCTCTTCTCTTCTCTTCTCTTGTCTTGTCTTGTCTTGTCTTGCCTTGCCTTGCCTTGCCTTGCCTTATCTATCTTATCTTATCTTATCTTATCTTATCTTGTCTTGTCTTGTCTTGTCTTGTCTTGTCTTGTCTTGTCTTGTCTTGTCTTGTCTTGTCTTGTCTTGTCTTGTCTCGCCTTGTCTTGTCCTTTCTCGTCCTATCTTATCTTATCTTATCTTATCTTATCTTATCTTGTCTTGTCTTTTCTTGTCTTGTCTTGTCTTGTCTTGTCTTGTCTTGTCTTGTCTTGTCTTGTCTTGTCTTGTCTTGTTGTCTTGTCTTACCTTATCTTGTCCTGTCTCATCCTATCTTATCTTGTCTTGTCTTGTCTTGTCTTGTCTTGTCTTGTCTTGTCTTGTCTTGTCTTGCCTTGCCTTGCCTTGCCATGCCTTGCCTTATCTATCTTATCTTATCTTATCTTGTCTTGTCTTGTCTTGTCTTGTCTTGTCTTGTCTTGTCTTGTCTTGTCTCGCCTTGTCTTGTCCTTTCTCGTCCTATCTTATCTTATCTTATCTTATCTTATCTTATCTTATCTTATCTTATCTTATCTTATCTTATCTTATCTTATCTTATCTTATCTTATCTTATCCTATCCTATCCTATCCTATCCTATCCTATCCTATCCTATCCTATCCTATCCTATCCTATCCTATCCTATCCTATCTTATCTTATCTTATCTTATCTTATCTTATCTTATCTTATCTTATCTTATCTTATCTTATCTTATCTTATCTTATCTTAATTGTTTTCTTGCCTTGTGTTGTCTTGTTTTATCTTTTCCTTTCTCGTCCTGTCTCGCCTTATCTTATCTTATCTTATCTTATCTTATCTTGTCTTGTCTTGTCTTGTCTTGTCTTGTCTTGTCTTGTCTTGTCTTGTCTTGTCTTGTCTTGTCTTGTCTTGTCTTGTCTTGTCTTGTCTTGTTGTCTTGTCTTACCTTATCTTGTCCTGTCTCATCCTATCTTATCTTATCTTATCTTATCTTATCTTATCTTGTCTTGTCTTGTCTTGTCTTGTCTTGTCTTGTCTTGTCTTGTCTTGTCTTGTCTTGTCTTGTCTTGTCTTGTCTTGTCTTGTCTTGTCTTGTCTTGTCTTGTCTTGTCTTGTCTTGTCTTGTCTTGTCTTGTCTTGCCTTGCCTTGCCTTGCCATGCCTTGCCATGCCATGCCTTGCCTTATCTATCTTATCTTATCTTATCTTATCTTGTCTTGTCTTGTCTTGTCTTGTCTTGTCTCGCCTTGTCTTGTCCTTTCTCGTCCTATCTTATCTTATCTTATCTTATCTTATCTTATCTTATCTTATCTTATCTTATCTTATCTTATCTTATCTTATCTTATCTTATCTTATCTTATCTTATCTTATCTTATCTTATCTTATCTTATTTTATCTCATCTCATCTCATCTCATCTCATCTCATCTCATCTCATCTCATCTCATCTCATCTCATCTCATCTCATCTCGTCTTGCCTTGCCTTGTCCTGTCTTATCTTATCTTATCTTATCTTATCTTATCTTATCGTATCTTATCTTATCTTACCTTACCTTACCTTACCTTACCTTACCTTACCTTACCTTACCTTACCTTACCTTACCTTACCTTACCTTACCTTACCTTACCTTACCTTGTCTTGTCTTGTCCTGTCCTGTCCTGTCCTGTCCTGTCCTGTCCTGTCCTGTCCTGTCCTGTCCTGTCCTGTCCTGTCTTGTCTTGTCTTGTCTTGTCTTGTCTTCTCTTCTCTTGTCTTGTCTTGCCTTGTCTTGTCTTGCCTTGTTGTCTTGTCTTACCTCATCTTGTCCTGTCTCATCCTATCTTATCTTATCTTATCTTGTCTTGTCTTGTCTTCTCTTGTCTTGTCTTGTCTTGTCTTGTCTTGTCTCGCCTTGTCTTGTCCTTTCTCGTCCTATCTTATCTTATCTTATCTTATCTTATCTTATCTTATCTTATCTTATCTTGTCTTGTCTTGTCTTGTCTTGTCTTGTCTTGTCTTGTCTTGTCTTGTCTTGTCTTGTCTTGTCTTGTCTTGTCTTGTCTTGTCTTGTCTTGTCTTGTTGTCTTGTCTTACCTTATCTTGTCCTGTCTCATCCTATCTTATCTTATCTTATCTTGTCTTGTCTTGTCTTGTCTTGTCTTGTCTTGTCTTGTCTTGTCTTGTCTTGTCTTGTCTTGTCTTGTCTTGTCTTGTCTTGCCTTGCCTTGCCTTGCCTTGCCTTATCTATCTTATCTTATCTTATCTTGTCTTGTCTTGTCTTGTCTTGTCTTGTCTTGCCTTGCCTTGCCTTGCCTTGCCTTATCTATCTTATCTTATCTTATCTTGTCTTGTCTTGTCTTGTCTTGTCTTGTCTTGTCTTGTCTTGTCTTGTCTTGTCTTGTCTTGTCTTGTCTTCTCTTGTCTTGTCTTGTCTTGTCTCGCCTTGTCTTGTCCTTTCTCGTCCTATCTTATCTTATCTTATCTTATCTTATCTTATCTTATCTTGTCTTGTCTTGTCTTGTCTTGTCTTGTCTTGTCTCGTCTCGTCTCGTCTCGTCTCGTCTCGTCTCGTCTCGTCTCGTCTCGTCTCGTCTCATCTTATCTTATCTTATCTCGCCTTATCATGTCCTTTCTCGTCCTATCTTATCTTATCTTATCTTATCTTATCTTATCTTATCTTATCTTATCTTATCTTATCTTATCTTATCTTATCTTATCTTATCTTATCTTATCCTATCCTATCCTATCCTATCCTATCCTATCCTATCCTATCTTATCTTATCTTATCTTATCTTATCTTATCTTATCTTATCTTATCTTATCTTATCTTATCTTATCTTATCTTATCTTACCTTACCTTACCTTATCTTATCTTATCTTATCTTACCTTATCTTATCTTATCTTATCTTAATTGTTTTCTTGCCTTGTGTTGTCTTGTTTTATCTTTTCCTTTCTCGTCCTGTCTCGCCTTATCTTATCTTATCTTATCTTATCTTATCTTGTCTTGTCTTGTCTTGTCTTGTCTTGTCTTGTCTTGTCTTGTCTTGTCTTGTCTTGTCTTGTCTTGTCTTGTTGTCTTGTCTTACCTTATCTTGTCCTGTCTCATCCTATCTTATCTTATCTTGTCTTGTCTTGTCTTGTCTTGTCTTGTCTTGTCTTGTCTTGTCTTGTCTTGCCTTGCCTTGCCTTGCCTTGCCTTATCTATCTTATCTTATCTTATCTTGTCTTGTCTTGTCTTGTCTTGTCTTGTCTTGTCTTGTCTTGTCTCGCCTTGTCTTGTCCTTTCTCGTCCTATCTTATCTTATCTTATCTTATCTTATCTTATCTCATCTCATCTCATCTCATCTCATCTCATCTCATCTCATCTCATCTCATCTCATCTCATCTCATCTCATCTCATCTTATCTCATCTTATCTTACCTTACCTTGTCCTCTCTCGTCCTTTCTCGTCCTTTCTCGTCCTATCTTATCTTATCTTATGTTATCTTATCTTATCTTATCTTATCTTATCTTATCTTATCTTATCTTATCTTATCTTATCTTATCTTGTCTTGTCTTGTCTTGTCTTGTCTTGTCTTGTCTTGTCTTGTCTTGTCTTGTCTCGTCTCGTCTCGTCTCGTCTCGTCTCGTCTCGTCTCGTCTCGCCTCGCCTCGTCTCGTCTCGTCTCGTCTTGCCTTGCCTTGTCCTGTCTTATCTTATCTTATCTTATCTTATCTTATCTTATCTTATCTTATCTTACCTTACCTTACCTTACCTTACCTTACCTTACCTTACCTTACCTTACCTTACCTTACCTTACCTTGTCTTGTCTTGTCCTGTCCTGTCCTGTCCTGTCCTGTCCTGTCCTGTCCTGTCCTGTCCTGTCCTGTCCTGTCCTGTCTTGTCTTGTCTTGTCTTGTCTTGTCTTGTCTTGTCTTGTCTTGTCTTGTCTTGTCTTGTCTTGTCTTGTCTTGTCTTGTCTTGTCTTGTCTTGTCTTGTCTTGTCTTGTCTTGTCTTGTCTTGTCTTGTCTTGTCTTGCCTTGTCTTGCCTTGTCTTGTCTTGCCTTGTTGTCTTGTCTTACCTCATCTTGTCCTGTCTCATCCTATCTTATCTTATCTTATCTTGTCTTGTCTTCTCTTCTCTTCTCTTGTCTTGTCTTGTCTTGTCTTGTCTTGTCTTGTCTTGTCTTGCCTTGCCTTGCCTTGCCTTGCCTTATCTATCTTATCTTATCTTATCTTATCTTATCTTATCTTATCTTATCTTATCTTATCTTATCTTATCTTATCTTATCTTATCTTATCTTATCTTATCTTATCTTATCTTATCTTATCTTATCTTATCTTATCTTATCTTATCTTATCTTATCTTATCTTATCTTATCTTATCTTATCTTATCTTATCTTAATTGTTTTCTTGCCTTGTGTTGTCTTGTTTTATCTTTTCCTTTCTCGTCCTGTCTCGCCTTATCTTATCTTATCTTATCTTATCTTATCTTATCTTGTCTTGTCTTGTCTTGTCTTGTCTTGTCTTGTCTTGTCTTGTCTTGTCTTGTCTTGTCTTGTCTTGTCTTGTCTTGCCTTGTCTTGTCTTGCCTTGTTGTCTTGTCTTACCTCATCTTGTCCTGTCTCATCCTATCTTATCTTATCTTATCTTGTCTTGTCTTGTCTTCTCTTGTCTTGTCTTGTCTTGTCTTGTCTTGTCTTGTCTTGTCTTGTCTCGCCTTGTCTTGTCCTTTCTCGTCCTATCTTATCTTATCTTATCTTATCTTATCTTGTCTTGTCTTGTCTTGTCTTGTCTTGTCTTGTCTTGTCTTGTCTTGTCTTGTCTTGTCTTGTCTTTTCTTGTCTTGTTGTCTTGTCTTACCTTATCTTGTCCTGTCTCATCCTATCTTATCTTATCTTGTCTTGTCTTGTCTTGTCTTGTCTTGTCTTGTCTTGTCTTGTCTTGTCTTGTCTTGTCTTGTCTTGTCTTGTCTTGTCTTGTCTTGTCTTGTCTTGTCTTGTCTTGTTGTCTTGTCTTACCTTATCTTGTCCTGTCTCATCCTATCTTATCTTATCTTGTCTTGTCTTGTCTTGTCTTGTCTTGTCTTGTCTTGTCTTGTCTTGTCTTGTCTTGTCTTGTCTTGTCTTGTCTTGTCTTGTCTTGTCTTGTCTTGTCTTGCCTTGCCTTGCCTTGCCTTGCCTTGCCTTATCTATCTTATCTTATCTTATCTTGTCTTGTCTTGTCTTGTCTTGTCTTGTCTTGTCTTGCCTTGCCTTGCCTTGCCTTGCCTTGCCTTATCTATCTTATCTTATCTTATCTTGTCTTGTCTTGTCTTGTCTTGTCTTATCTTATCTTGTCTTGTCTTGTCTTGTCTTGTCTTGTCTTGTCTTCTCTTGTCTTGTCTTGTCTCGCCTTGTCTTGTCCTTTCTCGTCCTATCTTATCTTATCTTATCTTATCTTATCTTATCTTGTCTTGTCTTGTCTTGTCTCGTCTCGTCTCGTCTCGTCTCGTCTCGTCTCGTCTCATCTTATCTTATCTTATCTCGCCTTATCATGTCCTTTCTCGTCCTATCTTATCTTATCTTATCTTATCTTATCTTATCTTATCTTATCTTATCTTATCTTATCTTATCTTATCTTATCTTATCTTATCTTACCTTATCTTATCTTATCTTATCTTATCTTATCTTATCTTAATTGTTTTCTTGCCTTGTGTTGTCTTGTTTTATCTTTTCCTTTCTCGTCCTGTCTCGCCTTATCTTATCTTATCTTATCTTGTCTTGTCTTGTCTTGTCTTGTCTTGTCTTGTCTTGTCTTGTCTTGTCTTGTCTTGTCTTGTCTTGCCTTGCCTTGCCTTGCCTTGCCTTGCCTTGCCTTGCCTTGCCTTGCCTTGCCTTGCCTTATCTATCTTATCTTATCTTATCTTGTCTTGTCTTGTCTTGTCTTGTCTTGTCTTGTCTTGTCTTGTCTTGTCTTGTCTTGTCTTGTCTTGTCTTGTCTTGTCTTGTCTTGTCTTGTCTTGTCTTGTCTTGTCTTGTCTTGTCTTGTCTCGCCTTGTCTTGTCCTTTCTCGTCCTATCTTATCTTATCTTATCTTATCTTATCTTATCTTATCTTATCTTATCTTATCTTATCTCATCTCATCTCATCTCATCTCATCTCATCTCATCTCATCTCATCTCATCTCATCTCATCTCATCTCATCTTATCTCATCTTATCTTACCTTACCTTGTCCTCTCTCATCCTTTCTCGTCCTTTCTCGTCCTATCTTATCTTATCTTATCTTATCTTATCTTATCTTATCTTATCTTATCTTATCTCGTCTCGTCTCGTCTCGTCTCGCCTCGTCTCGTCTCGTCTCGTCTTGCCTTGCCTTGTCCTGTCTTATCTTATCTTATCTTATCTTATCTTATCTTATCTTATCTTATCTTATCTTATCTTACCTTATCTTATCTTACCTTACCTTACCTTACCTTACCTTACCTTACCTTACCTTACCTTACCTTACCTTACCTTACCTTACCTTACCTTACCTTACCTTACCTTACCTTACCTTACCTTACCTTACCTTACCTTACCTTACCTTACCTTACCTTGTCCTGTCCTGTCCTGTCCTGTCCTGTCCTGTCCTGTCCTGTCTTGTCTTGTCTTCTCTTGTCTTGTCTTCTCTTGTCTTGTCTTCTCTTGTCTTGTCTTCTCTTGTCTTGTCTTGTCTTGTCTTGTCTTGTCTTGTCTTGTCTTGTCTTGTCTTGTCTTGCCTTGTCTTGCCTTGTCTTGTCTTGCCTTGTTGTCTTGTCTTACCTCATCTTGTCCTGTCTCATCCTATCTTATCTTATCTTATCTTGTCTTCTCTTCTCTTCTCTTCTCTTCTCTTGTCTTGTCTTGTCTTGTCTTGTCTTGCCTTGCCTTGCCTTGCCTTGCCTTATCTATCTTATCTTATCTTATCTTATCTTATCTTATCTTATCTTATCTTATCTTATCTTATCTTATCTTATCTTATCTTATCTTATCTTATCTTATCTTATCTTATCTTATCTTATCTTATCTTATCTTATCTTATCTTATCTTATCTTATCTTATCTTATCTTATCTTATCTTATCTTATCTTATCTTATCTTATCTTAATTGTTTTCTTGCCTTGTGTTGTCTTGTTTTATCTTTTCCTTTCTCGTCCTGTCTCGCCTTATCTTATCTTATCTTATCTTATCTTATCTTATCTTTTCTTGTCTTGTCTTGTCTTGTCTTGTCTTGTCTTGTCTTGTCTTGTCTTGTCTTGTCTTGTCTTGTCTTGTCTTGTCTTGTTGTCTTGTCTTACCTTATCTTGTCCTGTCTCATCCTATCTTGTCTTGTCTTGTCTTGTCTTGTCTTGTCTTGTCTTCTCTTGTCTTCTCTTGTCTTGTCTTGCCTTGCCTTGCCTTGCCTTGCCTTATCTATCTTATCTTATCTTATCTTATCTTGTCTTGTCTTGTCTTGTCTTGTCTTGTCTTGTCTTGTCTTGTCTTGTCTTCTCTTGTCTTGTCTTGTCTCGCCTTGTCTTGTCCTTTCTCGTCCTATCTTATCTTATCTTATCTTATCTTATCTTATCTTATCTTATCTTATCTTATCTTATCTTATCTTATCTTATCTTATCTTATCTTATCTTATCTTATCTTATCTTATCTTATCTTATCTTATCTTATCTTGTCTTGTCTCGTCTCGTCTCGTCTCGTCTCGTCTAGTCTCGTCTCGTCTCGTCTCGTCTCGTCTTGCCTTGCCTTGTCCTGTCTTATCTTATCTTATCTTATCTTATCTTATCTTATCTTATCTTATCTTATCTTATCTTATCTTATCTTATCTTACCTTACCTTACCTTACCTTACCTTACCTTACCTTACCTTACCTTACCTTACCTTACCTTACCTTACCTTACCTTACCTTACCTTACCTTACCTTACCTTACCTTACCTTACCTTGTCCTGTCCTGTCCTGTCCTGTCCTGTCCTGTCCTGTCCTGTCCTGTCCTGTCTTGTCTTGTCTTGTCTTGTCTTGTCTTGTCTTGTCTTCTCTTGTCTTGTCTTGCCTTGTCTTGTCTTGCCTTGTTGTCTTGTCTTACCTCATCTTGTCCTGTCTCATCCTATCTTATCTTATCTTATCTTCTCTTGTCTTGTCTTGTCTTGTCTTGTCTTGTCTTGTCTCGCCTTGTCTTGTCCTTTCTCGTCCTATCTTATCTTATCTTATCTTATCTTATCTTATCTTGTCTTGTCTTGTCTTGTCTTGTCTTGTCTTGTCTTGTCTTGTCTTGTCTTGTCTTGTCTTGTCTTGTCTTGTCTTGTCTTGTCTTGTTGTCTTGTCTTACCTTATCTTGTCCTGTCTCATCCTATCTTATCTTATCTTATCTTATCTTGTCTTGTCTTGTCTTGTCTTGTCTTGTCTTGTCTTGTCTTGTCTTGTCTTGTCTTGTCTTGCCTTGCCTTGCCTTGCCTTGCCTTGCCTTGCCTTGCCTTATTTATCTTATCTTATCTTATCTTGTCTTGTCTTGTCTTGTCTTGTCTTGTCTTGTCTTGTCTTGTCTTGTCTTGCCTTGCCTTGCCTTGCCTTGCCTTGCCTTGCCTTGCCTTGCCTTGCCTTATCTATCTTATCTTATCTTATCTTGTCTTGTCTTGTCTTGTCTTGTCTTATCTTGTCTTGTCTTGTCTTGTCTTGTCTTGTCTTCTCTTGTCTTGTCTTGTCTTGTCTCGCCTTGTCTTGTCCTTTCTCGTCCTATCTTATCTTATCTTATCTTATCTTATCTTATCTTATCTTATCTTGTCTTGTCTTGTCTTGTCTTGTCTTGTCTCGTCTCGTCTCGTCTCGTCTCGTCTCGTCTCGTCTCGTCTCGTCTCATCTCGTCTCGTCTCGTCTCGTCTCATCTTATCTTATCTTATCTCGCCTTATCATGTCCTTTCTCGTCCTATCTTATCTTATCTTATCTTATCTTATCTTTTCTTATCTTATCTTATCTTATCTTATCTTATCTTATCTTATCTTATCTTATCTTATCTTATCTTATCTTATCTTATCTTATCCTATCCTATCCTATCCTATCCTATCCTATCCTATCCTATCCTATCCTATCCTATCCTATCCTATCCTATCCTATCCTATCCTATCCTATCTTATCTTATCTTATCTTATCTTATCTTATCTTATCTTATCTTATCTTATCTTATCTTATCTTAATTGTTTTCTTGCCTTGTGTTGTCTTGTTTTATCTTTTCCTTTCTCGTCCTGTCTCGCCTTATCTTATCTTATCTTATCTTATCTTATCTTGTCTTGTCTTGTCTTGTCTTGTCTTGTCTTGTCTTGTCTTGTCTTGTCTTGTCTTGTCTTGTCTTGTCTTGTCTTGTCTTGTCTTGTCTTGTTGTCTTGTCTTACCTTATCTTGTCCTGTCTCATCCTATCTTATCTTATCTTGTCTTGTCTTGTCTTGTCTTGTCTTGTCTTGTCTTGTCTTGTCTTGTCTTGTCTTGCCTTGCCTTGCCTTGCCTTGCCTTGCCTTGCCTTGCCTTATCTATCTTATCTTATCTTATCTTGTCTTGTCTTGTCTTGTCTTGTCTTGTCTCGCCTTGTCTTGTCCTTTCTCGTCCTATCTTATGTTATCTTATCTTATCTTATCTTATCTTATCTTATCTTATCTTATCTTATCTCATCTCATCTCATCTCATCTCATCTCATCTCATCTCATCTCATCTCATCTCATCTCATCTCATCTCATCTCATCTTATCTCATCTTATCTTACCTTACCTTGTCCTCTCTCGTCCTTTCTCGTCCTTTCTCGTCCTATCTTATCTTATCTTATCTTATCTTATCTTATCTTATCTTATCTTATCTTATCTTATCTTATCTTATCTTATCTTATCTTATCTTGTCTTGTCTTGTCTCGTCTCGTCTCGTCTCGCCTCGTCTCGTCTCGTCTCGTCTCGTCTCGTCTTGCCTTGCCTTGTCCTGTCTTATCTTATCTTATCTTATCTTATCTTATCTTATCTTACCTTACCTTACCTTACCTTACCTTACCTTACCTTACCTTACCTTACCTTACCTTACCTTACCTTACCTTACCTTACCTTACCTTACCTTACCTTACCTTACCTTGTCCTGTCCTGTCCTGTCCTGTCCTGTCCTGTCCTGTCCTGTCCTGTCCTGTCCTGTCCTGTCTTGTCTTGTCTTGTCTTGTCTTGTCTTGTCTTGTCTTGTCTTCTCTTGTCTTGTCTTGTCTTGTCTTGTCTTGTCTTGTCTTGTCTTGTCTTGTCTTGTCTTGCCTTGCCTTGCCTTGCCTTGCCTTATCTATCTTATCTTATCTTAATTGTTTTCTTGCCTTGTGTTGTCTTGTTTTATCTTTTCCTTTCTCGTCCTGTCTCGCCTTATCTTATCTTATCTTATCTTATCTTATCTTATCTTATCTTGTCTTGTCTTGTCTTGTCTTGTCTTGTCTTGTCTTGTCTTGTCTTGTCTTGTCTTGTCTTGTCTTGTCTTGTCTTGTCTTGTCTTGTCTTGTCTTGTCTTGTTGTCTTGTCTTACCTTATCTTGTCCTGTCTCATCCTATCTTGTCTTGTCTTGTCTTGTCTTGTCTTGTCTTGTCTTCTCTTGTCTTCTCTTGTCTTGTCTTGCCTTGCCTTGCCTTGCCTTGCCTTATCTATCTTATCTTATCTTATCTTATCTTGTCTTGTCTTGTCTTGTCTTGTCTTGTCTTGTCTTGTCTTGTCTTGTCTTCTCTTGTCTTGTCTTGTCTCGCCTTGTCTTGTCCTTTCTCGTCCTATCTTATCTTATCTTATCTTATCTTATCTTATCTTATCTTATCTTATCTTATCTTATCTTATCTTATCTTATCTTATCTTATCTTATCTTATCTTGTCTCGTCTCGTCTCGTCTCGTCTAGTCTCGTCTCGTCTCGTCTCGTCTCGTCTTGCCTTGCCTTGTCCTGTCTTGTCTTATCTTATCTTATCTTATCTTATCTTATCTTATCTTATCTTATCTTATCTTATCTTATCTTATCTTATCTTATCTTATCTTATCTTACCTTACCTTACCTTACCTTACCTTACCTTACCTTACCTTACCTTACCTTACCTTACCTTACCTTACCTTACCTTACCTTGTCCTGTCCTGTCCTGTCCTGTCCTGTCCTGTCCTGTCCTGTCCTGTCCTGTCCTGTCCTGTCTTGTCTTGTCTTGTCTTGTCTTGTCTTCTCTTGTCTTGTCTTGCCTTGTCTTGTCTTGCCTTGTTGTCTTGTCTTACCTCATCTTGTCCTGTCTCATCCTATCTTATCTTATCTTATCTTGTCTTGTCTTGTCTTGTCTTGTCTTCTCTTGTCTTGTCTTGTCTTGTCTTGTCTTGTCTTGTCTCGCCTTGTCTTGTCCTTTCTCGTCCTATCTTATCTTATCTTATCTTATCTTATCTTATCTTATCTTATCTTATCTTGTCTTGTCTTGTCTTGTCTTGTCTTGTCTTGTCTTGTCTTGTCTTGTCTTGTCTTGTCTTGTCTTGTCTTGTCTTGTCTTGTCTTGTCTTGTCTTGTTGTCTTGTCTTACCTTATCTTGTCCTGTCTCATCCTATCTTATCTTATCTTATCTTATCTTGTCTTGTCTTGTCTTGTCTTGTCTTGTCTTGTCTTGTCTTGTCTTGTCTTGTCTTGCCTTGCCTTGCCTTGCCTTGCCTTGCCTTGCCTTGCCTTATCTATCTTATCTTATCTTATCTTGTCTTGTCTTGTCTTGTCTTGTCTTGTCTTGTCTTGTCTTGTCTTGTCTTGTCTTGTCTTGTCTTGCCTTGCCTTGCCTTGCCTTGCCTTGCCTTGCCTTGCCTTGCCTTGCCTTATCTATCTTATCTTATCTTATCTTGTCTTGTCTTGTCTTGTCTTATCTTATCTTGTCTTGTCTTGTCTTGTCTTGTCTTGTCTTGTCTTCTCTTGTCTTGTCTTGTCTTGTCTCGCCTTGTCTTGTCCTTTCTCGTCCTATCTTATCTTATCTTATCTTATCTTATCTTATCTTATCTTGTCTTGTCTTGTCTTGTCTTGTCTTGTCTCGTCTCGTCTCGTCTCGTCTCGTCTCGTCTCGTCTCGTCTCGTCTCGTCTCATCTTATCTTATCTTATCTCGCCTTATCATGTCCTTTCTCGTCCTATCTTATCTTATCTTATCTTATCTTATCTTATCTTATCTTATCTTATCTTATCTTATCTTATCTTATCTTATCTTATCTTATCTTATCTTATCTTATCTTATCTTATCCTATCCTATCCTATCCTATCCTATCCTATCCTATCCTATCCTATCCTATCCTATCCTATCCTATCCTATCCTATCCTATCTTATCTTATCTTATCTTATCTTATCTTATCTTATCTTATCTTATCTTATCTTAATTGTTTTCTTGCCTTGTGTTGTCTTGTTTTATCTTTTCCTTTCTCGTCCTGTCTCGCCTTATCTTATCTTATCTTATCTTATCTTGTCTTGTCTTGTCTTGTCTTGTCTTGTCTTGTCTTGTCTTGTCTTGTCTTGTCTTGTCTTGTCTTGTCTTGTCTTGTCTTGTCTTGTCTTGTCTTGTCTTGTCTTGTCTTGTTGTCTTGTCTTACCTTATCTTGTCCTGTCTCATCCTATCTTATCTTATCTTGTCTTGTCTTGTCTTGTCTTGTCTTGTCTTGTCTTGTCTTGTCTTGTCTTGTCTTGTCTTGCCTTGCCTTGCCTTGCCTTGCCTTGCCTTGCCTTGCCTTATCTATCTTATCTTATCTTATCTTGTCTTGTCTTGTCTTGTCTTGTCTTGTCTCGCCTTGTCTTGTCCTTTCTCGTCCTATCTTATGTTATCTTATCTTATCTTATCTTATCTTATCTTATCTTATCTTATCTTATCTCATCTCATCTCATCTCATCTCATCTCATCTCATCTCATCTCATCTCATCTCATCTCATCTCATCTCATCTCATCTCATCTTATCTCATCTTATCTTACCTTACCTTGTCCTCTCTCGTCCTTTCTCGTCCTTTCTCGTCCTATCTTATCTTATCTTATCTTATCTTATCTTATCTTATCTTATCTTATCTTATCTTATCTTATCTTATCTTATCTTGTCTTGTCTTGTCTTGTCTTGTCTTGTCTCGTCTCGTCTCGTCTCGCCTCGTCTCGTCTCGTCTCGTCTCGTCTCGTCTTGCCTTGCCTTGTCCTGTCTTATCTTATCTTATCTTATCTTATCTTATCTTATCTTATCTTACCTTACCTTACCTTACCTTACCTTACCTTACCTTACCTTACCTTACCTTACCTTACCTTACCTTACCTTACCTTACCTTACCTTACCTTACCTTACCTTACCTTACCTTACCTTACCTTGTCCTGTCCTGTCCTGTCCTGTCCTGTCCTGTCCTGTCCTGTCCTGTCCTGTCTTGTCTTGTCTTGTCTTGTCTTGTCTTGTCTTGTCTTGTCTTGTCTTGTCTTGTCTTGTCTTCTCTTGTCTTGTCTTGTCTTGTCTTGTCTTGTCTTGCCTTGCCTTGCCTTGCCTTGCCTTGCCTTGCCTTGCCTTATCTATCTTATCTTATCTTATCTTATCTTATCTTATCTTATCTTATCTTATCTTATCTTATCTTATCTTATCTTATCTTATCTTATCTTATCTTATCTTATCTTATCTTATCTTATCTTATCTTATCTTATCTTATCTTAATTGTTTTCTTGCCTTGTGTTGTCTTGTTTTATCTTTTCCTTTCTCGTCCTGTCTCGCCTTATCTTATCTTATCTTATCTTATCTTATCTTATCTTATCTTGTCTTGTCTTGTCTTGTCTTGTCTTGTCTTGTCTTGTCTTGTCTTGTCTTGTCTTGTCTTGTCTTGTTGTCTTGTCTTACCTTATCTTGTCCTGTCTCATCCTATCTTATCTTATCTTATCTTGTCTTGTCTTGTCTTGTCTTGTCTTGTCTTGTCTTGTCTTGTCTTGTCTTGTCTTGCCTTGTCTTGTCTTGCCTTGTTGTCTTGTCTTACCTCATCTTGTCCTGTCTCATCCTATCTTATCTTATCTTATCTTGTCTTCTCTTCTCTTCTCTTCTCTTCTCTTCTCTTCTCTTCTCTTGTCTTGTCTTGTCTTGTCTTGCCTTGCCTTGCCTTGCCTTGCCTTATCTATCTTATCTTATCTTATCTTGTCTTGTCTTGTCTTGTCTTGTCTTGTCTTGTCTTGTCTTGTCTTGTCTTGTCTTCTCTTGTCTTCTCTTGTCTTGTCTCGCCTTGTCTTGTCCTTTCTCGTCCTATCTTATCTTATCTTATCTTATCTTATCTTATCTTATCTCATCTCATCTCATCTCATCTCATCTCATCTCATCTCATCTCGTCTCGTCTTGCCTTGCCTTGTCCTGTCTTATCTTATCTTATCTTATCTTATCTTATCTTATCTTATCTTATCTTATCTTATCTTATCTTACCTTATCTTATCTTACCTTACCTTACCTTACCTTACCTTACCTTACCTTACCTTACCTTACCTTACCTTACCTTACCTTACCTTACCTTGTCTTGTCCTGTCCTGTCCTGTCCTGTCCTGTCCTGTCCTGTCCTGTCTTGTCTTGTCTTGTCTTGTCTTGTCTTGTCTTGTCTTCTCTTGTCTTGTCTTGCCTTGTCTTGTCTTGCCTTGTTGTCTTGTCTTACCTCATCTTGTCCTGTCTCATCCTATCTTATCTTATCTTATCTTGTCTTGTCTTGTCTTCTCTTGTCTTGTCTTGTCTTGTCTTGTCTCGCCTTGTCTTGTCCTTTCTCGTCCTATCTTATCTTATCTTATCTTATCTTATCTTGTCTTGTCTTGTCTTGTCTTGTCTTGTCTTGTCTTGTCTTGTCTTGTCTTGTCTTGTCTTGTCTTGTCTTGTCTTGTCTTGTCTTGTCTTGTCTTGTCTTGTTGTCTTGTCTTACCTTATCTTGTCCTGTCTCATCCTATCTTATCTTATCTTATCTTGTCTTGTCTTGTCTTGTCTTGTCTTGTCTTGTCTTGTCTTGTCTTGTCTTGCCTTGCCTTGCCTTGCCTTGCCTTGCCTTGCCTTGCCTTATCTATCTTATCTTATCTTATCTTGTCTTGTCTTGTCTTGTCTTGTCTTGTCTTGTCTTGTCTTGTCTTGCCTTGCCTTGCCTTGCCTTGCCTTGCCTTATCTATCTTATCTTATCTTATCTTGTCTTGTCTTGTCTTGTCTTATCTTATCTTGTCTTGTCTTGTCTTGTCTTGTCTTGTCTTGTCTTCTCTTGTCTTGTCTTGTCTTGTCTCGCCTTGTCTTGTCCTTTCTCGTCCTATCTTATCTTATCTTATCTTATCTTATCTTGTCTTGTCTTGTCTTGTCTCGTCTCGTCTCGTCTCGTCTCGTCTCGTCTCGTCTCGTCTCGTCTCGTCTTATCTTATCTCGCCTTATCATGTCCTTTCTCGTCCTATCTTATCTTATCTTATCTTATCTTATCTTATCTTATCTTAACTTATCTTATCTTATCTTATCTTATCTTATCTTATCTTATCTTATCTTATCTTATCTTATCTTATCTTATCTTATCTTATCTTATCTTATCTTATCTTATCTTATCTTATCTTATCTTATCCTATCCTATCCTATCCTATCCTATCCTATCCTATCCTATCCTATCCTATCCTATCCTATCCTATCTTATCTTATCTTATCTTATCTTATCTTATCTTATCTTATCTTATCTTATCTTATCTTATCTTATCTTATCTTATCTTATCTTATCTTATCTTATCTTATCTTAATTGTTTTCTTGCCTTGTGTTGTCTTGTTTTATCTTTTCCTTTCTCGTCCTGTCTCGCCTTATCTTATCTTATCTTATCTTATCTTGTCTTGTCTTGTCTTGTCTTGTCTTGTCTTGTCTTGTCTTGTCTTGTCTTGTCTTGTCTTGTCTTGTCTTGTCTTGTCTTGTCTTGTCTTGTCTTGTTGTCTTGTCTTACCTTATCTTGTCCTGTCTCATCCTATCTTATCTTATCTTGTCTTGTCTTGTCTTGTCTTGTTGTCTTGTCTTACCTTATCTTGTCCTGTCTCATCCTATCTTATCTTATCTTATCTTGTCTTGTCTTGTCTTGTCTTGTCTTGTCTTGTCTTGTCTTGTCTTGCCTTGCCTTGCCTTGCCTTGCCTTGCCTTGCCTTGCCTTATCTATCTTATCTTATCTTATCTTGTCTTGTCTTGTCTTGTCTTGTCTTGTCTCGCCTTGTCTTGTCCTTTCTCGTCCTATCTTATCTTATCTTATCTTATCTTATCTCATCTCATCTCATCTCATCTCATCTCATCTCATCTCATCTCATCTCATCTCATCTCATCTCATCTCATCTTATCTCATCTTATCTTACCTTACCTTGTCCTCTCTCGTCCTTTCTCGTCCTTTCTCGTCCTATCTTATCTTATCTTATCTTATCTTATCTTATCTTATCTTATCTTATCTTATCTTATCTTGTCTTGTCTTGTCTTGTCTTGTCTCGTCTCGTCTCGTCTCGTCTCGTCTCGTCTCGTCTCGTCTCGTCTCGTCTCGTCTTGCCTTGCCTTGTCCTGTCTTATCTTATCTTATCTTATCTTATCTTATCTTATCTTATCTTATCTTATCTTATCTTATCTTATCTTACCTTACCTTACCTTACCTTACCTTACCTTACCTTACCTTACCTTACCTTACCTTACCTTACCTTACCTTACCTTACCTTACCTTACCTTACCTTACCTTACCTTACCTTACCTTACCTTACCTTGTCCTGTCCTGTCCTGTCCTGTCCTGTCCTGTCCTGTCCTGTCCTGTCCTGTCCTGTCTTGTCTTGTCTTGTCTTCTCTTGTCTTCTCTTGTCTTGTCTTGTCTTGTCTTGTCTTGTCTTGTCTTGTCTTGTCTTGTCTTGTCTTGTCTTGTCTTGTCTTGTCTTGTCTTGTCTTGTCTTGTCTTGCCTTGTCTTGTCTTGCCTTGTTGTCTTGTCTTACCTCATCTTGTCCTGTCTCATCCTATCTTATCTTATCTTATCTTGTCTTGTCTTCTCTTCTCTTCTCTTCTCTTGTCTTGTCTTGTCTTGTCTTGTCTTGCCTTGCCTTGCCTTGCCTTGCCTTGCCTTGCCTTGCCTTATCTATCTTATCTTATCTTATCTTATCTTATCTTGTCTTGTCTTGTCTTGTCTTGTCTTGTCTTGTCTTGTCTTGTCTTGTCTTGTCTTGTCTTGTCTTGTCTTGTCTTGTCTTGTCTTGTCTTGTCTCGCCTTGTCTTGTCCTTTCTCGTCCTATCTTATCTTATCTTATCTTATCTTATCTTATCTTATCTTATCTTGTCTTGTCTTGTCTTGTCTTGTCTTGCCTTGTCTTGTCTTGTCTTGTCTTGTCTTGTCTTGTCTTGTCTTGTTGTCTTGTCTTACCTTATCTTGTCCTGTCTCATCCTATCTTATCTTGTCTTGTCTTGTCTTGTCTTGTCTTGTCTTGTCTTGTCTTGTCTTGTCTTGTCTTGTCTTGTCTTGCCTTGCCTTGCCTTGCCATGCCTTGCCTTATCTATCTTATCTTATCTTATCTTGTCTTGTCTTGTCTTGTCTTGTCTTGTCTTGTCTTGTCTTGTCTTGTCTCGCCTTGTCTTGTCCTTTCTCGTCCTATCTTATCTTATCTTATCTTATCTTATCTTATCTTATCTTATCTTATCTTATCTTATCTTATCTTATCTTATCTTATCTTATCTTATCTTATCTTATCTTATCTTATCCTATCCTATCCTATCCTATCCTATCCTATCCTATCCTATCCTATCCTATCCTATCCTATCCTATCCTATCCTATCCTATCCTATCCTATCCTATCCTATCCTATCCTATCCTATCCTATCTTATCTTATCTTATCTTATCTTATCTTATCTTATCTTATCTTATCTTATCTTATCTTATCTTATCTTATCTTATCTTAATTGTTTTCTTGCCTTGTGTTGTCTTGTTTTATCTTTTCCTTTCTCGTCCTGTCTCGCCTTATCTTATCTTATCTTATCTTATCTTATCTTATCTTGTCTTGTCTTGTCTTGTCTTGTCTTGTCTTGTCTTGTCTTGTCTTGTCTTGTCTTGTCTTGTCTTGTCTTGTCTTGTCTTGTCTTGTCTTGTTGTCTTGTCTTACCTTATCTTGTCCTGTCTCATCCTATCTTATCTTATCTTATCTTATCTTATCTTATCTTGTCTTGTCTTGTCTTGTCTTGTCTTGTCTTGTCTTGTCTTGTCTTGTCTTGTCTTGTCTTGTCTTGTCTTGTCTTGTCTTGTCTTGTCTTGCCTTGCCTTGCCATGCCATGCCTTGCCTTATCTATCTTATCTTATCTTATCTTGTCTTGTCTTGTCTTGTCTTGTCTTGTCTTGTCTTGTCTTGTCTTGTCTTGTCTTGTCTCGCCTTGTCTTGTCCTTTCTCGTCCTATCTTATCTTATCTTATCTTATCTTATCTTATCTTATCTTATCTTATCTTATCTTATCTTATCTTATCTTATCTTATCTTATCTTGTCTTGTCTTGTCTCGTCTCGTCTCGTCTCGTCTCGTCTCGTCTCGTCTCGTCTCGTCTCGTCTCGTCTTGCCTTGCCTTGTCCTGTCTTATCTTATCTTATCTTATCTTATCGTATCTTATCTTATCTTATCTTACCTTACCTTACCTTACCTTACCTTACCTTACCTTACCTTACCTTACCTTACCTTACCTTACCTTACCTTACCTTACCTTACCTTACCTTACCTTACCTTGCCTTGCCTTGCCTTGTCTTGTCTTGTCCTGTCCTGTCCTGTCCTGTCCTGTCCTGTCCTGTCCTGTCCTGTCCTGTCCTGTCTTGTCTTGTCTTGTCTTGTCTTGTCTTGTCTTGTCTTCTCTTGTCTTGTCTTGCCTTGTCTTGTCTTGCCTTGTTGTCTTGTCTTACCTCATCTTGTCCTGTCTCATCCTATCTTATCTTATCTTATCTTGTCTTGTCTTGTCTTCTCTTGTCTTGTCTTGTCTTGTCTTGTCTTGTCTTGTCTTGTCTTGTCTCGCCTTGTCTTGTCCTTTCTCGTCCTATCTTATCTTATCTTATCTTATCTTATCTTATCTTATCTTATCTTATCTTGTCTTGTCTTGTCTTGTCTTGTCTTGTCTTGTCTTGTCTTGTCTTGTCTTGTCTTGTCTTGTCTTGTCTTGTCTTGTCTTGTCTTGTCTTGTCTTGTCTTGTCTTGTCTTGTCTTGTCTTGTCTTGTCTTGTCTTGTTGTCTTGTCTTACCTTATCTTGTCCTGTCTCATCCTATCTTATCTTATCTTATCTTGTCTTGTCTTGTCTTGTCTTGTCTTGTCTTGTCTTGTCTTGTCTTGTCTTGTCTTGCCTTGCCTTGCCTTGCCTTGCCTTGCCTTATCTATCTTATCTTATCTTATCTTATCTTGTCTTGTCTTGTCTTGTCTTGTCTTGTCTTGTCTTGTCTTGTCTTGCCTTGCCTTGCCTTGCCTTGCCTTGCCTTATCTATCTTATCTTATCTTATCTTGTCTTGTCTTGTCTTGTCTTGTCTTATCTTATCTTGTCTTGTCTTGTCTTGTCTTCTCTTTTCTTGTCTTGTCTTGTCTCGCCTTGTCTTGTCCTTTCTCGTCCTATCTTATCTTATCTTATCTTATCTTATCTTATCTTATCTTATCTTATCTTATCTTATCTTGTCTTGTCTTGTCTTGTCTCGTCTCGTCTCGTCTCGTCTCGTCTCGTCTCGTCTCGTCTCGTCTCGTCTCGTCTCGTCTCGTCTCGTCTTATCTTATCTTATCTCGCCTTATCATGTCCTTTCTTGTCCTATCTTATCTTATCTTATCTTATCTTATCTTATCTTATCTTATCTTATCTTATCTTATCTTATCTTATCTTATCTTATCTTATCTTATCTTATCCTATCCTATCCTATCCTATCCTATCCTATCCTATCCTATCCTATCCTATCCTATCCTATCCTATCCTATCCTATCCTATCCTATCCTATCCTATCCTATCTTATCTTATCTTGTCTTGTCTTGTCTTGTCTTGTCTTGTCTTGTCTCGTCTCGTCTCGTCTCGTCTCGTCTCGTCTCGTCTCGTCTCGTCTCGTCTCGTCTCGTCTCGTCTCATCTTATCTTATCTTATCTCGCCTTATCATGTCCTTTCTCGTCCTATCTTATCTTATCTTATCTTATCTTATCTTATCTTATCTTATCTTATCTTATCTTATCTTATCTTATCCTATCCTATCCTATCCTATCCTATCCTATCCTATCCTATCCTATCCTATCCTATCCTATCCTATCCTATCCTATCCTATCCTATCCTATCCTATCCTATCCTATCTTATCTTATCTTATCTTATCTTATCTTATCTTATCTTATCTTATCTTATCTTATCTTATCTTAATTGTTTTCTTGCCTTGTGTTGTCTTGTTTTATCTTTTCCTTTCTCGTCCTGTCTCGCCTTATCTTATCTTATCTTATCTTATCTTATCTTGTCTTGTCTTGTCTTGTCTTGTCTTGTCTTGTCTTGTCTTGTCTTGTCTTGTCTTGTCTTGTCTTGTTGTCTTGTCTTACCTTATCTTGTCCTGTCTCATCCTATCTTGTCTTGTCTTGTCTTGTCTTGTCTTGTCTTGTCTTGTCTTGCCTTGCCTTGCCTTGCCTTGCCTTGCCTTGCCTTGCCTTATCTATCTTATCTTATCTTATCTTGTCTTGTCTTGTCTTGTCTTGTCTTGTCTTGTCTTGTCTTGTCTTGTCTTGTCTTGTCCTTTCTCGTCCTATCTTATCTTATCTTATCTTATCTTATCTTATCTTATCTTATCTTATCTTATCTTATCTTATCTTATCTTATCTTATCTTATCTTATCTTATCTTATCTTATCTTATCTCATCTCATCTCATCTCATCTCATCTCATCTCATCTCATCTCATCTTATCTCATCTTATCTTACCTTACCTTGTCCTCTCTCGTCCTTTCTCGTCCTTTCTCGTCCTATCTTATCTTATCTTATCTTATCTTATCTTATCTTATCTTATCTTATCTTATCTTATCTTATCTTATCTTGTCTTGTCTTGTCTTGTCTTGTCTTGTCTTGTCTTGTCTCGTCTCGTCTCGTCTCGCCTCGTCTCGTCTCGTCTCGTCTCGTCTCGTCTTGCCTTGCCTTGTCCTCTCTTATCTTATCTTATCTTATCTTATCTTATCTTATCTTATCTTATCTTATCTTATCTTATCTTATCTTATCTTATCTTACCTTACCTTACCTTACCTTACCTTACCTTACCTTACCTTACCTTACCTTACCTTACCTTACCTTACCTTACCTTACCTTATCCTGTCCTGTCCTGTCCTGTCCTGTCCTGTCCTGTCCTGTCCTGTCCTGTCTTGTCTTGTCTTGTCTTGTCTTGTCTTGTCTTGTCTTGTCTTGTCTTGTCTTGTCTTGTCTTGTCTTGTCTTGCCTTGTCTTGTCTTGCCTTGTTGTCTTGTCTTACCCCATCTTGTCCTGTCTCATCCTATCTTATCTTATCTTATCTTGTCTTGTCTTGTCTTCTCTTCTCTTCTCTTGTCTTGTCTTGTCTTGTCTTGTCTTGTCTTGCCTTGCCTTGCCTTGCCTTGCCTTGCCTTATCTATCTTATCTTATCTTATCTTATCTTATCTTATCTTATCTTATCTTATCTTATCTTGTCTTGTCTCGTCTCGTCTCGTCTCGTCTCGTCTCGTCTCGTCTCGTCTCGTCTCGCCTTGCCTTGTCCTGTCTTATCTTATCTTATCTTATCTTATCGTACCTTACCTTACCTTACCTTACCTTACCTTACCTTACCTTACCTTACCTTACCTTACCTTACCTTACCTTACCTTACCTTACCTTACCTTACCTTACCTTGTCTTGTCTTGTCCTGTCCTGTCCTGTCCTGTCCTGTCCTGTCCTGTCCTGTCCTGTCCTGTCCTGTCTTGTCTTGTCTTGTCTTGTCTTGTGTTGTCTTGTCTTGTCTTCTCTCGTCTTGTCTTGCCTTGTCTTGTCTTGCCTTGTTGTCTTGTCTTACCTCATCTCGTCCTGTCTCATCCTATCTTATCTTATCTTATCTTGTCTTGTCTTGTCTTCTCTTGTCTTGTCTTGTCTTGTCTTGTCTTGTCTTGTCTTGTCTCGCCTTGTCTTGTCCTTTCTCGTCCTATCTTATCTTATCTTATCTTATCTTATCTTATCTTATCTTGTCTTGTCTTGTCTTGTCTTGTCTTGTCTTGTCTTGTCTTGTCTTGTCTTGTCTTGTCTTGTCTTGTCTTGTCTTGTCTTGTCTTGTCTTGTCTTGTCTTGTCTTGTCTTGTCTTGTCTTGTCTTGTCTTGTTGTCTTGTCTTACCTTATCTTGTCCTGTCTCATCCTATCTTATCTTATCTTATCTTGTCTTGTCTTGTCTTGTCTTGTCTTGTCTTGTCTTGTCTTGTCTTGTCTTGCCTTGCCTTGCCTTATCTATCTTATCTTATCTTATCTTATCTTGTCTTGTCTTGTCTTGTCTTGTCTTGTCTTGTCTTGTCTTGTCTTGTCTTGTCTTGCCTTGCCTTGCCTTGCCTTGCCTTGCCTTATCTATCTTATCTTATCTTATCTTGTCTTGTCTTGTCTTGTCTTGTCTTATCTTATCTTGTCTTGTCTTGTCTTGTCTTCTCTTTTCTTGTCTTGTCTTGTCTCGCCTTGTCTTGTCCTTTCTCGTCCTATCTTATCTTATCTTATCTTATCTTATCTTGTCTTGTCTTGTCTTGTCTTGTCTTGTCTCGTCTCGTCTCGTCTCGTCTCGTCTCGTCTCGTCTCGTCTCGTCTCGTCTCGTCTTATCTTATCTTATCTCGCCTTATCATGTCCTTTCTCGTCCTATCTTATCTTATCTTATCTTATCTTATCTTATCTTATCTTATCTTATCTTATCTTATCTTATCTTATCTTATCTTATCCTATCCTATCCTATCCTATCCTATCCTATCCTATCCTATCCTATCCTATCCTATCCTATCCTATCCTATCCTATCCTATCCTATCCTATCCTATCCTATCCTATCCTATCCTATCCTATCTTATCTTATCTTATCTTATCTTATCTTATCTTATCTTAATTGTTTTCTTGCCTTGTGTTGTCTTGTTTTATCTTTTCCTTTCTCGTCCTGTCTCGCCTTATCTTATCTTATCTTATCTTATCTTATCTTATCTTGTCTTGTCTTGTCTTGTCTTGTCCTGTCCTGTCCTGTCCTGTCCTGTCCTGTCCTGTCCTGTCCTGTCCTGTCTTGTCTTGTCTTGTCTTGTCTTGTCTTGTCTTGTCTTCTCTCGTCTTGTCTTGCCTTGTCTTGTCTTGCCTTGTTGTCTTGTCTTACCTCATCTTGTCCTGTCTCATCCTATCTTATCTTATCTTATCTTGTCTTGTCTTGTCTTGTCTTCTCTTGTCTTGTCTTGTCTTGTCTTGTCTTGTCTCGCCTTGTCTTGTCCTTTCTCGTCCTATCTTATCTTATCTTATCTTATCTTATCTTATCTTGTCTTGTCTTGTCTTGTCTTGTCTTGTCTTGTCTTGTCTTGTCTTGTCTTGTCTTGTCTTGTCTTGTCTTGTCTTGTCTTGTCTTGTCTTGTCTTGTCTTGTCTTGTCTTGTCTTGTCTTGTCTTGTCTTGTCTTGTCTTGTTGTCTTGTCTTACCTTATCTTGTCCTGTCTCATCCTATCTTATCTTATCTTATCTTGTCTTGTCTTGTCTTGTCTTGTCTTGTCTTGTCTTGTCTTGTCTTGTCTTGTCTTGTCTTGCCTTGCCTTGCCTTGCCTTGCCTTATCTATCTTATCTTATCTTATCTTGTCTTGTCTTGTCTTGTCTTGTCTTGTCTTATCTTATCTTGTCTTGTCTTGTCTTGTCTTCTCTTTTCTTGTCTTGTCTTGTCTCGCCTTGTCTTGTCCTTTCTCGTCCTATCTTATCTTATCTTATCTTATCTTATCTTATCTTATCTTGTCTTGTCTTGTCTTGTCTTGTCTTGTCTCGTCTCGTCTCGTCTCGTCTCGTCTCGTCTCGTCTCGTCTCGTCTCGTCTCGTCTCGTCTTATCTTATCTTATCTCGCCTTATCATGTCCTTTCTCGTCCTATCTTATCTTATCTTATCTTATCTTATCTTATCTTATCTTATCTTATCTTATCTTATCTTATCTTATCTTATCTTATCTTATCTTATCTTATCTTATCCTATCCTATCCTATCCTATCCTATCCTATCCTATCCTATCCTATCCTATCCTATCCTATCCTATCCTATCCTATCCTATCCTATCCTATCCTATCCTATCCTATCCTATCCTATCCTATCCTATCCTATCTTATCTTATCTTATCTTATCTTATCTTATCTTATCTTAATTGTTTTCTTGCCTTGTGTTGTCTTGTTTTATCTTTTCCTTTCTCGTCCTGTCTCGCCTTATCTTATCTTATCTTATCTTATCTTATCTTGTCTTGTCTTGTCTTGTCTTGTCCTGTCCTGTCCTGTCCTGTCCTGTCCTGTCCTGTCCTGTCCTGTCTTGTCTTGTCTTGTCTTGTCTTGTCTTGTCTTGTCTTCTCTCGTCTTGTCTTGCCTTGTCTTGTCTTGCCTTGTTGTCTTGTCTTACCTCATCTTGTCCTGTCTCATCCTATCTTATCTTATCTTATCTTGTCTTGTCTTGTCTTCTCTTGTCTTGTCTTGTCTTGTCTTGTCTTGTCTTGTCTCGCCTTGTCTTGTCCTTTCTCGTCCTATCTTATCTTATCTTATCTTATCTTATCTTATCTTGTCTTGTCTTGTCTTGTCTTGTCTTGTCTTGTCTTGTCTTGTCTTGTCTTGTCTTGTCTTGTCTTGTCTTGTCTTGTCTTGTCTTGTCTTGTCTTGTCTTGTCTTGTCTTGTCTTGTCTTGTTGTCTTGTCTTACCTTATCTTGTCCTGTCTCATCCTATCTTATCTTATCTTATCTTGTCTTGTCTTGTCTTGTCTTGTCTTGTCTTGTCTTGTCTTGTCTTGTCTTGTCTTGTCTTGCCTTGCCTTGCCTTGCCTTGCCTTATCTATCTTATCTTATCTTATCTTATCTTGTCTTGTCTTGTCTTGTCTTGTCTTGTCTTGTCTTGTCTTGTCTTGTCTTGCCTTGCCTTGCCTTGCCTTGCCTTGCCTTATCTATCTTATCTTATCTTATCTTGTCTTGTCTTGTCTTGTCTTGTCTTATCTTATCTTGTCTTGTCTTGTCTTGTCTTCTCTTTTCTTGTCTTGTCTTGTCTCGCCTTGTCTTGTCCTTTCTCGTCCTATCTTATCTTATCTTATCTTATCTTATCTTATCTTATCTTGTCTTGTCTTGTCTTGTCTTGTCTTGTCTCGTCTCGTCTCGTCTCGTCTCGTCTCGTCTCGTCTCGTCTCGTCTCGTCTCGTCTCGTCTCGTCTTATCTTATCTTATCTCGCCTTATCATGTCCTTTCTCGTCCTATCTTATCTTATCTTATCTTATCTTATCTTATCTTATCTTATCTTATCTTATCTTATCTTATCTTATCTTATCTTATCTTATCTTATCTTATCTTATCTTATCTTATCTTATCTTATCTTATCTTATCTTATCTTATCTTATCTTATCTTATCTTATCTTATCTTATCCTATCCTATCCTATCCTATCCTATCCTATCCTATCCTATCCTATCCTATCCTATCCTATCCTATCCTATCCTATCCTATCCTATCCTATCCTATCCTATCTTATCTTATCTTATCTTATCTTATCTTATCTTATCTTATCTTAATTGTTTTCTTGCCTTGTGTTGTCTTGTTTTATCTTTTCCTTTCTCGTCCTGTCTCGCCTTATCTTATCTTATCTTATCTTATCTTATCTTGTCTTGTCTTGTCTTGTCTTGTCTTGTCTTGTCTTGTCTTGTCTTGTCTTGTCTTGTCTTGTCTTGTCTTGTCTTGTCTTGTCTTGCCTTGCCTTGCCTTGCCTTGCCTTGCCTTGCCTTGCCTTGCCTTGCCTTGCCTTATCTATCTTATCTTATCTTATCTTGTCTTGTCTTGTCTTGTCTTGTCTTGTCTTGTCTTGTCTTGTCTTGTCTTGTCTTGTCTTGTCTTGTCTTGTCTCGCCTTGTCTTGTCCTTTCTCGTCCTATCTTATCTTATCTTATCTTATCTTATCTTATCTTATCTTATCTTATCTTATCTTATCTTATCTCATCTCATCTCATCTCATCTCATCTCATCTCATCTCATCTCATCTTATCTCATCTTATCTTACCTTACCTTGTCCTCTCTCGTCCTTTCTCGTCCTTTCTCGTCCTATCTTATCTTATCTTATCTTATCTTATCTTATCTTATCTTATCTTATCTTATCTTATCTTATCTTATCTTATCTTATCTTATCTTATCTTATCTTATCTTATCTTGTCTTGTCTTGTCTTGTCTCGTCTTGTCTTGCCTTGCCTTGTCCTGTCTTATCTTATCTTATCTTATCTTATCTTATCTTATCTTATCTTATCTTATCTTATCTTACCTTACCTTACCTTACCTTACCTTACCTTACCTTACCTTACCTTACCTTACCTTACCTTACCTTACCTTACCTTACCTTACCTTACCTTATCCTGTCCTGTCCTGTCCTGTCCTGTCCTGTCCTGTCCTGTCCTGTCCTGTCTTGTCTTGTCTTGTCTTGTCTTGTCTTGTCTTGTCTTGTCTTGTCTTGTCTTGTCTTGTCTTGTCTTGTCTTGTCTTGTCTTGTCTTGTCTTGTCTTGTCTTGTCTTGTCTTGTCTTGTCTTGTCTTGTCTTGTCTTGTCTTGTCTTGCCTTGTCTTGCCTTGTCTTGTCTTGCCTTGTTGTCTTGTCTTACCTCATCTTGTCCTGTCTCATCCTATCTTATCTTATCTTATCTTGTCTTGTCTTCTCTTCTCTTCTCTTCTCTTCTCTTGTCTTGTCTTGTCTTGTCTTGCCTTGCCTTGCCTTGCCTTGCCTTATCTATCTTATCTTATCTTATCTTATCTTATCTTATCTTATCTTATCTTATCTTATCTTATCTTATCTTATCTTATCTTATCTTATCTTATCTTATCTTATCTTATCTTATCTTATCTTATCTTATCTTATCTTATCTTATCTTATCTTATCTTATCTTATCTTATCTTATCTTATCTTATCTTATCTTATCTTATCTTATCTTATCTTATCTTAATTGTTTTCTTGCCTTGTGTTGTCTTGTTTTATCTTTTCCTTTCTCGTCCTGTCTCGCCTTATCTTATCTTATCTTATCTTATCTTGTCTTGTCTTGTCTTGTCTTGTCTTGTCTTGTCTTGTCTTGTCTTGTCTTGTCTTGTCTTGTCTTGTCTTGTCTTGCCTTGCCTTGCCTTGCCTTGCCTTGCCTTGCCTTGCCTTGCCTTATCTATCTTATCTTATCTTATCTTGTCTTGTCTTGTCTTGTCTTGTCTTGTCTTGTCTTGTCTTGTCTTGTCTTGTCTTGTCTTGTCTTGTCTTGTCTTGTCTTGTCTTGTCTTGTCTTGTCTTGTCTTGTCTTGTCTTGTCTTGTCTTGTCTCGCCTTGTCTTGTCCTTTCTCGTCCTATCTTATCTTATCTTATCTTATCTTATCTTATCTTATCTTATCTTATCTTATCTTATCTTATCTTATCTTATCTTATCTTATCTCATCTCATCTCATCTCATCTCATCTCATCTCATCTCATCTCATCTCATCTCATCTCATCTTATCTCATCTTATCTTACCTTACCTTGTCCTCTCTCGTCCTTTCTCGTCCTTTCTCGTCCTATCTTATCTTATCTTATCTTATCTTATCTTATCTTATCTTATCTTATCTTATCTTATCTTATCTTATCTCATCTCATCTCATCTCATCTCATCTCATCTCATCTCATCTCATCTCATCTCATCTCATCTCATCTCATCTCATCTTATCTTACCTTACCTTGTCCTCTCTCGTCCTTTCTCGTCCTTTCTCGTCCTATCTTATCTTATCTTATCTTATCTTATCTTATCTTATCTTATCTTATCTTATCTTATCTTATCTTATCTTATCTTGTCTTGTCTTGTCTTGTCTTGTCTTGTCTCGTCTCGTCTCGTCTCGTCTCGTCTCGCCTCGCCTCGTCTCGTCTCGTCTCGTCTCGTCTCGCCTCGCCTCGCCTCGCCTCGTCTTATCTTATCTTATCTTATCTTATCTTATCTTATCTTAACTTATCTTATCTTATCTTATCTTATCTTACCTTACCTTACCTTACCTTACCTTACCTTACCTTACCTTACCTTACCTTACCTTACCTTACCTTACCTTACCTTACCTTGTCTTGTCCTGTCCTGTCCTGTCCTGTCCTGTCTTGTCTTGTCTTGTCTTGTCTTGTCTTGTCTTCTCTTGTCTTGTCTTGTCTTGTCTTCTCTTGTCTTGTCTTGTCTTGTCTTGTCTTGTCTTGTCTTGTCTTGTCTTGTCTTGTCTTGTTGTCTTGTCTTACCTTATCTTGTCCTGTCTCATCCTATCTTATCTTATCTTATCTTGTCTTGTCTTGTCTTGTCTTGTCTTGTCTTGTCTTGTCTTGTCTTGTCTTGTCTTGCCTTGCCTTGCCTTGCCTTATCTATCTTATCTTATCTTATCTTGTCTTGTCTTGTCTTGTCTTGTCTTGTCTTGTCTTATCTTGCCTTGCCTTGCCTTGCCTTGCCTTGCCTTATCTATCTTATCTTATCTTATCTTGTCTTGTCTTGTCTTGTCTTATCTTATCTTGTCTTGTCTTGTCTTGTCTTGTCTTGTCTTCTCTTGTCTTGTCTTGTCTTGTCTCGCCTTGTCTTGTCCTTTCTCGTCCTATCTTATCTTATCTTATCTTATCTTATCTTATCTTATCTTGTCTTGTCTTGTCTTGTCTTGTCTTGTCTCGTCTCGTCTCGTCTCGTCTCGTCTCGTCTCGTCTCGTCTCATCTTATCTTATCTCGCCTTATCATGTCCTTTCTCGTCCTATCTTATCTTATCTTATCTTATCTTATCTTATCTTATCTTATCTTATCTCATCTCATCTCATCTCATCTCATCTCATCTCATCTCATCTCATCTCATCTCATCTCATCTCATCTCATCTTATCTCATCTTATCTTACCTTACCTTGTCCTCTCTCGTCCTTTCTCGTCCTTTCTCGTCCTATCTTATCTTATCTTATCTTATCTTATCTTATCTTATCTTATCTTATCTTATCTTATCTTATCTTATCTTATCTTATCTTATCTCATCTCATCTCATCTCATCTCATCTAATCTCATCTCATCTCATCTCATCTCATCTCATCTTATCTCATCTTATCTTACCTTACCTTGTCCTCTCTCGTCCTTTCTCGTCCTTTCTCGTCCTATCTTATCTTATCTTATCTTATCTTATCTTATCTTATCTTATCTTATCTTATCTTATCTTATCTTATCTTATCTTATCTTATCTTGTCTTGTTTTGTCTTGTCTTGTCTTGTCTTGTCTTGTCTCGTCTCGTCTCGTCTCGTCTCGTCTCGCCTCGTCTCGTCTCGTCTCGTCTCGTCTCGTCTCGTCTCGCCTCGCCTCGCCTCGTCTCGTCTTATCTTATCTTATCTTATCTTATCTTATCTTATCTTATCTTATCTTATCTTATCTTACCTTACCTTACCTTACCTTACCTTACCTTACCTTACCTTACCTTACCTTACCTTACCTTACCTTACCTTACCTTACCTTGTCTTGTCCTGTCCTGTCCTGTCCTGTACTGTCCTGTCTTGTCTTGTCTTGTCTTCTCTTGTCTTGTCTTGTCTTGTCTTGTCTTCTCTTGTCTTGTCTTGTCTTGTCTTGTCTTGTCTTGTCTTGTCTTGTCTTGTCTTGTCTTGTCTTGTCTTGTCTTGTCTTGTCTTGTCTTGTCTTGTCTTGTCTTGTCTTGTCTTGTCTTGTCTTGTCTTGTCTTGTCTTGTTGTCTTGTCTTACCTTATCTTGTCCTGTCTCATCCTATCTTATCTTATCTTATCTTGTCTTGTCTTGTCTTGTCTTGTCTTGTCTTGTCTTGTCTTGTCTTGTCTTGTCTTGTCTTGTCTTGTCTTGTCTTGTCTTGCCTTGCCTTGCCTTGCCTTGCCTTGCCTTATCTATCTTATCTTATCTTATCTTGTCTTGTCTTGTCTTGTCTTGTCTTGTCTTGTCTTGCCTTGCCTTGCCTTGCCTTGCCTTGCCTTGCCTTATCTATCTTATCTTATCTTATCTTGTCTTGTCTTGTCTTGTCTTGTCTTATCTTATCTTGTCTTGTCTTGTCTTGTCTTGTCTTGTCTTCTCTTGTCTTGTCTTATCTTGTCTCGCCTTGTCTTGTCCTTTCTCGTCCTATCTTATCTTATCTTATCTTATCTTATCTTATCTTATCTTATCTTGTCTTGTCTTGTCTTGTCTTGTCTTGTCTCGTCTCGTCTCGTCTCGTCTCGTCTCGTCTCATCTTATCTTATCTTATCTCGCCTTATCATGTCCTTTCTCGTCCTATCTTATCTTATCTTATCTTATCTTATCTTATCTTATCTTATCTTATCTTATCTTATCTTATCTTATCTTATCTTATCTTATCTTATCTTATCTTATCTTATCTTATCTTATCTTATCTTATCTTATCCTATCCTATCCTATCCTATCCTATCCTATCCTATCCTACCCTATCCTATCCTATCTTATCTTATCTTATCTTATCTTATCTTACCTTATCTTATCTTATCTTATCTTATCTTATCTTAATTGTTTTCTTGCCTTGTGTTGTCTTGTTTTATCTTTTCCTTTCTCGTCCTGTCTCGCCTTATCTTATCTTATCTTGTCTTGTCTTGTCTTGTCTTGTCTTGTCTTGTCTTGTCTTGTCTTGTCTTGTCTTGTCTTGTCTTGTCTTGTCTTGTCTTGTCTTGTCTCGCCTTGTCTTGTCCTTTCTCGTCCTATCTTATCTTATCTTATCTTATCTTATCTTATCTTATCTTATCTCATCTCATCTCATCTCATCTCATCTCATCTCATCTCATCTCATCTTATCTCATCTTATCTTACCTTACCTTGTCCTCTCTCGTCCTTTCTCGTCCTTTCTCGTCCTATCTTATCTTATCTTATCTTATCTTATCTTATCTTATCTTATCTTATCTTATCTTATCTTATCTTGTCTCGTCTCGTCTCGTCTCGTCTCGTCTCGTCTCGCCTCGTCTCGTCTCGTCTCGCCTTGCCTTGTCCTGTCTTATCTTATCTTATCTTATCTTATCTTATCTTATCTTATCTTATCTTATCTTATCTTATCTTATCTTACCTTATCTTATCTTATCTTACCTTACCTTACCTTACCTTACCTTACCTTACCTTACCTTACCTTACCTTACCTTACCTTACCTTGTCTTGTCCTGTCCTGTCCTGTCCTGTCCTGTCCTGTCCTGTCCTGTCTTGTCTTGTCTTGTCTTGTCTTGTCTTGTCTTGTCTTGTCTTGTCTTGTCTTGTCTTGTCTTGTCTTGTCTTGTCTTGTCTTGTCTTGTCTTGTCTTGCCTTGTCTTGCCTTGTCTTGTCTTGCCTTGTTGTCTTGTCTTACCTCATCTTGTCCTGTCTCATCCTATCTTATCTTATCTTATCTTGTCTTGTCTTCTCTTCTCTTCTCTTCTCTTGTCTTGTCTTGTCTTGCCTTGCCTTGCCTTGCCTTGCCTTATCTATCTTATCTTATCTTATCTTATCTTATCTTATCTTATCTTATCTTATCTTATCTTATCTTATCTTATCTTATCTTATCTTATCTTATCTTATCTTATCTTATCTTATCTTATCTTATCTTATCTTATCTTATCTTATCTTATCTTATCTTATCTTATCTTATCTTATCTTATCTTATCTTATCTTATCTTAATTGTTTTCTTGCCTTGTGTTGTCTTGTTTTATCTTTTCCTTTCTCGTCCTGTCTCGCCTTATCTTATCTTATCTTATCTTATCTTATCTTGTCTTGTCTTGTCTTGTCTTGTCTTGTCTTGTCTTGTCTTGTCTTCTCTTGTCTTGTCTTGCCTTGTCTTGTCTTGCCTTGTTGTCTTGTCTTACCTCATCTTGTCCTGTCTCATCCTATCTTATCTTATCTTATCTCGTCTCGTCTCGTCTCGTCTCGTCTCGTCTCGTCTCATCTTGTCTTGTCTTGTCTCGCCTTGTCTTGTCCTTTCTCGTCCTATCTTATCTTATCTTATCTTATCTTATCTTATCTTGTCTTGTCTTGTCTTGTCTTGTCTTGTCTTGTCTTGTCTTGTCTTGTCTTGTCTTGTCTTGTCTTGTCTTGTCTTGTCTTGTCTTGTCTTGTCTTGTCTTGTCTTGTCTTGTCTTGTCTTGTCTTGTCTTGTCTTGTTGTCTTGTCTTACCTTATCTTGTCCTGTCTCATCCTATCTTATCTTATCTTATCTTGTCTTGTCTTGTCTTGTCTTGTCTTGTCTTGTCTTGTCTTGTCTTGTCTTGTCTTGTCTTGTCTTGTCTTGTCTTGTCTTGTCTTGTCTTGTCTTGTCTTGCCTTGCCTTGCCTTGCCTTGCCTTGCCTTGCCTTGCCTTGCCTTGCCTTGCCTTATCTATCTTATCTTATCTTATCTTGTCTTGTCTTGTCTTGTCTTGTCTTATCTTATCTTGTCTTGTCTTGTCTTGTCTTGTCTTGTCTTGTCTTCTCTTGTCTTGTCTTGTCTCGCCTTGTCTTGTCCTTTCTCGTCCTATCTTATCTTATCTTATCTTATCTTATCTTATCTTATCTTATCTTGTCTTGTCTTGTCTTGTCTTGTCTTGTCTCGTCTCGTCTCGTCTCGTCTCGTCTCGTCTCGTCTCGTCTCGTCTCATCTTATCTTATCTTATCTCGCCTTATCATGTCCTTTCTCGTCCTATCTTATCTTATCTTATCTTATCTTATCTTATCTTATCTTATCTTATCTTATCTTATCTTATCTTATCTTATCTTATCTTATCTTATCTTATCTTATCTTATCTTATCTTATCTTATCTTATCCTATCCTATCCTATCCTATCCTATCCTATCCTATCCTATCCTATCCTATCCTATCTTATCTTATCTTATCTTATCTTATCTTATCTTACCTTATCTTATCTTATCTTATCTTATCTTATCTTAATTGTTTTCTTGCCTTGTGTTGTCTTGTTTTATCTTTTCCTTTCTCGTCCTGTCTCGCCTTATCTTATCTTATCTTATCTTATCTTGTCTTGTCTTGTCTTGTCTTGTCTTGTCTTGTCTTGTCTTGTCTTGTCTTGTCTTGTCTTGTCTTGTCTTGTCTTGTCTCGCCTTGTCTTGTCCTTTCTCGTCCTATCTTATCTTATCTTATCTTATCTTATCTTATCTTATCTTATCTTATCTTATCTCATCTCATCTCATCTCATCTCATCTCATCTCATCTCATCTCATCTCATCTTATCTCATCTTATCTTACCTTACCTTGTCCTCTCTCGTCCTTTCTCGTCCTTTCTCGTCCTATCTTATCTTATCTTATCTTATCTTATCTTATCTTATCTTATCTTATCTTATCTTATCTTATCTTATCTTATCTTATCTTATCTTGTCTTGTCTTGTCTTGTCTTGTCTCGTCTCGTCTCGTCTCGTCTCGTCTCGCCTCGTCTCGTCTCGTCTCGCCTTGCCTTGTCCTGTCTTATCTTATCTTATCTTATCTTATCTTATCTTATCTTACCTTATCTTATCTTATCTTACCTTACCTTACCTTACCTTACCTTACCTTACCTTACCTTACCTTACCTTACCTTACCTTACCTTACCTTGTCTTGTCCTGTCCTGTCCTGTCCTGTCCTGTCCTGTCCTGTCTTGTCTTGTCTTGTCTTGTCTTCTCTTGTCTTGTCTTGTCTTGTCTTGTCTTGTCTTGTCTTGTCTTGTCTTGTCTTGTCTTGTCTTGTCTTGTCTTGTCTTGTCTTGTCTTGCCTTGTCTTGCCTTGTCTTGTCTTGCCTTGTTGTCTTGTCTTACCTCATCTTGTCCTGTCTCATCCTATCTTATCTTATCTTATCTTGTCTTCTCTTCTCTTCTCTTCTCTTCTCTTGTCTTGTCTTGTCTTGTCTTGCCTTGCCTTGCCTTGCCTTATCTATCTTATCTTATCTTATCTTATCTTATCTTATCTTATCTTATCTTATCTTATCTTATCTTATCTTATCTTATCTTATCTTATCTTATCTTATCTTATCTTATCTTATCTTATCTTATCTTATCTTATCTTATCTTATCTTATCTTATCTTATCTTATCTTATCTTATCTTATCTTATCTTATCTTATCTTAATTGTTTTCTTGCCTTGTGTTGTCTTGTTTTATCTTTTCCTTTCTCGTCCTGTCTCGCCTTATCTTATCTTATCTTATCTTATCTTATCTTATCTTATCTTGTCTTGTCTTGTCTTGTCTTGTCTTGTCTTGTCTTGTCTTGTCTTCTCTTGTCTTGTCTTGCCTTGTCTTGTCTTGCCTTGTTGTCTTGTCTTACCTCATCTTGTCCTGTCTCATCCTATCTTATCTTATCTTATCTCGTCTCGTCTCGTCTCGTCTCGTCTCATCTTGTCTTGTCTTGTCTCGCCTTGTCTTGTCCTTTCTCGTCCTATCTTATCTTATCTTATCTTATCTTATCTTATCTTATCTTATCTTGTCTTGTCTTGTCTTGTCTTGTCTTGTCTTGTCTTGTCTTGTCTTGTCTTGTCTTGTCTTGTCTTGTCTTGTCTTGTCTTGTCTTGTCTTGTCTTGTCTTGTCTTGTCTTGTCTTGTCTTGTCTTGTTGTCTTGTCTTACCTTATCTTGTCCTGTCTCATCCTATCTTATCTTATCTTGTCTTGTCTTGTCTTGTCTTGTCTTGTCTTGTCTTGTCTTGTCTTGTCTTGTCTTGTCTTGTCTTGTCTTGTCTTGTCTTGTCTTGTCTTGCCTTGCCTTGCCTTGCCTTGCCTTGCCTTGCCTTGCCTTGCCTTGCCTTGCCTTATCTATCTTATCTTATCTTATCTTGTCTTGTCTTGTCTTGTCTTGTCTTGTCTTGTCTTGTCTTGTCTTGCCTTGCCTTGCCTTGCCTTGCGTTGCCTTATCTATCTTATCTTATCTTATCTTGTCTTGTCTTGTCTTGTCTTATCTTATCTTGTCTTGTCTTGTCTTGTCTTGTCTTGTCTTGTCTTCTCTTGTCTTGTCTTGTCTCGCCTTGTCTTGTCCTTTCTCGTCCTATCTTATCTTATCTTATCTTATCTTATCTTATCTTATCTTGTCTTGTCTTGTCTTGTCTTATCTTATCTTGTCTTGTCTTGTCTTGTCTTGTCTTGTCTTGTCTTCTCTTGTCTTGTCTTGTCTCGCCTTATCATGTCCTTTCTCGTCCTATCTTATCTTATCTTATCTTATCTTATCTTATCTTATCTTATCTTATCTTATCTTATCTTATCTTATCTTATCTTATCTTATCTTATCTTATCTTATCTTATCTTATCTTATCCTATCCTATCCTATCCTATCCTATCCTATCCTATCCTATCCTATCCTATCCTATCCTATCCTATCCTATCCTATCCTATCTTATCTTATCTTATCTTATCTTATCTTATCTTATCTTATCTTATCTTATCTTATCTTATCTTATCTTATCTTATCTTATCTTATCTTATCTTACCTTACCTTACCTTACCTTACCTTACCTTACCTTACCTTATCTTATCTTATCTTATCTTAATTGTTTTCTTGCCTTGTGTTGTCTTGTTTTATCTTTTCCTTTCTCGTCCTGTCTCGCCTTATCTTATCTTATCTTATCTTATCTTATCTTATCTTGTCTTGTCTTGTCTTGTCTTGTCTTGTCTTGTCTTGTCTTGTCTTGTCTTGTCTTGTCTTG
Organism: Bothrops alternatus; assembly: GCA_034064705.1. NCBI lineage: Eukaryota > Metazoa > Chordata > Lepidosauria > Squamata > Viperidae > Bothrops > Bothrops alternatus. The sequence goes on from JARGCV010000216.1 coordinate 1,000,355, forward strand.
TCTTGTCTTCTCTTGTCTTGTCTTGTCTTGTCTTGCCTTGCCTTGCCTTGCCTTGCCTTGCCTTGCCTTGCCTTATCTATCTTATCTTATCTTATCTTGTCTTGTCTTGTCTTGTCTTGTCTTGTCTTGTCTTGTCTTGTCTCGCCTTGTCTTGTCCTTTCTCGTCCTATCTTATCTTATCTTATCTTATCTTATCTTATCTTATCTTAGCTTAGCTTGGCTTAGCTTAGCTTAGCTTATCTTATCTCATCTCATCTCATCTCATCTCATCTCATCTCATCTCATCTCATCTCATCTCATCTCATCTTATCTCATCTTATCTTACCTTACCTTGTCCTCTCTCGTCCTTTCTCGTCCTATCTTATCTTATCTTATCTTATCTTATCTTATCTTATCTTATCTTATCTTATCTTGTCTTGTCTTGTCTCGTCTCGTCTCGTCTCGTCTCGTCTCGTCTCGTCTCGTCTCGTCTCGTCTCGTCTCGTCTTGCCTTGCCTTGTCCTGTCTTATCTTATCTTATCTTATCTTATCTTATCTTATCTTATCTTATCTTATCTTATCTTATCTTATCTTATCTTACCTTATCTTACCTTACCTTACCTTACCTTACCTTACCTTACCTTACCTTACCTTACCTTACCTTACCTTACCTTACCTTACCTTACCTTACCTTACCTTACCTTGTCCTGTCCTGTCCTGTCCTGTCCTGTCCTGTCCTGTCCTGTCCTGTCCTGTCTTGTCTTGTCTTGTCTTGTCTTGTCTTGTCTTGTCTTGTCTTGTCTTGTCTTGTCTTGTCTTGTCTGGTCTTGTCTTGTCTTGTCTTGTCTTGTCTTGCCTTGCCTTGTCTTGTCTTGCCTTGTTGTCTTGTCTTACCTCATCTTGTCCTGTCTCATCCTATCTTATCTTATCTTATCTTGTCTTGTCTTCTCTTCTCTTCTCTTGTCTTGTCTTGTCTTGTCTTGTCTTGTCTTGCCTTGCCTTGCCTTGCCTTGCCTTGCCTTGCCTTGCCTTATCTATCTTATCTTATCTTATCTTATCTTATCTTATCTTATCTTGTCTTGTCTTGTCTTGTCTTGTCTTGTCTTCTCTTGTCTTGTCTTGTCTTGTCTTGTCTCGCCTTGTCTTGTCCTTTCTCGTCCTATCTTATCTTATCTTATCTTATCTTATCTTATCTTATCTTATCTTGTCTTGTCTTGTCTTGTCTTGTCTTGTCTTGTCTTGTCTTGTCTTGTCTTGTCTTGTCTTGTCTTGTCTTGTCTTGTCTTGTCTTGTCTTGTCTTGTCTTGTCTTGTCTTGTCTTGTTGTCTTGTCTTACCTTATCTTGTCCTGTCTCATCCTATCTTATCTTGTCTTGTCTTGTCTTGTCTTGTCTTGTCTTGTCTTGTCTTGTCTTGTCTTGTCTTGCCTTGCCTTGCCTTGCCATGCCTTGCCTTATCTATCTTATCTTATCTTATCTTGTCTTGTCTTGTCTTGTCTTGTCTTGTCTTGTCTTGTCTTGTCTTGTCTTGTCTTGTCTTGTCTTGTCTCGCCTTGTCTTGTCCTTTCTCGTCCTATCTTATCTTATCTTATCTTATCTTATCTTATCTTATCTTATCTTATCTTATCTTATCTTATCTTATCTTATCTTATCTTATCTTATCTTATCTTATCTTATCTTATCTTATCTTATCTTATCTTATCTTATCTTATCCTATCCTATCCTATCCTATCCTATCCTATCCTATCCTATCCTATCCTATCCTATCCTATCCTATCCTATCCTATCTTATCTTATCTTATCTTATCTTATCTTATCTTATCTTATCTTATCTTATCTTATCTTATCTTATCTTATCTTATCTTATCTTAATTGTTTTCTTGCCTTGTGTTGTCTTGTTTTATCTTTTCCTTTCTCGTCCTGTCTCGCCTTATCTTATCTTATCTTATCTTATCTTATCTTATCTTATCTTATCTTATCTTATCTTGTCTTGTCTTGTCTTGTCTTGTCTTGTCTTGTCTTGTCTTGTCTTGTCTTGTCTTGTCTTGTCTTGTCTTGTCTTGTCTTGTCTTGTCTTGTTGTCTTGTCTTACCTTATCTTGTCCTGTCTCATCCTATCTTATCTTATCTTATCTTATCTTATCTTGTCTTGTCTTGTCTTGTCTTGTCTTGTCTTGTCTTGTCTTGTCTTGTCTTGTCTTGTCTTGTCTTGTCTTGTCTTGTCTTGTCTTGTCTTGTCTTGTCTTGCCTTGCCTTGCCTTGCCATGCCATGCCTTGCCTTATCTATCTTATCTTATCTTATCTTATCTTGTCTTGTCTTGTCTTGTCTTGTCTTGTCTTGTCTTGTCTTGTCTTGTCTTGTCTTGTCTCGCCTTGTCTTGTCCTTTCTCGTCCTATCTTATCTTATCTTATCTTATCTTATCTTATCTTATCTTATCTTATCTTATCTTATCTTGTCTTGTCTTGTCTTGTCTCGTTTCGTCTCGTCTCGTCTCGTCTTGTCTCGTCTCGTCTCGTCTCGTCTCGTCTCGTCTCGTCTCGTCTCGTCTCGTCTTGCCTTGCCTTGTCCTGTCTTATCTTATCTTATCTTATCTTATCGTATCTTATCTTATCTTACCTTACCTTACCTTACCTTACCTTACCTTACCTTACCTTACCTTACCTTACCTTACCTTACCTTACCTTGTCTTGTCTTGTCTTGTCCTGTCCTGTCCTGTCCTGTCCTGTCCTGTCCTGTCCTGTCCTGTCCTGTCCTGTCCTGTCCTGTCTTGTCTTGTCTTGTCTTGTCTTGTCTTCTCTTGTCTTGTCTTGCCTTGTCTTGTCTTGCCTTGTTGTCTTGTCTTACTTCATCTTGTCCTGTCTTATCCTATCTTATCTTATCTTATCTTGTCTTGTCTTGTCTTCTCTTGTCTTGTCTTGTCTTGTCTTGTCTTGTCTTGTCTTGTCTCGCCTTGTCTTGTCCTTTCTCGTCCTATCTTATCTTATCTTATCTTATCTTATCTTATCTTGTCTTGTCTTGTCTTGTCTTGTCTTGTCTTGTCTTGTCTTGTCTTGTCTTGTCTTGTCTTGTCTTGTCTTGTCTTGTTGTCTTGTCTTACCTTATCTTGTCCTGTCTCATCCTATCTTATCTTATCTTATCTTGTCTTGTCTTGTCTTGTCTTGTCTTGTCTTGTCTTGTCTTGCCTTGCCTTGCCTTGCCTTGCCTTATCTATCTTATCTTATCTTATCTTATCTTGTCTTGTCTTGTCTTGTCTTGTCTTGTCTTGTCTTGTCTTGCCTTGCCTTGCCTTGCCTTGCCTTGCCTTGCCTTATCTATCTTATCTTATCTTATCTTATCTTGTCTTGTCTTGTCTTGTCTTGTCTTGTCTTGTCTTGTCTTGTCTTATCTTATCTTGTCTTGTCTTGTCTTGTCTTGTCTTCTCTTTTCTTGTCTTGTCTTGTCTCGCCTTGTCTTGTCCTTTCTCGTCCTATCTTATCTTATCTTATCTTATCTTATCTTGTCTTGTCTCGTCTCGTCTCGTCTCGTCTCGTCTCGTCTCGTCTCGTCTCGTCTCGTCTCGTCTCGTCTCGTCTCGTCTCGTCTTATCTTATCTCGCCTTATCATGTCCTTTCTCGTCCTATCTTATCTTATCTTATCTTATCTTATCTTATCTTATCTTATCTTATCTTATCTTATCTTATCTTATCTTATCTTATCTTATCTTATCTTATCTTATCTTATCTTATCCTATCCTATCCTATCCTATCCTATCCTATCCTATCCTATCCTATCCTATCCTATCCTATCCTATCCTATCCTATCCTATCCTATATCCTATCCTATCCTATCCTATCTTATCTTATCTTATCTTATCTTATCTTATCTTATCTTATCTTATCTTATCTTATCTTATCTTATCTTATCTTATCTTATCTTATCTTATCTTATCTTATCTTATCTTATCTTATCTTATCTTATCTTATCTTATCTTATCTTATCTTATCTTATCTTATCTTATCTTAATTGTTTTCTTGCCTTGTGTTGTCTTGTTTTATCTTTTCCTTTCTCGTCCTGTCTCGCCTTATCTTATCTTATCTTATCTTATCTTATCTTGTCTTGTCTTGTCTTGTCTTGTCTTGTCTTGTCTTGTCTTGTCTTGTCTTGTCTTGTCTTGTCTTGTTGTCTTGTCTTACCTTATCTTGTCCTGTCTCATCCTATCTTATCTTATCTTATCTTGTCTTGTCTTGTCTTGTCTTGTCTTGTCTTGTCTTGTCTTGTCTTGTCTTGTCTTGTCTTGCCTTGCCTTGCCTTGCCTTGCCTTGCCTTGCCTTGCCTTATCTATCTTATCTTATCTTATCTTGTCTTGTCTTGTCTTGTCTTGTCTTGTCTTGTCTTGTCTTGTCTTGTCTTGTCTTGTCTCGCCTTGTCTTGTCCTTTCTCGTCCTATCTTATCTTATCTTATCTTATCTTATCTTATCTTATCTTATCTTATCTTATCTCATCTCATCTCATCTCATCTCATCTCATCTCATCTCATCTCATCTCATCTCATCTCATCTCATCTCATCTCATCTCATCTTATCTCATCTTATCTTACCTTACCTTGTCCTCTCTCGTCCTTTCTCGTCCTTTCTCGTCCTATCTTATCTTATCTTATCTTATCTTATCTTATCTTATCTTATCTTATCTTATCTTATCTTATGTTATCTTATCTTATCTTGTCTTGTCTTGTCTTGTCTTGTCTTGTCTTGTCTCGTCTCGTCTCGTCTCGTCTCGTCTCGCCTCGTCTCGTCTCGTCTCGTCTCGTCTCGTCTTGCCTTGCCTTGTCCTGTCTTATCTTATCTTATCTTATCTTATCTTATCTTATCTTACCTTACCTTACCTTACCTTACCTTACCTTACCTTACCTTACCTTACCTTACCTTACCTTACCTTACCTTACCTTACCTTACCTTACCTTACCTTACCTTACCTTGTCCTGTCCTGTCCTGTCCTGTCCTGTCCTGTCCTGTCCTGTCCTGTCTTGTCTTGTCTTGTCTTGTCTTGTCTTGTCTTGTCTTGTCTTGTCTTGTCTTGTCTTGTCTTGTCTTGTCTTGTCTTGTCTTGCCTTGTCTTGCCTTGTCTTGTCTTGCCTTGTTGTCTTGTCTTACCTCATCTTGTCCTGTCTCATCCTATCTTATCTTATCTTATCTTGTCTTGTCTTGTCTTCTCTTCTCTTCTCTTCTCTTGTCTTGTCTTGTCTTGTCTTGCCTTGCCTTGCCTTATCTATCTTATCTTATCTTATCTTATCTTATCTTATCTTATCTTATCTTATCTTATCTTATCTTATCTTATCTTATCTTATCTTATCTTATCTTATCTTATCTTATCTTATCTTATCTTATCTTATCTTATCTTATCTTATCTTATCTTATCTTATCTTATCTTATCTTATCTTATCTTATCTTAATTGTTTTCTTGCCTTGTGTTGTCTTGTTTTATCTTTTCCTTTCTCGTCCTGTCTCGCCTTATCTTATCTTATCTTATCTTATCTTATCTTATCTTGTCTTGTCTTGTCTTGTCTTGTCTTGTCTTGTCTTGTCTTGTCTTGTCTTGTCTTGTCTTGTCTTGTCTTGTCTTGTCTTGTCTTGTCTTGTCTTGTCTTGTCTTGTCTTGTTGTCTTGTCTTACCTTATCTTGTCCTGTCTCATCCTATCTTATCTTATCTTATCTTGTCTTGTCTTGTCTTGTCTTGTCTTGTCTTGTCTTGTCTTGTCTTGTCTTGTCTTGTCTTGCCTTGCCTTGCCTTGCCTTGCCTTGCCTTGCCTTGCCTTATCTATCTTATCTTATCTTATCTTGTCTTGTCTTGTCTTGTCTTGTCTTGTCTTGTCTTGTCTTGTCTTGTCTTGTCTTGTCTTGTCTTGTCTTGTCTTGTCTTGTCTTGTCTTGTCTTGTCTTGTCTTGTCTTGTCTCGCCTTGTCTTGTCCTTTCTCGTCCTATCTTATCTTATCTTATCTTATCTTATCTTATCTTATCTTATCTTATCTCATCTCATCTCATCTCATCTCATCTCATCTCATCTCATCTCATCTCATCTCATCTCATCTCATCTCATCTTATCTTACCTTACCTTGTCCTCTCTCGTCCTTTCTCGTCCTTTCTCGTCCTATCTTATCTTATCTTATCTTATCTTATCTTATCTTATCTTATCTTATCTTATCTTATCTTATCTTATCTTATCTTATCTTATCTTATCTTATCTTATCTTATCTTATCTTATCTTATCTTATCTTATCTTATCTTATCTTATCTTACCTTACCTTATCTTATCTTATCTTATCTTATCTTATCTCATCTCATCTCATCTCATCTCATCTCATCTCATCTCATCTCATCTCATCTCATCTCATGTCATCTCATCTCATCTTATCTCATCTTATCTTACCTTACCTTGTCCTCTCTCGTCCTCTCTCGTCCTTTCTCGTCCTTTCTCGTCCTATCTTATCTTATCTTATCTTATCTTATCTTATCTTATCTTATCTTATCTTATCTTATCTTATCTTATCTTATCTTATCTTGTCTTGTCTTGTCTTGTCTTGTCTTGTCTTGTCTTGTCTTGTCTTGTCTTGTCTTGTCTCGTCTCGTCTCGTCTCGTCTCGCCTCGTCTCGTCTCGTCTCGTCTCGTCTCGTCTCGTCTCGCCTCGCCTCGCCTCGCCTCGCCTCGCCTCGCCTCGTCTCATCTTATCTTATCTTATCTTATCTTATCTTATCTTATCTTATCTTATCTTACCTTACCTTACCTTACCTTACCTTACCTTACCTTACCTTACCTTACCTTACCTTACCTTACCTTACCTTACCTTACCTTGCCTTGCCTTGCCTTGCCTTGCCTTGCCTTGCCTTGCCTTGTCCTGTCCTGTCCTGTCCTGTCCTGTCCTGTCCTGTCCTGTCCTGTCCTGTCTTGTCTTGTCTTGTCTTGTCTTGTCTTGTCTTGTCTTGTCTTGTCTTGTCTTGTCTTGTCTTGTCTTGTCTTGTCTTGTCTTGTCTTGTCTTGTCTTGTCTTGTCTTGTCTTGTCTTGTCTTGTCTTGTCTTGTCTTGTCTTGTCTTGTCTTGTCTTGTCTTGCCTTGTCTTGCCTTGTCTTGTCTTGCCTTGTTGTCTTGTCTTACCTCATCTTGTCCTGTCTCATCCTATCTTATCTTATCTTATCTTGTCTTTTCTTCTCTTCTCTTCTCTTGTCTTGTCTTGTATTGTCTTGTCTTGTCTTGTCTTGCCTTGCCTTGCCTTGCCTTGCCTTATCTATCTTATCTTATCTTATCTTATCTTATCTTATCTTATCTTATCTTATCTTATCTTATCTTATCTTATCTTATCTTATCTTATCTTATCTTGTCTTGTCTTGTCTTGTCTTATCTTGTCTAGTCTTGTCTTGTCTTGTCTCGTCTCGTCTCGTCTCGTCTCGTCTCGTCTCGTCTCGCCTCGTCTCGTCTCGTCTCGTCTCGTCTTGCCTTGCCTTGTCCTGTCTTATCTTATCTTATCTTATCTTATCTTATCTTATCTTATCTTATCTTATCTTACCTTACCTTACCTTACCTTACCTTACCTTACCTTACCTTACCTTACCTTACCTTACCTTACCTTACCTTACCTTACCTTACCTTACCTTATCCTGTCCTGTCCTGTCCTGTCCTGTCCTGTCCTGTCCTGTCTTGTCTTGTCTTGTCTTGTCTTGTCTTGTCTTGTCTTGTCTTGTCTTGTCTTGTCTTGTCTTGTCTTGTCTTGCCTTGTCTTGCCTTGTCTTGTCTTGCCTTGTTGTCTTGTCTTACCTCATCTTGTCCTGTCTCATCCTATCTTATCTTATCTTATCTTGTCTTGTCTTCTCTTCTCTTCTCTTCTCTTGTCTTGTCTTGTCTTGTCTTGCCTTGCCTTGCCTTGCCTTGCCTTATCTATCTTATCTTATCTTATCTTATCTTATCTTATCTTATCTTATCTTATCTTATCTTATCTTATCTTATCTTATCTTGTCTCGTCTCGTCTCGTCTCGTCTCGTCTCGTCTCGCCTCGTCTCGTCTCGTCTCGTCTCGTCTCGTCTCGCCTCGCCTCGTCTCGCCTCGCCTCGCCTCGTCTCGTCTCATCTTATCTTATCTTATCTTATCTTATCTTATCTTATCTTATCTTATCTTATCTTATCTTACCTTACCTTACCTTACCTTACCTTACCTTACCTTACCTTACCTTACCTTACCTTACCTTACCTTACCTTGCCTTGCCTTGCCTTGCCTTGCCTTGCCTTGCCTTGCCTTGCCTTGTCCTGTCCTGTCCTGTCCTGTCCTGTCCTGTCCTGTCCTGTCTTGTCTTGTCTTGTCTTGTCTTGTCTTGTCTTGTCTTGTCTTGTCTTGTCTTGTCTTGTCTTGTCTTGTCTTGTCTTGTCTTGTCTTGTCTTGTCTTGTCTTGTCTTGTCTTGTCTTGTCTTGTCTTGTCTTGTCTTGTCTTGTCTTGTCTTGCCTTGTCTTGCCTTGTCTTGTCTTGCCTTGTTGTCTTGTCTTACCTCATCTTGTCCTGTCTCATCCTATCTTATCTTATCTTATCTTGTCTTGTCTTCTCTTCTCTTCTCTTGTCTTGTCTTGTATTGTCTTGTCTTGTCTTGTCTTGCCTTGCCTTGCCTTGCCTTGCCTTATCTATCTTATCTTATCTTATCTTATCTTATCTTATCTTATCTTATCTTATCTTATCTTATCTTATCTTATCTTATCTTATCTTGTCTTGTCTTGTCTTGTCTTGTCTTGTCTTGTCTTGTCTTGTCTTGTCTAGTCTTGTCTTGTCTTGTCTCGTCTCGTCTCGTCTCGTCTCGTCTCGTCTCGTCTCGTCTCGTCTCGTCTCGCCTCGTCTCGTCTCGTCTCGTCTCGTCTCGTCTTGCCTTGCCTTGTCCTGTCTTATCTTATCTTATCTTATCTTATCTTATCTTATCTTATCTTATCTTATCTTATCTTACCTTACCTTACCTTACCTTACCTTACCTTACCTTACCTTACCTTACCTTACCTTACCTTACCTTACCTTACCTTATCCTGTCCTGTCCTGTCCTGTCCTGTCCTGTCCTGTCCTGTCCTGTCTTGTCTTGTCTTGTCTTGTCTTGTCTTGTCTTGTCTTGTCTTGTCTTGTCTTGTCTTGTCTTGTCTTGTCTTGCCTTGTCTTGCCTTGTCTTGTCTTGCCTTGTTGTCTTGTCTTACCTCATCTTGTCCTGTCTCATCCTATCTTATCTTATCTTATCTTGTCTTGTCTTCTCTTCTCTTCTCTTCTCTTGTCTTGTCTTGTCTTGCCTTGCCTTGCCTTGCCTTGCCTTATCTATCTTATCTTATCTTATCTTATCTTATCTTATCTTATCTTATCTTATCTTATCTTATCTTATCTTATCTTATCTTATCTTATCTTGTCTTGTCTTGTCTCGTCTCGTCTCGTCTCGTCTCGTCTCGTCTCGTCTCGCCTCGTCTCGTCTCGTCTCGTCTCGCCTCGCCTCGCCTCGCCTCGCCTCGCCTCGCCTCGTCTCGTCTCGTCTCATCTCATCTTATCTTATCTTATCTTATCTTATCTTATCTTATCTTATCTTACCTTACCTTACCTTACCTTACCTTACCTTACCTTACCTTACCTTACCTTACCTTACCTTACCTTACCTTACCTTGCCTTGCCTTGCCTTGCCTTGCCTTGCCTTGCCTTGCCTTGCCTTGTCCTGTCCTGTCCTGTCCTGTCCTGTCCTGTCCTGTCTTGTCTTGTCTTGTCTTGTCTTGTCTTGTCTTGTCTTGTCTTGTCTTGTCTTGTCTTGTCTTGTCTTGTCTTGTCTTGTCTTGTCTTGTCTTGTCTTGTCTTGTCTTGTCTTGTCTTGTCTTGTCTTGCCTTGTCTTGCCTTGTCTTGTCTTGCCTTGTTGTCTTGTCTTACCTCATCTTGTCCTGTCTCATCCTATCTTATCTTATCTTATCTTGTCTTGTCTTCTCTTCTCTTCTCTTGTCTTGTCTTGTATTGTCTTGTCTTGTCTTGTCTTGCCTTGCCTTGCCTTGCCTTGCCTTATCTATCTTATCTTATCTTATCTTATCTTATCTTATCTTATCTTATCTTATCTTATCTTATCTTATCTTATCTTATCTTATCTTATCTTGTCTTGTCTTGTCTTGTCTTGTCTTGTCTTGTCTTGTCTAGTCTTGTCTTGTCTTGTCTTGTCTCGTCTCGTCTCGTCTCGTCTCGTCTCGCCTCGTCTCGTCTCGTCTCGTCTCGCCTTGCCTTGTCCTGTCTTGTCTTATCTTATCTTATCTTATCTTATCTTATCTTATCTTATCTTATCTTACCTTACCTTACCTTACCTTACCTTACCTTACCTTACCTTACCTTACCTTACCTTACCTTACCTTACCTTACCTTACCTTACCTTACCTTACCTTACCTTACCTTATCCTGTCCTGTCCTGTCCTGTCCTGTCCTGTCCTGTCCTGTCCTGTCCTGTCTTGTCTTGTCTTGTCTTGTCTTGTCTTGTCTTGTCTTGTCTTGTCTTGTCTTGTCTTGTCTTGCCTTGTCTTGCCTTGTCTTGTCTTGCCTTGTTGTCTTGTCTTACCTCATCTTGTCCTGTCTCATCCTATCTTATCTTATCTTATCTTGTCTTGTCTTCTCTTCTCTTCTCTTGTCTTGTCTTGTCTTGTCTTGTCTTGTCTTGCCTTGCCTTGCCTTGCCTTGCCTTATCTATCTTATCTTATCTTATCTTATCTTATCTTATCTTATCTTATCTTATCTTATCTTATCTTATCTTATCTTATCTTATCTTATCTTATCTTATCTTATCTTATCTTATCTTATCTTATCTTATCTTATCTTATCTTATCTTATCTTATCTTATCTTATCTTATCTTATCTTATCTTATCTTATCTTATCTTATCTTATCTTATCTTATCTTATCTTATCTTATCTTATCTTATCTTATCTTAATTGTTTTCTTGCCTTGTGTTGTCTTGTTTTATCTTTTCCTTTCTCGTCCTGTCTCGCCTTATCTTATCTTATCTTATCTTATCTTATCTTGTCTTGTCTTGTCTTGTCTTGTCTTGTCTTGTCTTGTCTTGTCTTGTCTTGTCTTGTCTTGTCTTGTCTTGTTGTCTTGTCTTACCTTATCTTGTCCTGTCTCATCCTATCTTATCTTATCTTATCTTGTCTTGTCTTGTCTTGTCTTGTCTTGTCTTGTCTTGTCTTGTCTTGTCTTGTCTTGTCTTGTCTTGTCTTGTCTTGTCTTGCCTTGCCTTGCCTTGCCTTGCCTTGCCTTGCCTTGCCTTATCTATCTTATCTTATCTTATCTTGTCTTGTCTTGTCTTGTCTTGTCTTGTCTTGTCTTGTCTTGTCTTGTCTCGCCTTGTCTTGTCCTTTCTCGTCCTATCTTATCTTATCTTATCTTATCTTATCTTATCTTATCTTATCTTATCTTATCTTATCTTATCTTATCTCATCTCATCTCATCTCATCTCATCTCATCTCATCTCATCTCATCTCATCTCATCTCATCTTATCTCATCTTATCTTACCTTACCTTGTCCTCTCTCGTCCTTTCTCGTCCTTTCTCGTCCTATCTTATCTTATCTTATCTTATCTTATCTTATCTTATCTTATCTTATCTTATCTTATCTTATCTTATCTTATCTTATCTTATCTTATCTCATCTTATCTCATCTCATCTCATCTCATCTCATCTCATCTCATCTCATCTCATCTCATCTCATCTCATCTTATCTCATCTTATCTTACCTTACCTTGTCCTCTCTCGTCCTCTCTCGTCCTTTCTCGTCCTTTCTCGTCCTATCTTATCTTATCTTATCTTATCTTATCTTATCTTATCTTATCTTATCTTATCTTATCTCGTCTCGTCTCGTCTCGTCTCGTCTCGTCTCGTCTCGTCTCGTCTCGTCTCGTCTCGCCTCGCCTCGCCTCGCCTCGCCTCGCCTCGTCTCGTCTCGTCTCGTCTCATCTTATCTTATCTTATCTTATCTTATCTTATCTTATCTTATCTTATCTTATCTTATCTTATCTTATCTTACCTTACCTTACCTTACCTTACCTTACCTTGCCTTGCCTTGCCTTGCCTTGCCTTGCCTTGCCTTGCCTTGCCTTGCCTTGCCTTGCCTTGCCTTGCCTTGTCCTGTCCTGTCCTGTCCTGTCCTGTCCTGTCCTGTCCTGTCCTGTCTTGTCTTGTCTTGTCTTGTCTTGTCTTGTCTTGTCTTGTCTTGTCTTGTCTTGTCTTGTCTTGTCTTGTCTTGTCTTGTCTTGTCTTGTCTTGTCTTGTCTTGCCTTGTCTTGCCTTGTCTTGTCTTGCCTTGTTGTCTTGTCTTACCTCATCTTGTCCTGTCTCATCCTATCTTATCTTATCTTATCTTGTCTTGTCTTCTCTTCTCTTCTCTTGTCTTGTCTTGTCTTGTCTTGCCTTGCCTTGCCTTGCCTTGCCTTGCCTTATCTATCTTATCTTATCTTATCTTATCTTATCTTATCTTATCTTATCTTATCTTATCTTATCTTATCTTATCTTATCTTATCTTATCTTATCTTATCTTATCTTATCTTATCTTATCTTATCTTATCTTATCTTATCTTATCTTATCTTATCTTATCTTATCTTATCTTATCTTATCTTATCTTATCTTATCTTATCTTATCTTATCTTAATTGTTTTCTTGCCTTGTGTTGTCTTGTTTTATCTTTTCCTTTCTCGTCCTGTCTCGCCTTATCTTATCTTATCTTATCTTATCTTATCTTATCTTATCTTGTCTTGTCTTGTCTTGTCTTGTCTTGTCTTGTCTTGTCTTGTCTTGTCTTGTCTTGTCTTGTCTTGTCTTGTCTTGTCTTGTCTTCTCTTGTCTTGTCTTGCCTTGTCTTGTCTTGCCTTGTTGTCTTGTCTTACCTCATCTTGTCCTGTCTCATCCTATCTTATCTTATCTTGTCTTGTCTTGTCTTCTCTTGTCTTGTCTTGTCTTGTCTTGTCTTGTCTCGCCTTGTCTTGTCCTTTCTCGTACTATCTTATCTTATCTTATCTTATCTTATCTTATCTTATCTTATCTTGTCTTGTCTTGTCTTGTCTTGTCTTGTCTTGTCTTGTCTTGTCTTGTCTTGTCTTGTCTTGTCTTGTCTTGTCTTGTCTTGTCTTGTTGTCTTGTCTTACCTTATCTTGTCCTGTCTCATCCTATCTTATCTTATCTTATCTTGTCTTGTCTTGTCTTGTCTTGTCTTGTCTTGTCTTGTCTTGTCTTGTCTTGCCTTGTCTTGTCTTGTCTTGTCTTGCCTTGCCTTGCCTTGCCTTTCCTTATCTATCTTATCTTATCTTGTCTTGTCTTGTCTTGTCTTGTCTTGTCTTGTCTTGCCTTGCCTTGCCTTGCCTTGCCTTATCTATCTTATCTTATCTTATCTTATCTTATCTTGTCTTGCCTTGTCCTGTCTTATCTTATCTTATCTTATCTTATCTTATCTTATCTTATCTTGTCTTGTCTTGTCTTGTCTTGTCTTGTCTCGTCTCGTCTCGTCTCGTCTCGTCTCGTCTCGTCTCGTCTCGTCTCGTCTCGTCTCGTCTCGTCTCGTCTCATCTTATCTTATCTTATCTCGCCTTATCATGTCCTTTCTCGTCCTATCTTATCCTATCTTATCTTATCTTATCTTATCTTATCTTATCTTATCTTATCTTATCTTATCTTATCTTATCTTATCTTATCTTATCTTATCTTATCTTATCTTATCTTATCTTATCTTATCTTATCTTATCTTATCTTACCTTATCTTACCTTATCTTATCTTATCTTATCTTATCTTAATTGTTTTCTTGCCTTGTGTTGTCTTGTTTTATCTTTTCCTTTCTCGTCCTGTCTCGCCTTATCTTATCTTATCTTATCTTGTCTTGTCTTGTCTTGTCTTGTCTTGTCTTGTCTTGTCTTGTCTTGTCTTGTCTTGTCTTGTCTTGTCTTGTCTTGTCTTGTCTTGTCTTGTCTTGTCTTGTCTTGTCTTGTTGTCTTGTCTTACCTTATCTTGTCCTGTCTCATCCTATCTTATCTTACCTTATCTTGTCTTGTCTTGTCTTGTCTTGTCTTGTCTTGTCTTGTCTTGTCTTGCCTTGCCTTGCCTTGCCTTGCCTTGCCTTGCCTTGCCTTGCCTTGCCTTGCCTTATCTATCTTATCTTATCTTACCTTGTCTTGTCTTGTCTTGTCTTGTCTTGTCTTGTCTTGTCTTGTCTCGCCTTGTCTTGTCCTTTCTCGTCCTACCTTACCTTACCTTACCTTGCCTTGCCTTGCCTTGCCTTGCCTTGCCTTGCCTTGTCCTGTCCTGTCCTGTCCTGTCCTGTCCTGTCCTGTCCTGTCTTGTCTTGTCTTGTCTTGTCTTGTCTTGTCTTGTCTTGTCTTGTCTTGTCTTGTCTTGTCTTGTCTTGTCTTGTCTTGTCTTGTCTTGTCTTGTCTTGTCTTGTCTTGTCTTGTCTTCTCTTCTCTTCTCTTCTCTTGTCTTGTCTTGTCTTGTCTTGCCTTGCCTTGCCTTGCCTTGCCTTATCTATCTTATCTTATCTTATCTTATCTTATCTTATCTTATCTTATCTTATCTTATCTTATCTTATCTTATCTTATCTTATCTTATCTTATCTTATCTCATCTCATCTCATCTCATCTCATCTCATCTTATCTCATCTTATCTTACCTTACCTTGTCCTCTCTCGTCCTTTCTCGTCCTTTCTCGTCCTATCTTATCTTATCTTATCTTATCTTATCTTATCTTATCTTATCTTATCTTATCTTATCTTATCTTATCTTATCTTATCTTATCTTATCTTATCTTATCTTATCTTATCTTATCTTATCTTATCTTATCTTATCTTATCCTATCCTATCCTATCCTATCCTATCCTATCCTATCCTATCCTATCCTATCCTATCCTATCCTATCCTATCTTATCTTATCTTATCTTATCTTATCTTATCTTATCTTATCTTATCTTATCTTATCTTATCTTATCTTATCTTATCTTATCTTATCTTATCTTACCTTATCTTATCTTATCTTATCTTATCTTATCTTAATTGTTTTCTTGCCTTGTGTTGTCTTGTTTTATCTTTTCCTTTCTCGTCCTGTCTCGCCTTATCTTATCTTATCTTATCTTATCTTGTCTTGTCTTGTCTTGTCTTGTCTTGTCTTGTCTTGTCTTGTCTTGTCTTGTCTTGTCTTGTCTTGTCTTGTCTTGTCTTGTCTTGTCTTGTCTTGTCTTGTCTTGTCTTGTCTCGCCTTGTCTTGTCCTTTCTCGTCCTATCTTATCTTATCTTATCTTATCTTATCTTATCTTATCTTATCTTATCTTATCTTATCTTATCTTATCTTATCTTATCTTATCTCATCTCATCTCATCTCATCTCATCTCATCTCATCTCATCTCATCTCATCTCATCTCATCTTATCTCATCTTATCTTACCTTACCTTGTCCTCTCTCGTCCTTTCTCGTCCTTTCTCGTCCTATCTTATCTTATCTTATCTTATCTTATCTTATCTTATCTTATCTTATCTTATCTTGTCTTGTCTTGTCTTGTCTTGTCTTGTCTTGTCTCGTCTCGTCTCGTCTCGTCTCGTCTCGTCTCGTCTCGTCTCGCCTCGTCTCGTCTCGTCTCGTCTCGTCTCGCCTTGCCTTGTCCTGTCTTATCTTATCTTATCTTATCTTATCTTATCTTATCTTATCTTATCTTATCTTATCTTATCTTATCTTATCTTATCTTATCTTATCTTATCTTATCTTATCTTATCTTATCTTATCTTATCTTATCTTACCTTACCTTACCTTACCTTACCTTACCTTACCTTACCTTACCTTACCTTACCTTACCTTACCTTACCTTACCTTACCTTACCTTACCTTACCTTACCTTACCTTACCTTACCTTACCTTACCTTGTCTTGTCCTGTCCTGTCCTGTCCTGTCCTGTCCTGTCTTGTCTTGTCTTGTCTTGTCTTGTCTTGTCTTGTCTTGTCTTGTCTTGTCTTGTCTTGTCTTGTCTTGTCTTGTCTTGTCTTGTCTTGTCTTGTCTTGTCTTGTGTTGTCTTGTCTTGTCTTGTCTTGTCTTGTCTTGTCTTGTCTTGTCTTGTCTTGTCTTGTCTTGTCTTGTCTTGTCTTGTCTTGTCTTGTCTTGTCTTGTCTTGTCTTGTCTTGTCTTGCCTTGTCTTGCCTTGTCTTGTCTTGCCTTGTTGTCTTGTCTTACCTCATCTTGTCCTGTCTCATCCTATCTTATCTTATCTTATCTTGTCTTGTCTTCTCTTCTCTTCTCTTCTCTTGTCTTGTCTTGTCTTGTCTTGCCTTGCCTTGCCTTGCCTTGCCTTATCTATCTTATCTTATCTTATCTTATCTTATCTTATCTTATCTTATCTTATCTTATCTTATCTTATCTTATCTTATCTTATCTTATCTTATCTTATCTTATCTTATCTTATCTTATCTTATCTTATCTTATCTTATCTTATCTTATCTTATCTTATCTTATCTTATCTTATCTTATCTTATCTTATCTTATCTTATCTTATCTTAATTGTTTTCTTGCCTTGTGTTGTCTTGTTTTATCTTTTCCTTTCTCGTCCTGTCTCGCCTTATCTTATCTTATCTTATCTTATCTTATCTTATCTTGTCTTGTCTTGTCTTGTCTTGTCTTGTCTTGTCTTGTCTTGTCTTGTCTTGTCTTGTCTTGTCTTGTCTTGTCTTCTCTTGTTGTCTTGTCTTACCTTATCTTGTCCTGTCTCATCCTATCTTATCTTATCTTATCTTGTCTTGTCTTGTCTTGTCTTGTCTTGTCTTGTCTTGTCTTGTCTTGTCTTGTCTTGCCTTGCCTTGCCTTGCCTTGCCTTGCCTTGCCTTGCCTTGCCTTATCTATCTTATCTTATCTTATCTTGTCTTGTCTTGTCTTGTCTTGTCTTGTCTTGTCTTGTCTTGTCTTGTCTTGTCTTGTCTTGTCTTGTCTTGTCTTGTCTTGTCTTGTCTTGTCTTGCCTTGCCTTGTCTTGTCTTGTCTTGCCTTGTCTTGTCTTACCTCATCTTGTCCTGTCTCATCCTATCTTATCTTATCTTATCTTGTCTTCTCTTCTCTTCTCTTCTCTTGTCTTTTCTTGTCTTGTCTTGTCTTGCCTTGCCTTGCCTTGCCTTGCCTTGCCTTGCCTTGCCTTATCTATCTTATCTTATCTTATCTTATCTTATCTTATCTTGTCTTGTCTTGTCTTGTCTTGTCTTGTCTTGTCTTGTCTTGTCTTGTCTTGTCTTGTCTTGTCTTGTCTTGTCTTGTCTTGTCTTGTCTTGTCTTGTCTTGTCTTGTCTTGTCTTGTCTTGTCTTGTCTTGTTGTCTTGTCTTACCTTATCTTGTCCTGTCTCATCCTATCTTATCTTGTCTTGTCTTGTCTTGTCTTGTCTTGTCTTGTCTTGTCTTGTCTTGTCTTGTCTTGCCTTGCCTTGCCTTGCCATGCCTTGCCTTATCTATCTTATCTTATCTTATCTTATCTTGTCTTGTCTTGTCTTGTCTTGTCTTGTCTTGTCTTGTCTTGTCTTGTCTTGTCTTGTCTTGTCTTGTCTTGTCTTGTCTTGTCTTGTCTTGTCTTGTCTTGTCTCGCCTTGTCTTGTCCTTTCTCGTCCTATCTTATCTTATCTTATCTTATCTTATCTTATCTTATCTTATCTTATCTTATCTTATCTTATCTTATCTTATCTTATCTTATCTTATCTTATCTTATCTTATCTTATCTTATCTTATCTTATCTTATCTTATCTTATCTTATCTTATCCTATCCTATCCTATCCTATCCTATCCTATCCTATCCTATCCTATCCTATCCTATCCTATCCTATCCTATCCTATCTTATCTTATCTTATCTTATCTTATCTTATCTTATCTTATCTTAATTGTTTTCTTGCCTTGTGTTGTCTTGTTTTATCTTTTCCTTTCTCGTCCTGTCTCGCCTTATCTTATCTTATCTTATCTTATCTTGTCTTGTCTTGTCTTGTCTTGTCTTGTCTTGTCTTGTCTTGTCTTGTCTTGTCTTGTCTTGTCTTGTCTTGTCTTGTCTTGTCTTGTCTTGTCTTGTCTTGTCTTGTCTTGTCTTGTCTTGTCTTGTCTTGTCTTGTCTTGTTGTCTTGTCTTACCTTATCTTGTCCTGTCTCATCCTATCTTATCTTATCTTATCTTGTCTTGTCTTCTCTTCTCTTCTCTTCTCTTGTCTTGTCTTGTCTTGCCTTGCCTTGCCTTGCCTTGCCTTATCTATCTTATCTTATCTTATCTTATCTTATCTTATCTTATCTTATCTTGTCTTGTCTTGTCTTGTCTTGTCTTGTCTTGTCTTGTCTTCTCTTGTCTTGTCTTGTCTTGTCTCGCCTTGTCTTGTCCTTTCTCGTCCTATCTTATCTTATCTTATCTTATCTTATCTTATCTCATCTCATCTCATCTCATCTCATCTCATCTCATCTCATCTCATCTCATCTCATCTCATCTTATCTCATCTTATCTTACCTTACCTTGTCCTCTCTCGTCCTTTCTCGTCCTTTCTCGTCCTATCTTATCTTATCTTATCTTATCTTATCTTATCTTATCTTATCTTATCTTATCTTATCTTATCTTATCTTATCTTGTCTTGTCTTGTCTTGTCTTGTCTTGTCTTGTCTTGTCTTGTCTTGTCTCGTCTCGTCTCGTCTCGTCTCGTCTCGCCTCGCCTCGTCTCGTCTCGTCTCGTCTCGTCTTGCCTTGCCTTGTCCTGTCTTATCTTATCTTATCTTATCTTATCTTATCTTATCTTATCTTATCTTATCTTATCTTATCTTATCTTATCTTATCTTATCTTACCTTACCTTACCTTACCTTACCTTACCTTACCTTACCTTACCTTACCTTACCTTACCTTACCTTACCTTACCTTACCTTACCTTACCTTACCTTACCTTACCTTGTCTTGTCCTGTCCTGTCCTGTCCTGTCCTGTCCTGTCCTGTCCTGTCTTGTCTTGTCTTGTCTTGTCTTGCCTTGTCTTGCCTTGTCTTGTCTTGCCTTGTTGTCTTGTCTTACCTCATCTTGTCCTGTCTCATCCTATCTTATCTTATCTTATCTTGTCTTGTCTTGTCTTGTCTTGCCTTGCCTTGCCTTATCTATCTTATCTTATCTTATCTTATCTTATCTTATCTTATCTTATCTTATCTTATCTTATCTTATCTTATCTTATCTTATCTTATCTTATCTTATCTTATCTTATCTTATCTTATCTTATCTTATCTTATCTTATCTTATCTTATCTTATCTTATCTTATCTTATCTTATCTTATCTTATCTTATCTTATCTTATCTTATCTTATCTTATCTTATCTTATCTTATCTTATCTTATCTTAATTGTTTTCTTGCCTTGTGTTGTCTTGTTTTATCTTTTCCTTTCTCGGCCTGTCTCGCCTTATCTTATCTTATCTTATCTTATCTTGTCTTGTCTTGTCTTGTCTTGTCTTGTCTTGTCTTGTCTTGTCTTGTGTTGTCTTGTCTTGTCTTGTCTTGTCTTGTCTTGTCTTGTCTTGTTGTCTTGTCTTACCTTATCTTGTCCTGTCTCATCCTATCTTATCTTATCTTATCTTGTCTTGTCTTGTCTTGTCTTGTCTTGTCTTGTCTTGTCTTGTCTTGCCTTGTCTTGTCTTGCCTTGTTGTCTTGTCTTACCTCATCTTGTCCTGTCTCATCCTATCTTATCTTATCTTATCTTGTCTTGTCTTCTCTTCTCTTCTCTTGTCTTGTCTTGTCTTGTCTTGCCTTGCCTTGCCTTGCCTTGCCTTATCTATCTTATCTTATCTTATCTTATCTTATCTTATCTTGTCTTGTCTTGTCTTGTCTTGTCTTGTCTTGTCTTCTCTTGTCTTGTCTTGTCTTGTCTTGTCTCGCCTTGTCTTGTCCTTTCTCGTCCTATCTTATCTTATCTTATCTTATCTTATCTTATCTTATCTTATCTTATCTTATCTTATCTTATCTTATCTTATCTTATCTTATCTTGTCTCGTCTCGTCTCGTCTCGTCTCGTCTCGTCTCGTCTCGTCTCGTCTCGTCTCGCCTTGCCTTGTCCTGTCTTATCTTATCTTATCTTATCTTATCTTATCTTATCTTATCTTAATCTTACCTTACCTTACCTTACCTTACCTTACCTTACCTTACCTTACCTTACCTTACCTTACCTTACCTTACCTTACCTTACCTTACCTTATCTTATCTTGTCCTGTCCTGTCCTGTCCTGTCCTGTCCTGTCCTGTCCTGTCCTGTCCTGTCCTGTCCTGTCCTGTCTTGTCTTGTCTTGTCTTGTCTTGTCTTGTCTTCTCTTGTCTTGTCTTGCCTTGTCTTGTCTTGTCTTGCCTTGTTGTCTTGTCTTACCTCATCTTGTCCTGTCTCATCCTATCTTATCTTATCTTATCTTGTCTTGTCTTGTCTTGTCTTGTCTTCTCTTGTCTTGTCTTGTCTTGTCTTGTCTTGTCTTGTCTTGTCTTGTCTTGTCTCGCCTTGTCTTGTCCTTTCTCGTCCTATCTTATCTTATCTTATCTTATCTTATCTTATCTCATCTTATCTTATCTTATCTTGTCTTGTCTTGTCTTGTCTTGTCTTGTCTTGTCTTGTCTTGTCTTGTCTTGTCTTGTCTTGTCTTGTCTTGTCTTGTCTTGTCTTGTCTTGTCTTGTCTTGTCTTGTCTTGTTGTCTTGTCTTACCTTATCTTGTCCTGTCTCATCCTATCTTATCTTATCTTATCTTGTCTTGTCTTGTCTTGTCTTGTCTTGTCTTGTCTTGTCTTGTCTTGTCTTGTCTTGTCTTGTCTTGTCTTGTCTTGCCTTGCCTTGCCTTGCCTTGCCTTGCCTTATCTTTCTTATCTTATCTTATCTTGTCTTGTCTTGTCTTGTCTTGTCTTGTCTTGCCTTGCCTTGCCTTGCCTTGCCTTGCCTTGCCTTGCCTTATCTATCTTATCTTATCTTATCTTGTCTTGTCTTGTCTTGTCTTATCTTATCTTGTCTTGTCTTGTCTTGTCTTTTCTTGTCTTGTCTTCTCTTGTCTTGTCTTGTCTTGTCTCGCCTTGTCTTGTCCTTTCTCGTCCTATCTTATCTTATCTTATCTTATCTTATCTTATCTTGTCTTGTCTTGTCTCGTCTCGTCTCGTCTCGTCTCGTCTCGTCTCGTCTCGTCTCGTCTCGTCTCGTCTCGTCTCGTCTCATCTTATCTTATCTTATCTCGCCTTATCATGTCCTTTCTCGTCCTATCTTATCTTATCTTATCTTATCTTATCTTATCTTATCTTATCTTATCTTATCTTATCTTATCTTATCTTATCTTATCTTATCTTATCTTATCTTATCTTATCTTATCTTATCTTATCTTATCTTATCTCATCTCATCTCATCTCATCTCATCTCATCTCATCTCATCTCATCTCATCTCATCTCATCTCATCTCATCTCATCTTATCTCATCTTATCTTACCTTACCTTGTCCTCTCTCGTCCTTTTTCGTCCTTTCTCGTCCTATCTTATCTTATCTTATCTTATCTTATCTTATCTTATCTTATCTTATCTTATCTTATCTTATCTTATCTTATCTTATCTTATCTTGTCTTGTCTTGTCTTGTCTTGTCTTGTCTTGTCTTGTCTTGTCTTGTCTTGTCTTGTCTTGTCTTGTCTTGTCTTGTCTTGTCTTGTCTCGTCTCGTCTCGTCTCGTCTCGTCTTGCCTTGCCTTGTCCTGTCTTATCTTATCTTATCTTATCTTATCTTATCTTATCTTATCTTATCTTATCTTATCTTATCTTGTCTTGTCTTGTCTTGTCTTGTCTTGTCTTGTCTTGTCTTCTCTTGTCTTGTCTTGTCTTGTCTCGCCTTGTCTTGTCCTTTCTCGTCCTATCTTATCTTATCTTATCTTATCTTATCTTATCTTATCTTATCTTATCTTATCTTATCTTATCTCGTCTCGTCTCGTCTCGTCTCGTCTCGTCTCGTCTCGTCTCGTCTCGTCTCGTCTCGTCTCGTCTTGCCTTGCCTTGTCCTGTCTTATCTTATCTTATCTTATCTTATCTTATCTTATCTTATCTTATCTTATCTTATCTTATCTTATCTTATCTTATCTTATCTTATCTTATCTTATCTTAATCTTACCTTACCTTACCTTACCTTACCTTACCTTACCTTACCTTACCTTACCTTACCTTACCTTACCTTACCTTACCTTACCTTACCTTACCTTACCTTGTCTTGTCCTGTCCTGTCCTGTCCTGTCCTGTCCTGTCCTGTCCTGTCCTGTCCTGTCCTGTCCTGTCCTGTCTTGTCTTGTCTTGTCTTGTCTTGTCTTGTCTTCTCTTGTCTTGTCTTGCCTTGTCTTGTCTTGCCTTGTTGTCTTGTCTTACCTCATCTTGTCCTGTCTCATCCTATCTTATCTTATCTTGTCTTGTCTTGTCTTGTCTTGTCTTGCCTTGCCTTGCCTTATCTATCTTATCTTATCTTATCTTATCTTATCTTATCTTATCTTATCTTATCTTATCTTATCTTATCTTATCTTATCTTATCTTATCTTATCTTATCTTATCTTATCTTATCTTATCTTATCTTATCTTATCTTATCTTATCTTATCTTATCTTATCTTATCTTATCTTATCTTATCTTATCTTATCTTATCTTAATTGTTTTCTTGCCTTGTGTTGTCTTGTTTTATCTTTTCCTTTCTCGGCCTGTCTCGCCTTATCTTATCTTATCTTATCTTATCTTGTCTTGTCTTGTCTTGTCTTGTCTTGTCTTGTCTTGTCTTGTCTTGTCTTGTGTTGTCTTGTCTTGTCTTGTCTTGTCTTGTCTTGTCTTGTCTTGTTGTCTTGTCTTACCTTATCTTGTCCTGTCTCATCCTATCTTATCTTATCTTATCTTGTCTTGTCTTGTCTTGTCTTGTCTTGTCTTGTCTTGTCTTGCCTTGTCTTGTCTTGCCTTGTTGTCTTGTCTTACCTCATCTTGTCCTGTCTCATCCTATCTTATCTTATCTTATCTTGTCTTGTCTTCTCTTCTCTTCTCTTGTCTTGTCTTGTCTTGTCTTGCCTTGCCTTGCCTTGCCTTGCCTTATCTATCTTATCTTATCTTATCTTATCTTATCTTATCTTGTCTTGTCTTGTCTTGTCTTGTCTTGTCTTCTCTTGTCTTGTCTTGTCTTGTCTTGTCTTGTCTCGCCTTGTCTTGTCCTTTCTCGTCCTATCTTATCTTATCTTATCTTATCTTATCTTATCTTATCTTATCTTATCTTATCTTATCTTATCTCGTCTCGTCTCGTCTCGTCTCGTCTCGTCTCGTCTCGTCTCGTCTCGTCTCGCCTTGCCTTGTCCTGTCTTATCTTATCTTATCTTATCTTATCTTATCTTATCTTATCTTATCTTAATCTTACCTTACCTTACCTTACCTTACCTTACCTTACCTTACCTTACCTTACCTTACCTTACCTTACCTTACCTTACCTTACCTTACCTTACCTTACCTTACCTTACCTTACCTTACCTTATCTTATCTTGTCCTGTCCTGTCCTGTCCTGTCCTGTCCTGTCCTGTCCTGTCCTGTCCTGTCCTGTCTTGTCTTGTCTTGTCTTGTCTTGTCTTGTCTTCTCTTGTCTTGTCTTGCCTTGTCTTGTCTTGTCTTGCCTTGTTGTCTTGTCTTACCTCATCTTGTCCTGTCTCATCCTATCTTATCTTATCTTATCTTGTCTTGTCTTGTCTTGTCTTGTCTTCTCTTGTCTTGTCTTGTCTTGTCTTGTCTTGTCTTGTCTTGTCTTGTCTTGTCTTGTCTTGTCTTGTCTCGCCTTGTCTTGTCCTTTCTCGTCCTATCTTATCTTATCTTATCTTATCTTATCTTATCTCATCTTATCTTATCTTATCTTGTCTTGTCTTGTCTTGTCTTGTCTTGTCTTGTCTTGTCTTGTCTTGTCTTGTCTTGTCTTGTCTTGTCTTGTCTTGTCTTGTTGTCTTGTCTTACCTTATCTTGTCCTGTCTCATCCTATCTTATCTTATCTTATCTTGTCTTGTCTTGTCTTGTCTTGTCTTGTCTTGTCTTGTCTTGTCTTGTCTTGTCTTGTCTTGTCTTGTCTTGCCTTGCCTTGCCTTGCCTTGCCTTGCCTTATCTTTCTTATCTTATCTTATCTTGTCTTGTCTTGTCTTGTCTTGTCTTGTCTTGTCTTGCCTTGCCTTGCCTTGCCTTGCCTTGCCTTGCCTTGCCTTATCTATCTTATCTTATCTTATCTTGTCTTGTCTTGTCTTGTCTTATCTTATCTTGTCTTGTCTTGTCTTGTCTTGTCTTTTCTTGTCTTGTCTTCTCTTGTCTTGTCTTGTCTTGTCTCGCCTTGTCTTGTCCTTTCTCGTCCTATCTTATCTTATCTTATCTTATCTTATCTTATCTTGTCTTGTCTTGTCTTGTCTCGTCTCGTCTCGTCTCGTCTCGTCTCGTCTCGTCTCGTCTCGTCTCGTCTCGTCTCGTCTCATCTTATCTTATCTTATCTCGCCTTATCATGTCCTTTCTCGTCCTATCTTATCTTATCTTATCTTATCTTATCTTATCTTATCTTATCTTATCTTATCTTATCTTATCTTATCTTATCTTATCTTATCTTATCTTATCTTATCTTATCTTATCTTATCTTATCTTATCTTATCTCATCTCATCTCATCTCATCTCATCTCATCTCATCTCATCTCATCTCATCTCATCTCATCTCATCTTATCTCATCTTATCTTACCTTACCTTGTCCTCTCTCGTCCTTTCTCGTCCTTTCTCGTCCTATCTTATCTTATCTTATCTTATCTTATCTTATCTTATCTTATCTTATCTTATCTTATCTTATCTTATCTTATCTTGTCTTGTCTTGTCTTGTCTTGTCTTGTCTTGTCTTGTCTTGTCTTGTCTTGTCTTGTCTTGTCTTGTCTTGTCTTGTCTTGTCTCGTCTCGTCTCGTCTCGTCTCGTCTTGCCTTGCCTTGTCCTGTCTTATCTTATCTTATCTTATCTTATCTTATCTTATCTTATCTTATCTTATCTTATCTTATCTTATCTTATCTTGTCTTGTCTTGTCTTGTCTTGTCTTGTCTTGTCTTGTCTTCTCTTGTCTTGTCTTGTCTTGTCTCGCCTTGTCTTGTCCTTTCTCGTCCTATCTTATCTTATCTTATCTTATCTTATCTTATCTTATCTTATCTTATCTTATCTTATCTTATCTTATCTTATCTTATCTCGTCTCGTCTCGTCTCGTCTCGTCTCGTCTCGTCTCGTCTCGTCTCGTCTCGTCTCGTCTTGCCTTGCCTTGTCCTGTCTTATCTTATCTTATCTTATCTTATCTTATCTTATCTTATCTTATCTTATCTTATCTTATCTTATCTTATCTTATCTTATCTTATCTTAATCTTACCTTACCTTACCTTACCTTACCTTACCTTACCTTACCTTACCTTACCTTACCTTACCTTACCTTACCTTACCTTACCTTACCTTACCTTACCTTACCTTACCTTACCTTACCTTGTCTTGTCCTGTCCTGTCCTGTCCTGTCCTGTCCTGTCCTGTCCTGTCCTGTCCTGTCTTGTCTTGTCTTGTCTTGTCTTGTCTTGTCTTGTCTTCTCTTGTCTTGTCTTGCCTTGTCTTGTCTTGCCTTGTTGTCTTGTCTTACCTCATCTTGTCCTGTCTCATCCTATCTTATCTTATCTTATCTTGTCTTGTCTTGTCTTGTCTTGTCTTGTCTTGTCTTGTCTTGTCTTGTCTTGTCTTGTCTTGTCTTGTCTTGTCTTGTCTCGCCTTGTCTTGTCCTTTCTCGTCCTATCTTATCTTATCTTATCTTATCTTATCTTATCTTATCTTATCTTGTCTTGTCTTGTCTTGTCTTGTCTTGTCTTGTCTTGTCTTGTCTTGTCTTGTCTTGTCTTGTCTTGTCTTGTCTTGTCTTGTTGTCTTGTCTTACCTTATCTTGTCCTGTCTCATCCTATCTTATCTTATCTTATCTTGTCTTGTCTTGTCTTGTCTTGTCTTGTCTTGTCTTGTCTTGTCTTGTCTTGTCTTGTCTTGCCTTGCCTTGCCTTGCCTTGCCTTATCTTTCTTATCTTATCTTATCTTGTCTTGTCTTGTCTTGTCTTGTCTTGTCTTGTCTTGCCTTGCCTTGCCTTGCCTTGCCTTGCCTTGCCTTGCCTTGCCTTATCTATCTTATCTTATCTTATCTTGTCTTGTCTTGTCTTGTCTTGTCTTATCTTGTCTTGTCTTGTCTTGTCTTGTCTTGTCTTGTCTTGTCTTGTCTTGTCTTGTCTTGTCTTCTCTTCTCTTGTCTTGTCTTGTCTCGCCTTGTCTTGTCCTTTCTCGTCCTATCTTATCTTATCTTATCTTTCTTATCTTATCTTATCTTGTCTTGTCTTGTCTTGTCTTGTCTTGTCTTGTCTTGTCTTGTCTTGCCTTGCCTTGCCTTGCCTTGCCTTGCCTTGCCTTATCTATCTTATCTTATCTTATCTTGTCTTGTCTTGTCTTGTCTTATCTTATCTTGTCTTGTCTTGTCTTGTCTTGTCTTGTCTTGTCTTCTCTTGTCTTGTCTTGTCTTGTCTCGCCTTGTCTTGTCCTTTCTCGTCCTATCTTATCTTATCTTATCTTATCTTATCTTATCTTGTCTTGTCTTGTCTTGTCTTGTCTCGTCTCGTCTCGTCTCGTCTCGTCTCGTCTCGTCTCGTCTCGTCTCATCTCATCTTATCTTATCTTATCTCGCCTTATCATGTCCTTTCTCGTCCTATCTTATCTTATCTTATCTTATCTTATCTTATCTTATCTTATCTTATCTTATCTTATCTTATCTTATCTTATCTTATCTTATCTTATCTTATCTTATCTTATCTTATCTTATCTTATCTTATCCTATCCTATCCTATCCTATCCTATCCTATCCTATCCTATCCTATCCTATCCTATCCTATCCTATCCTATCCTATCCTATCCTATCTTATCTTACCTTACCTTACCTTACCTTACCTTACCTTACCTTACCTTACCTTATCTTATCTTATCTTATCTTATCTTATCTTATCTTATCTTATCTTATCTTATCTTATCTTATCTTATCTTATCTTATCTTATCTTATCTTATCTTATCTTAATTGTTTTCTTGCCTTGTGTTGTCTTGTTTTATCTTTTCCTTTCTCGTCCTGTCTCGCCTTATCTTATCTTATCTTATCTTATCTTATCTTATCTTGTCTTGTCTTGTCTTGTCTTGTCTTGTCTTGTCTTGTCTTGTCTTGTCTTGTCTTGTCTTGTCTTGTCTTGTCTTGTCTTGTCTTGTCTTGTCTTGTCTTGTTGTCTTGTCTTACCTTATCTTGTCCTGTCTCATCCTATCTTATCTTATCTTGTCTTGTCTTGTCTTGTCTTGTCTTGTCTTGTTTTGTCTTGTCTTGTCTTGTCTTGTCTTGCCTTGCCTTGCCTTGCCTTGCCTTGCCTTGCCTTGCCTTGCCTTGCCTTGCCTTGCCTTGCCTTATCTATCTTATCTTATCTTATCTTGTCTTGTCTTGTCTTGTCTTGTCTTGTCTTGTCTTGTCTTGTCTTGTCTTGTCTTGTCTTGTCTTGTCTTGTCTCGCCTTGTCTTGTCCTTTCTCGTCCTATCTTATCTTATCTTATCTTATCTTATCTTATCTTATCTTATCTTATCTTATCTCATCTCATCTCATCTCATCTCATCTCATCTCATCTCATCTCATCTCATCTTATCTCATCTTATCTTACCTTACCTTGTCCTCTCTCGTCCTTTCTCGTCCTATCTTATCTTATCTTATCTTATCTTATCTTATCTTATCTTATCTTATCTTATCTTATCTTATCTTATCTTATCTTATCTTATCTTATCTTATCTTGTCTTGTCTTGTCTTGTCTTGTCTTGTCTTGTCTTGTCTTGTCTTGTCTTGTCTTGTCTTGTCTCGTCTCGTCTCGTCTCGTCTCGTCTCGTCTCGTCTCGTCTCGTCTCGTCTTGCCTTGCCTTGTCCTGTCTTATCTTATCTTATCTTATCTTATCTTATCTTATCTTATCTTATCTTATCTTATCTTATCTTATCTTATCTTATCTTATCTTATCTTATCTTATCTTATCTTATCTTATCTTATCTTACCTTACCTTACCTTACCTTACCTTACCTTACCTTACCTTACCTTACCTTACCTTGTCCTGTCCTGTCCTGTCCTGTCCTGTCCTGTCCTGTCTTGTCTTGTCTTGTCTTGTCTTGTCTTGTCTTGTCTTGTCTTCTCTTGTCTTGTCTTGTCTTGTCTTGTCTTGTCTTGTCTTGTCTTGTCTTGCCTTGTCTTGTCTTGTCTTGCCTTGTCTTGTCTTACCTCATCTTGTCCTGTCTCATCCTATCTTATCTTATCTTATCTTGTCTTCTCTTCTCTTCTCTTCTCTTGTCTTTTCTTGTCTTGTCTTGTCTTGCCTTGCCTTGCCTTGCCTTGCCTTGCCTTGCCTTATCTATCTTATCTTATCTTATCTTATCTTATCTTGTCTTGTCTTGTCTTGTCTTGTCTTGTCTTGTCTTGTCTTGTCTTGTCTTGTCTTGTCTTCTCTTGTCTTGTCTTGTCTTGTCTTGTCTCGCCTTGTCTTGTCCTTTCTCGTCCTATCTTATCTTATCTTATCTTATCTTATCTTATCTTATCTTATCTTATCTTATCTTGTCTTGTCTTGTCTTGTCTTGTCTTGTCTTGTCTTGTCTTGTCTTGTCTTGTCTTGTCTTGTCTTGTCTTGTCTTGTCTTGTCTTGTCTTGTCTTGTCTTGTCTTGTCTTGTCTTGTCTTGTCTTGCCTTGCCTTGCCTTGCCTTGCCTTGCCTTGCCTTGCCTTGCCTTGCCTTATCTATCTTATCTTATCTTATCTTGTCTTGTCTTGTCTTGTCTTGTCTTGTCTTGTCTTGTCTTGTCTTGTCTTGTCTTGTCTCGCCTTGTCTTGTCCTTTCTCGTCCTATCTTATCTTATCTTATCTTATCTTATCTTATCTCATCTCATCTCATCTCATCTCATCTCATCTCATCTCATCTCATCTCATCTCATCTCATCTTATCTCATCTTATCTTACCTTACCTTGTCCTCTCTCGTCCTTTCTCGTCCTTTCTCGTCCTATCTTATCTTATCTTATCTTATCTTATCTTATCTTATCTTATCTTATCTTATCTTATCTTATCTTATCTTATCTTATCTTATCTTATCTTGTCTTGTCTTGTCTTGTCTTGTCTTGTCTTGTCTTGTCTTGTCTTGTCTCGTCTCGTCTCGTCTCGTCTCGTCTCGCCTCGCCTCGTCTCGTCTCGTCTCGTCTCGCCTTGCCTTGTCCTGTCTTATCTTATCTTATCTTATCTTATCTTATCTTATCTTATCTTATCTTATCTTATCTTATCTTATCTTATCTTATCTTACCTTACCTTACCTTACCTTACCTTACCTTACCTTACCTTACCTTACCTTACCTTACCTTACCTTACCTTACCTTACCTTACCTTACCTTACCTTACCTTACCTTACCTTGTCTTGTCCTGTCCTGTCCTGTCCTGTCCTGTCCTGTCCTGTCCTGTCTTGTCTTGTCTTGTCTTGTCTTGCCTTGTCTTGCCTTGTCTTGTCTTGCCTTGTTGTCTTGTCTTACCTCATCTTGTCCTGTCTCATCCTATCTTATCTTATCTTATCTTGTCTTGTCTTGTCTTGTCTTGCCTTGCCTTGCCTTATCTATCTTATCTTATCTTATCTTATCTTATCTTATCTTATCTTATCTTATCTTATCTTATCTTATCTTATCTTATCTTATCTTATCTTATCTTATCTTATCTTATCTTATCTTATCTTATCTTATCTTATCTTATCTTATCTTATCTTATCTTATCTTATCTTATCTTATCTTATCTTATCTTATCTTATCTTATCTTATCTTATCTTATCTTATCTTATCTTATCTTATCTTAATTGTTTTCTTGCCTTGTGTTGTCTTGTTTTATCTTTTCCTTTCTCGGCCTGTCTCGCCTTATCTTATCTTATCTTATCTTATCTTGTCTTGTCTTGTCTTGTCTTGTCTTGTCTTGTCTTGTCTTGTCTTGTCTTGTGTTGTCTTGTCTTGTCTTGTCTTGTCTTGTCTTGTCTTGTCTTGTTGTCTTGTCTTACCTTATCTTGTCCTGTCTCATCCTATCTTATCTTATCTTATCTTGTCTTGTCTTGTCTTGTCTTGTCTTGTCTTGTCTTGTCTTGTCTTGCCTTGTCTTGTCTTGCCTTGTTGTCTTGTCTTACCTCATCTTGTCCTGTCTCATCCTATCTTATCTTATCTTATCTTGTCTTGTCTTCTCTTCTCTTCTCTTGTCTTGTCTTGTCTTGTCTTGCCTTGCCTTGCCTTGCCTTATCTATCTTATCTTATCTTATCTTATCTTATCTTATCTTGTCTTGTCTTGTCTTGTCTTGTCTTGTCTTGTCTTCTCTTGTCTTGTCTTGTCTTGTCTTGTCTCGCCTTGTCTTGTCCTTTCTCGTCCTATCTTATCTTATCTTATCTTATCTTATCTTATCTTATCTTATCTTATCTTATCTTATCTTATCTTATCTTATCTTGTCTTGTCTCGTCTCGTCTCGTCTCGTCTCGTCTCGTCTCGTCTCGTCTCGTCTCGTCTCGTCTCGCCTTGCCTTGTCCTGTCTTATCTTATCTTATCTTATCTTATCTTATCTTATCTTATCTTAATCTTACCTTACCTTACCTTACCTTACCTTACCTTACCTTACCTTACCTTACCTTACCTTACCTTACCTTACCTTACCTTACCTTACCTTACCTTACCTTACCTTATCTTATCTTGTCCTGTCCTGTCCTGTCCTGTCCTGTCCTGTCCTGTCCTGTCCTGTCCTGTCCTGTCCTGTCTTGTCTTGTCTTGTCTTGTCTTGTCTTGTCTTCTCTTGTCTTGTCTTGCCTTGTCTTGTCTTGTCTTGCCTTGTTGTCTTGTCTTACCTCATCTTGTCCTGTCTCATCCTATCTTATCTTATCTTATCTTGTCTTGTCTTGTCTTGTCTTGTCTTCTCTTGTCTTGTCTTGTCTTGTCTTGTCTTGTCTTGTCTTGTCTTGTCTTGTCTCGCCTTGTCTTGTCCTTTCTCGTCCTATCTTATCTTATCTTATCTTATCTTATCTTATCTCATCTTATCTTATCTTATCTTGTCTTGTCTTGTCTTGTCTTGTCTTGTCTTGTCTTGTCTTGTCTTGTCTTGTCTTGTCTTGTCTTGTCTTGTCTTGTCTTGTCTTGTCTTGTCTTGTCTTGTCTTGTTGTCTTGTCTTACCTTATCTTGTCCTGTCTCATCCTATCTTATCTTATCTTATCTTGTCTTGTCTTGTCTTGTCTTGTCTTGTCTTGTCTTGTCTTGTCTTGTCTTGTCTTGTCTTGTCTTGTCTTGTCTTGTCTTGTCTTGTCTTGCCTTGCCTTGCCTTGCCTTGCCTTGCCTTATCTTTCTTATCTTATCTTATCTTGTCTTGTCTTGTCTTGTCTTGTCTTGTCTTGCCTTGCCTTGCCTTGCCTTGCCTTGCCTTGCCTTGCCTTATCTATCTTATCTTATCTTATCTTGTCTTGTCTTGTCTTGTCTTATCTTATCTTGTCTTGTCTTGTCTTGTCTTTTCTTGTCTTGTCTTCTCTTGTCTTGTCTTGTCTTGTCTCGCCTTGTCTTGTCCTTTCTCGTCCTATCTTATCTTATCTTATCTTATCTTATCTTATCTTGTCTTGTCTTGTCTTGTCTCGTCTCGTCTCGTCTCGTCTCGTCTCGTCTCGTCTCGTCTCGTCTCGTCTCGTCTCGTCTCGTCTCGTCTCATCTTATCTTATCTTATCTCGCCTTATCATGTCCTTTCTCGTCCTATCTTATCTTATCTTATCTTATCTTATCTTATCTTATCTTATCTTATCTTATCTTATCTTATCTTATCTTATCTTATCTTATCTTATCTTATCTTATCTTATCTTATCTTATCTTATCTTATCTTATCTTATCTTATCTTATCTCATCTCATCTCATCTCATCTCATCTCATCTCATCTCATCTCATCTCATCTCATCTCATCTCATCTCATCTCATCTTATCTCATCTTATCTTACCTTACCTTGTCCTCTCTCGTCCTTTTTCGTCCTTTCTCGTCCTATCTTATCTTATCTTATCTTATCTTATCTTATCTTATCTTATCTTATCTTATCTTATCTTATCTTATCTTATCTTATCTTATCTTGTCTTGTCTTGTCTTGTCTTGTCTTGTCTTGTCTTGTCTTGTCTTGTCTTGTCTTGTCTTGTCTTGTCTTGTCTTGTCTCGTCTCGTCTCGTCTCGTCTCGTCTTGCCTTGCCTTGTCCTGTCTTATCTTATCTTATCTTATCTTATCTTATCTTATCTTATCTTATCTTATCTTATCTTATCTTGTCTTGTCTTGTCTTGTCTTGTCTTGTCTTGTCTTGTCTTCTCTTGTCTTGTCTTGTCTTGTCTCGCCTTGTCTTGTCCTTTCTCGTCCTATCTTATCTTATCTTATCTTATCTTATCTTATCTTATCTTATCTTATCTTATCTTATCTTATCTTATCTCGTCTCGTCTCGTCTCGTCTCGTCTCGTCTCGTCTCGTCTCGTCTCGTCTCGTCTTGCCTTGCCTTGTCCTGTCTTATCTTATCTTATCTTATCTTATCTTATCTTATCTTATCTTATCTTATCTTATCTTATCTTATCTTATCTTATCTTATCTTATCTTAATCTTACCTTACCTTACCTTACCTTACCTTACCTTACCTTACCTTACCTTACCTTACCTTACCTTACCTTACCTTACCTTACCTTACCTTACCTTACCTTACCTTACCTTGTCTTGTCCTGTCCTGTCCTGTCCTGTCCTGTCCTGTCCTGTCCTGTCCTGTCCTATCCTGTCCTGTCCTGTCTTGTCTTGTCTTGTCTTGTCTTGTCTTGTCTTGTCTTGTCTTCTCTTGTCTTGTCTTGCCTTGTCTTGTCTTGCCTTGTTGTCTTGTCTTACCTCATCTTGTCCTGTCTCATCCTATCTTATCTTATCTTGTCTTGTCTTGTCTTGTCTTGTCTTGCCTTGCCTTGCCTTATCTATCTTATCTTATCTTATCTTATCTTATCTTATCTTATCTTATCTTATCTTATCTTATCTTATCTTATCTTATCTTATCTTATCTTATCTTATCTTATCTTATCTTATCTTATCTTATCTTATCTTATCTTATCTTATCTTATCTTATCTTATCTTATCTTATCTTATCTTATCTTATCTTATCTTATCTTATCTTAATTGTTTTCTTGCCTTGTGTTGTCTTGTTTTATCTTTTCCTTTCTCGGCCTGTCTCGCCTTATCTTATCTTATCTTATCTTATCTTGTCTTGTCTTGTCTTGTCTTGTCTTGTCTTGTCTTGTCTTGTCTTGTCTTGTGTTGTCTTGTCTTGTCTTGTCTTGTCTTGTCTTGTCTTGTCTTGTTGTCTTGTCTTACCTTATCTTGTCCTGTCTCATCCTATCTTATCTTATCTTATCTTGTCTTGTCTTGTCTTGTCTTGTCTTGTCTTGTCTTGTCTTGCCTTGTCTTGTCTTGCCTTGTTGTCTTGTCTTACCTCATCTTGTCCTGTCTCATCCTATCTTATCTTATCTTATCTTGTCTTGTCTTCTCTTCTCTTCTCTTGTCTTGTCTTGTCTTGTCTTGCCTTGCCTTGCCTTGCCTTGCCTTATCTATCTTATCTTATCTTATCTTATCTTATCTTATCTTGTCTTGTCTTGTCTTGTCTTGTCTTGTCTTCTCTTGTCTTGTCTTGTCTTGTCTTGTCTTGTCTCGCCTTGTCTTGTCCTTTCTCGTCCTATCTTATCTTATCTTATCTTATCTTATCTTATCTTATCTTATCTTATCTTATCTTATCTTATCTTATCTTATCTTGTCTCGTCTCGTCTCGTCTCGTCTCGTCTCGTCTCGTCTCGTCTCGTCTCGTCTCGCCTTGCCTTGTCCTGTCTTATCTTATCTTATCTTATCTTATCTTATCTTATCTTATCTTATCTTAATCTTACCTTACCTTACCTTACCTTACCTTACCTTACCTTACCTTACCTTACCTTACCTTACCTTACCTTACCTTACCTTACCTTACCTTACCTTACCTTACCTTATCTTATCTTGTCCTGTCCTGTCCTGTCCTGTCCTGTCCTGTCCTGTCCTGTCCTGTCCTGTCCTGTCTTGTCTTGTCTTGTCTTGTCTTGTCTTGTCTTCTCTTGTCTTGTCTTGCCTTGTCTTGTCTTGTCTTGCCTTGTTGTCTTGTCTTACCTCATCTTGTCCTGTCTCATCCTATCTTATCTTATCTTATCTTGTCTTGTCTTGTCTTGTCTTGTCTTCTCTTGTCTTGTCTTGTCTTGTCTTGTCTTGTCTTGTCTTGTCTTGTCTTGTCTTGTCTTGTCTCGCCTTGTCTTGTCCTTTCTCGTCCTATCTTATCTTATCTTATCTTATCTTATCTTATCTCATCTTATCTTATCTTATCTTGTCTTGTCTTGTCTTGTCTTGTCTTGTCTTGTCTTGTCTTGTCTTGTCTTGTCTTGTCTTGTCTTGTCTTGTCTTGTCTTGTCTTGTTGTCTTGTCTTACCTTATCTTGTCCTGTCTCATCCTATCTTATCTTATCTTATCTTGTCTTGTCTTGTCTTGTCTTGTCTTGTCTTGTCTTGTCTTGTCTTGTCTTGTCTTGTCTTGTCTTGTCTTGCCTTGCCTTGCCTTGCCTTGCCTTGCCTTATCTTTCTTATCTTATCTTATCTTGTCTTGTCTTGTCTTGTCTTGTCTTGTCTTGTCTTGCCTTGCCTTGCCTTGCCTTGCCTTGCCTTGCCTTGCCTTATCTATCTTATCTTATCTTATCTTGTCTTGTCTTGTCTTGTCTTATCTTATCTTATCTTGTCTTGTCTTGTCTTGTCTTGTCTTTTCTTGTCTTGTCTTCTCTTGTCTTGTCTTGTCTTGTCTCGCCTTGTCTTGTCCTTTCTCGTCCTATCTTATCTTATCTTATCTTATCTTATCTTATCTTGTCTTGTCTTGTCTTGTCTCGTCTCGTCTCGTCTCGTCTCGTCTCGTCTCGTCTCGTCTCGTCTCGTCTCGTCTCGTCTCATCTTATCTTATCTTATCTCGCCTTATCATGTCCTTTCTCGTCCTATCTTATCTTATCTTATCTTATCTTATCTTATCTTATCTTATCTTATCTTATCTTATCTTATCTTATCTTATCTTATCTTATCTTATCTTATCTTATCTTATATTATCTTATCTCATCTCATCTCATCTCATCTCATCTCATCTCATCTCATCTCATCTCATCTCATCTCATCTCATCTTATCTCATCTTATCTTACCTTACCTTGTCCTCTCTCGTCCTTTCTCGTCCTTTCTCGTCCTATCTTATCTTATCTTATCTTATCTTATCTTATCTTATCTTATCTTATCTTATCTTATCTTATCTTATCTTATCTTATCTTGTCTTGTCTTGTCTTGTCTTGTCTTGTCTTGTCTTGTCTTGTCTTGTCTTGTCTTGTCTTGTCTTGTCTTGTCTCGTCTCGTCTCGTCTCGTCTTGCCTTGCCTTGTCCTGTCTTATCTTATCTTATCTTATCTTATCTTATCTTATCTTATCTTATCTTATCTTATCTTATCTTATCTTATCTTGTCTTGTCTTGTCTTGTCTTGTCTTGTCTTGTCTTGTCTTCTCTTGTCTTGTCTTGTCTTGTCTCGCCTTGTCTTGTCCTTTCTCGTCCTATCTTATCTTATCTTATCTTATCTTATCTTATCTTATCTTATCTTATCTTATCTTATCTTATCTTATCTTATCTCGTCTCGTCTCGTCTCGTCTCGTCTCGTCTCGTCTCGTCTCGTCTCGTCTCGTCTTGCCTTGCCTTGTCCTGTCTTATCTTATCTTATCTTATCTTATCTTATCTTATCTTATCTTATCTTATCTTATCTTATCTTATCTTATCTTATCTTATCTTAATCTTACCTTACCTTACCTTACCTTACCTTACCTTACCTTACCTTACCTTACCTTACCTTACCTTACCTTACCTTACCTTACCTTACCTTACCTTACCTTACCTTACCTTACCTTACCTTACCTTGTCTTGTCCTGTCCTGTCCTGTCCTGTCCTGTCCTGTCCTGTCCTGTCCTGTCCTGTCCTGTCTTGTCTTGTCTTGTCTTGTCTTGTCTTGTCTTCTCTTGTCTTGTCTTGCCTTGTCTTGTCTTGCCTTGTTGTCTTGTCTTACCTCATCTTGTCCTGTCTCATCCTATCTTATCTTATCTTATCTTGTCTTGTCTTGTCTTGTCTTGTCTTGTCTTGTCTTGTCTTGTCTTGTCTTGTCTTGTCTTGTCTTGTCTTGTCTTGTCTTGTCTTGTCTTGTCTTGTCTCGCCTTGTCTTGTCCTTTCTCGTCCTATCTTATCTTATCTTATCTTATCTTATCTTATCTTATCTTATCTTATCTTGTCTTGTCTTGTCTTGTCTTGTCTTGTCTTGTCTTGTCTTGTCTTGTCTTGTCTTGTCTTGTCTTGTTGTCTTGTCTTACCTTATCTTGTCCTGTCTCATCCTATCTTATCTTATCTTATCTTGTCTTGTCTTGTCTTGTCTTGTCTTGTCTTGTCTTGTCTTGTCTTGTCTTGTCTTGTCTTGTCTTGCCTTGCCTTGCCTTGCCTTGCCTTATCTTTCTTATCTTATCTTATCTTGTCTTGTCTTGTCTTGTCTTGTCTTGTCTTGTCTTGCCTTGCCTTGCCTTGCCTTGCCTTGCCTTGCCTTGCCTTGCCTTATCTATCTTATCTTATCTTATCTTGTCTTGTCTTGTCTTGTCTTGTCTTGTCTTATCTTGTCTTGTCTTGTCTTGTCTTGTCTTGTCTTGTCTTGTCTTGTCTTGTCTTGTCTTCTCTTCTCTTGTCTTGTCTTGTCTCGCCTTGTCTTGTCCTTTCTCGTCCTATCTTATCTTATCTTATCTTATCTTATCTTATCTTGTCTTGTCTTGTCTTGTCTCGTCTCGTCTCGTCTCGTCTCGTCTCGTCTCGTCTCGTCTCGTCTCGTCTCGTCTCGTCTCGTCTCGTCTCGTCTCGTCTCGTCTCGTCTCGTCTCGTCTCGTCTCGTCTCATCTTATCTTATCTCGCCTTATCATGTCCTTTCTCGTCCTATCTTATCTTATCTTATCTTATCTTATCTTATCTTATCTTATCTTATCTTATCTTATCTTATCTTATCTTATCCTATCCTATCCTATCCTATCCTATCCTATCCTATCCTATCCTATCCTATCCTATCCTATCCTATCCTATCTTATCTTATCTTATCTTATCTTATCTTATCTTATCTTATCTTATCTTATCTTATCTTATCTTATCTTATCTTATCTTATCTTATCTTATCTTATCTTATCTTATCTTATCTTATCTTAATTGTTTTCTTGCCTTGTGTTGTCTTGTTTTATCTTTTCCTTTCTCGTCCTGTCTCGCCTTATCTTATCTTATCTTATCTTATCTTATCTTATCTTGTCTTGTCTTGTCTTGTCTTGTCTTGTCTTGTCTTGTCTTGTCTTGTCTTGTCTTGTCTTGTCTTGTCTTGTCTTGTCTTGTCTTGTCTTGTCTTGTCTTGTCTTGTCTTGTCTTGTCTTGTCTTGTCTTGTTGTCTTGTCTTACCTTATCTTGTCCTGTCTCATCCTATCTTATCTTATCTTATCTTATCTTGTCTTGTCTTGTCTTGTCTTGTCTTGTCTTGTCTTGCCTTGTCTTGTCTTGCCTTGTTGTCTTGTCTTACCTCATCTTGTCCTGTCTCATCCTATCTTATCTTATCTTATCTTGTCTTCTCTTCTCTTCTCTTCTCTTCTCTTCTCTTGTCTTGTCTTGTCTTGCCTTGCCTTGCCTTGCCTTGCCTTATCTATCTTATCTTATCTTATCTTATCTTATCTTATCTTATCTTATCTTATCTTGTCTTGTCTTGTCTTGTCTTGTCTTGTCTTGTCTTGTCTTGTCTTCTCTTGTCTTGTCTTGTCTTGTCTCGCCTTGTCTTGTCCTTTCTCGTCCTATCTTATCTTATCTTATCTTATCTTATCTTATCTTATCTTATCTTATCTTATCTTATCTTATCTTGTCTTGTCTTGTCTTGTCTCGTCTCGTCTCGTCTCGTCTCGTCTCGTCTCGTCTCGTCTCGTCTCGTCTCGTCTCGTCTCGTCTCGTCTCGTCTTATCTTATCTTAGACTTATCTTATCTTATCTGTCTTGTCTTGTCTTGTCTTGTCTTCTCTTGTCTTGTCTTGCCTTGTCTTGTCTTGCCTTGTTGTCTTGTCTTACCTCATCTTGTCCTGTCTCATCCTATCTTATCTTATCTTATCTTATCTTATCTTGTCTTGTCTTGTCTTGTCTTCTCTTGTCTTGTCTTGTCTTGTCTTGTCTTGTCTCGCCTTGTCTTGTCCTTTCTCGTCCTATCTTATCTTATCTTATCTTATCTTATCTTATCTTATCTTATCTTGTCTTGTCTTGTCTTGTCTTGTCTTGTCTTGTCTTGTCTTGTCTTGTCTTGTCTTGTCTTGTCTTGTCTTGTCTTGTCTTGTCTTGTTGTCTTGTCTTACCTTATCTTGTCCTGTCTCATCCTATCTTATCTTATCTTATCTTGTCTTGTCTTGTCTTGTCTTGTCTTGTCTTGTCTTGTCTTGTCTTGTCTTGTCTTGTCTTGTCTTGTCTTGTCTTGTCTTGTCTTGTCTTGTCTTGCCTTGCCTTGCCTTGCCTTGCCTTATCTATCTTATCTTATCTTGTCTTGTCTTGTCTTGTCTTGTCTTGTCTTGTCTTGTCTTGCCTTGCCTTGCCTTGCCTTGCCTTATCTATCTTATCTTATCTTATCTTGTCTTGTCTTGTCTTGTCTTATCTTATCTTGTCTTGTCTTGTCTTGTCTTTTCTTGTCTTGTCTTCTCTTGTCTTGTCTTGTCTTGTCTCGCCTTATCATGTCCTTTCTCGTCCTATCTTATCTTATCTTATCTTATCTTATCTTATCTTATCTTATCTTATCTTATCTTATCTTATCTTATCTTATCTCATCTCATCTCATCTCATCTCATCTCATCTCATCTCATCTCATCTCATCTCATCTCATCTCATCTTATCTCATCTTATCTTACCTTACCTTGTCCTCTCTCGTCCTTTCTCGTCCTTTCTCGTCCTATCTTATCTTATCTTATCTTATCTTATCTTATCTTATCTTATCTTATCTTATCTTATCTTATCTTATCTTATCTTATCTTATCTTATCTTATCTTATCTTATCTTATCTTATCTTATCTTGTCTTGTCTTGTCTTGTCTTGTCTTGTCTCGTCTCGTCTCGTCTCGTCTCGTCTCGTCTCGTCTCGCCTTGCCTTGTCCTGTCTTATCTTATCTTATCTTATCTTATCTTATCTTATCTTATCTTATCTTATCTTGTCTTGTCTTGTCTTGTCTTGTCTTCTCTTGTCTTCTCTTGTCTTGTCTTGTCTTGTCTCGCCTTGTCTTGTCCTTTCTCGTCCTATCTTATCTTATCTTATCTTATCTTATCTTATCTTATCTTATCTTATCTTATCTTATCTTATCTTATCTCATCTCATCTCGTCTCGTCTCGTCTCGTCTCGTCTCGTCTCGTCTCGTCTCGTCTCGTCTCGTCTTGCCTTGCCTTGTCCTGTCTTATCTTATCTTATCTTATCTTATCTTATCTTATCTTATCTTATCTTATCTTATCTTATCTTATCTTATCTTATCTTATCTTATCTTATCTTATCTTATCTTATCTTATCTTATCTTATCTTATCTTAATCTTACCTTACCTTACCTTACCTTACCTTACCTTACCTTACCTTACCTTACCTTACCTTACCTTACCTTACCTTACCTTACCTTACCTTACCTTACCTTACCTTACCTTACCTTACCTTGTCTTGTCCTGTCCTGTCCTGTCCTGTCCTGTCCTGTCCTGTCCTGTCCTGTCCTGTCCTGTCTTGTCTTGTCTTGTCTTGTCTTGTCTTGTCTTGTCTTGTCTTGTCTTCTCTTGTCTTGTCTTGCCTTGTCTTGTCTTGCCTTGTTGTCTTGTCTTACCTCATCTTGTCCTGTCTCATCCTATCTTATCTTATCTTATCTTATCTTGTCTTGTCTTGTCTTGTCTTGTCTTGTCTTGTCTTCTCTTGTCTTGTCTTGTCTTGTCTTGTCTTGTCTTGTCTTGTCTTGTCTTGTCTTGTCTTGTCTCGCCTTGTCTTGTCCTTTCTCGTCCTATCTTATCTTATCTTATCTTATCTTATCTTATCTTATCTTATCTTGTCTTGTCTTGTCTTGTCTTGTCTTGTCTTGTCTTGTCTTGTCTTGTCTTGTCTTGTCTTGTCTTGTCTTGTCTTGTCTTGTCTTGTTGTCTTGTCTTACCTTATCTTGTCCTGTCTCATCCTATCTTATCTTATCTTATCTTGTCTTGTCTTGTCTTGTCTTGTCTTGTCTTGTCTTGTCTTGTCTTGTCTTGTCTTGTCTTGTCTTGTCTTGTCTTGTCTTGCCTTGCCTTGCCTTGCCTTGCCTTATCTTTCTTATCTTATCTTATCTTGTCTTGTCTTGTCTTGTCTTGTCTTGTCTTGTCTTGCCTTGCCTTGCCTTGCCTTGCCTTGCCTTGCCTTGCCTTATCTATCTTATCTTATCTTATCTTGTCTTGTCTTGTCTTGTCTTGTCTTATCTTATCTTGTCTTGTCTTGTCTTGTCTTGTCTTGTCTTGTCTTGTCTTGTCTTGTCTTGTCTTCTCTTCTCTTGTCTTGTCTTGTCTCGCCTTGTCTTGTCCTTTCTCGTCCTATCTTATCTTATCTTATCTTATCTTATCTTATCTTGTCTTGTCTTGTCTTGTCTCGTCTCGTCTCGTCTCGTCTCGTCTCGTCTCGTCTCGTCTCGTCTCGTCTCGTCTCGTCTCGTCTCGTCTCGTCTCGTCTTATCTTATCTTATCTCGCCTTATCATGTCCTTTCTCGTCCTATCTTATCTTATCTTATCTTATCTTATCTTATCTTATCTTATCTTATCTTATCTTATCTTATCTTATCTTATCTTATCTTATCTTATCTTATCTTATCTTATCTTATCTTATCTTATCCTATCCTATCCTATCCTATCCTATCCTATCCTATCCTATCCTATCCTATCCTATCCTATCCTATCCTATCCTATCTTATCTTATCTTATCTTATCTTATCTTATCTTATCTTATCTTATCTTATCTTATCTTATCTTATCTTATCTTATCTTATCTTATCTTATCTTATCTTATCTTATCTTATCTTATCTTATCTTATCTTATCTTATCTTAATTGTTTTCTTGCCTTGTGTTGTCTTGTTTTATCTTTTCCTTTCTCGTCCTGTCTCGCCTTATCTTATCTTATCTTATCTTATCTTATCTTGTCTTGTCTTGTCTTGTCTTGTCTTGTCTTGTCTTGTCTTGTCTTGTCTTGTCTTGTCTTGTCTTGTCTTGTCTTGTCTTGTCTTGTCTTGTCTTGTCTTGTCTTGTCTTGTCTTGTCTTGTCTTGTTGTCTTGTCTTACCTTATCTTGTCCTGTCTCATCCTATCTTATCTTATCTTATCTTATCTTGTCTTGTCTTGTCTTGTCTTGTCTTGTCTTGTCTTGTCTTGCCTTGTCTTGTCTTGCCTTGTTGTCTTGTCTTACCTCATCTTGTCCTGTCTCATCCTATCTTATCTTATCTTATCTTGTCTTCTCTTCTCTTCTCTTCTCTTCTCTTCTCTTGTCTTGTCTTGCCTTGCCTTGCCTTGCCTTGCCTTATCTATCTTATCTTATCTTATCTTATCTTATCTTATCTTGTCTTGTCTTGTCTTGTCTTGTCTTGTCTTGTCTTGTCTTGTCTTCTCTTGTCTTGTCTTGTCTTGTCTCGCCTTGTCTTGTCCTTTCTCGTCCTATCTTATCTTATCTTATCTTATCTTATCTTATCTTATCTTATCTTATCTTATCTTATCTTATCTTATCTTATCTTATCTTATCTTATCTTATCTTGTCTTGTCTTGTCTTGTCTCGTCTCGTCTCGTCTCGTCTCGTCTCGTCTCGTCTCGTCTCGTCTCGTCTTATCTTACCTTAGACTTATCTTATCTTATCTGTCTTGTCTTGTCTTGTCTTGTCTTCTCTTGTCTTGTCTTGCCTTGTCTTGTCTTGCCTTGTTGTCTTGTCTTACCTCATCTTGTCCTGTCTCATCCTATCTTATCTTATCTTATCTTATCTTATCTTATCTTGTCTTGTCTTGTCTTGTCTTCTCTTGTCTTGTCTTGTCTTGTCTTGTCTTGTCTCGCCTTGTCTTGTCCTTTCTCGTCCTATCTTATCTTATCTTATCTTATCTTATCTTATCTTATCTTGTCTTGTCTTGTCTTGTCTTGTCTTGTCTTGTCTTGTCTTGTCTTGTCTTGTCTTGTCTTGTCTTGTCTTGTCTTGTCTTGTCTTGTTGTCTTGTCTTACCTTATCTTGTCCTGTCTCATCCTATCTTATCTTATCTTATCTTGTCTTGTCTTGTCTTGTCTTGTCTTGTCTTGTCTTGTCTTGTCTTGTCTTGTCTTGTCTTGCCTTGCCTTGCCTTGCCTTGCCTTATCTATCTTATCTTATCTTGTCTTGTCTTGTCTTGTCTTGTCTTGTCTTGTCTTGTCTTGTCTTGTCTTGCCTTGCCTTGCCTTGCCTTATCTATCTTATCTTATCTTATCTTGTCTTGTCTTGTCTTGTCTTGTCTTGTCTTGTCTTGTCTTGTCTTGTCTTGTCTTGCCTTGCCTTGCCTTGCCTTGCCTTTCCTTGCCTTATCTATCTTATCTTATCTTATCTTGTCTTGTCTTGTCTTGTCTTGTCTTGTCTTGTCTTATCTTATCTTGCCTTGCCTTGCCTTGCCTTGCCTTGCCATGCCATGCCTTGCCTTATCTATCTTATCTTATCTTATCTTGTCTTGTCTTGTCTTGTCTTGTCTTGTCTTGTCTTGTCTTGTCTTGTCTTGTCTTGTCTTGTCTTGTCTTGTCTTGTCTTGTCTTGTCTCGCCTTGTCTTGTCCTTTCTCGTCCTATCTTATCTTATCTTATCTTATCTTATCTTATCTTATCTTATCTTATCTTATCTTATCTTATCTTATCTTATCTTGTCTTGTCTTGTCTCGTCTCGTCTCGTCTCGTCTCGTCTCGTCTCGTCTCGTCTCGTCTCGTCTCGTCTCGTCTCGTCTCGTCTCGTCTTGCCTTGCCTTGTCCTGTCTTATCTTATCTTATCTTATCTTATCTTATCTTATCTTATCTTATCGTATCTTATCTTATCTTACCTTACCTTACCTTACCTTACCTTACCTTACCTTACCTTACCTTACCTTACCTTGCCTTGCCTTGCCTTGCCTTGTCTTGTCTTGTCCTGTCCTGTCCTGTCCTGTCCTGTCCTGTCCTGTCCTGTCCTGTCCTGTCCTGTCCTGTCCTGTCCTGTCCTGTCCTGTCTTGTCTTGTCTTGTCTTGTCTTGTCTTGTCTTGTCTTGTCTTGTCTTGTCTTCTCTTGTCTTGTCTTGCCTTGTCTTGTCTTGCCTTGTTGTCTTGTCTTACCTCATCTTGTCCTGTCTCATCCTATCTTATCATATCTTATCTTATCTTGTCTTGTCTTGTCTTGTCTTCTCTTGTCTTGTCTTGTCTTGTCTTGTCTTGTCTCGCCTTGTCTTGTCCTTTCTCGTCCTATCTTATCTTATCTTATCTTATCTTATCTTATCTTATCTTATCTTATCTTATCTTGTCTTGTCTTGTCTTGTCTTGTCTTGTCTTGTCTTGTCTTGTCTTGTCTTGTCTTGTCTTGTCTTGTCTTGTCTTGTCTTGTCTTGTCTTGTCTTGTTGTCTTGTCTTACCTTATCTTGTCCTGTCTCATCCTATCTTATCTTATCTTATCTTGTCTTGTCTTGTCTTGTCTTGTCTTGTCTTGTCTTGTCTTGTCTTGTCTTGTCTTGTCTTGTCTTGTCTTGTCTTGTCTTGCCTTGCCTTGCCTTGCCTTGCCTTATCTATCTTATCTTATCTTATCTTGTCTTGTCTTGTCTTGTCTTGTCTTGTCTTGTCTTGTCTTGTCTTGTCTTGTCTTGCCTTGCCTTGCCTTGCCTTGCCTTGCCTTGCCTTATCTATCTTATCTTATCTTATCTTGTCTTGTCTTGTCTTGTCTTGTCTTGTCTTGTCTTATCTTATCTTGTCTTGTCTTGTCTTGTCTTCTCTTGTCTTGTCTTGTCTTGTCTTGTCTCGCCTTGTCTTGTCCTTTCTCGTCCTATCTTATCTTATCTTATCTTATCTTATCTTATCTTGTCTTGTCTTGTCTTGTCTTGTCTCGTCTCGTCTCGTCTCGTCTCGTCTCGTCTCGTCTCGTCTCGTCTCGTCTCATCTTATCTTATCTTATCTCGCCTTATCATGTCCTTTCTCGTCCTATCTTATCTTATCTTATCTTATCTTATCTTATCTTATCTTATCTTATCTTATCTTATCTTATCTTATCTTATCTTATCTTATCTTATCTTATCTTATCTTATCTTATCTTATCCTATCCTATCCTATCCTATCCTATCCTATCCTATCCTATCCTATCCTATCCTATCCTATCCTATCCTATCCTATCCTATCCTATCCTATCCTATCCTATCCTATCCTATCTTATCTTATCTTATCTTATCTTATCTTATCTTATCTTATCTTATCTTATCTTATCTTATCTTATCTTATCTTATCTTATCTTATCTTATCTTATCTTATCTTATCTTATCTTATCTTAATTGTTTTCTTGCCTTGTGTTGTCTTGTTTTATCTTTTCCTTTCTCGTCCTGTCTCGCCTTATCTTATCTTATCTTATCTTATCTTGTCTTGTCTTGTCTTGTCTTGTCTTGTCTTGTCTTGTCTTGTCTTGTCTTGTCTTGTCTTGTCTTGTCTTGTCTTGTCTTGTTGTCTTGTCTTACCTTATCTTGTCCTGTCTCATCCTAT
Source organism: Bothrops alternatus (assembly GCA_034064705.1). Taxonomy (NCBI): domain Eukaryota; kingdom Metazoa; phylum Chordata; class Lepidosauria; order Squamata; family Viperidae; genus Bothrops; species Bothrops alternatus. Next base: position 1,045,256 of record JARGCV010000216.1, read on the forward strand.
CTTATCTTATCTTATCTTGTCTTGTCTTGTCTTGTCTTGTCTTGTCTTGTCTTGTCTTGTCTTGTCTTGTCTTGTCTTGTCTTGTCTTGCCTTGCCTTGCCTTGCCTTGCCTTGCCTTGCCTTGCCTTGCCTTATCTATCTTATCTTATCTTATCTTGTCTTGTCTTGTCTTGTCTTGTCTTGTCTTGTCTTGTCTTGTCTTGTCTTGTCTCGCCTTGTCTTGTCCTTTCTCGTCCTATCTTATCTTATCTTATCTTATCTTATCTTATCTTATCTTATCTTATCTTATCTTATCTTATCTCATCTCATCTCATCTCATCTCATCTCATCTCATCTCATCTCATCTCATCTCATCTCATCTCATCTCATCTCATCTTATCTTACCTTACCTTGTCCTCTCTCGTCCTTTCTCGTCCTTTCTCGTCCTATCTTATCTTATCTTATCTTATCTTATCTTATCTTATCTTGTCTTGTCTTGTCTTGTCTTGTCTTGTCTTGTCTTGTCTTGTCTTGTCTTGTCTTGTCTTGTCTTGTCTTGTCTTGTCTTGTCTTGTCTTGTCTTGTCTTGTCTTGTCTTGTCTTGTCTTGTCTTGTCTTGTCTTGTTGTCTTGTCTTACCTTATCTTGTCCTGTCTCATCCTATCTTATCTTATCTTATCTTGTCTTGTCTTGTCTTGTCTTGTCTTGTCTTGTCTTGTCTTGTCTTGCCTTGCCTTGCCTTATCTATCTTATCTTATCTTATCTTATCTTATCTTATCTTATCTTATCTTATCTTATCTTATCTTATCTTATCTTATCTTATCTTATCTTATCTTATCTTATCTTATCTTACCTTACCTTACCTTACCTTACCTTACCTTACCTTACCTTACCTTACCTTACCTTACCTTACCTTACCTTACCTTACCTTATCCTGTCCTGTCCTGTCCTGTCCTGTCCTGTCCTGTCTTGTCTTGTCTTGTCTTGTCTTGTCTTGTCTTGTCTTGTCTTGTCTTCTCTTGTCTTGTCTTGTCTTGTCTTGTCTTGTCTTGTCTTGTCTTGTCTTGTCTTGTCTTGTCTTGTCTTGTCTTGTCTTGTCTTGCCTTGTCTTGCCTTGTCTTGTCTTGCCTTGTTGTCTTGTCTTACCTCATCTTGTCCTGTCTCATCCTATCTTATCTTATCTTGTCTTGTCTTCTCTTCTCTTCTCTTCTCTTCTCTTCTCTTCTCTTCTCTTCTCTTGTCTTGTCTTGTCTTGTCTTGTCTTGCCTTGCCTTGCCTTGCCTTGCCTTATCTATCTTATCTTATCTTATCTTATCTTATCTTATCTTATCTTATCTTATCTTATCTTATCTTATCTTATCTTATCTTATCTTATCTTATCTTATCTTATCTTATCTTATCTTATCTTATCTTATCTTATCTTATCTTATCTTATCTTATCTTATCTTATCTTATCTTATCTTATCTTATCTTATCTTAATTGTTTTCTTGCCTTGTGTTGTCTTGTTTTATCTTTTCCTTTCTCGTCCTGTCTCGCCTTATCTTATCTTATCTTATCTTATCTTATCTTATCTTATCTTATCTTGTCTTGTCTTGTCTTGTCTTGTCTTGTCTTGTCTTGTCTTGTCTTGTCTTGTCTTGTCTTGTCTTGTCTTGCCTTGCCTTGCCTTGCCTTGCCTTATCTATCTTATCTTATCTTATCTTGTCTTGTCTTGTCTTGTCTTGTCTTGTCTTGTCTTGTCTTGTCTTGTCTTGTCTTGTCTTGTCTTGTCTCGCCTTGTCTTGTCCTTTCTCGTCCTATCTTATCTTATCTTATCTTATCTTATCTTATCTTATCTTATCTTATCTTATCTCATCTCATCTCATCTCATCTCATCTCATCTCATCTCATCTCATCTCATCTCATCTCATCTTATCTCATCTTATCTTACCTTACCTTGTCCTCTCTCGTCCTTTCTCGTCCTTTCTCGTCCTTTCTCGTCCTATCTTATCTTATCTTATCTTATCTTATCTTATCTTATCTTATCTTATCTTATCTTATCTTATCTTATCTTATCTTATCTTATCTTATCTTATCTTATCTTGTCTTGTCTTGTCTTGTCTTGTCTTGTCTCGTCTCGTCTCGTCTCGTCTCGTCTCGTCTCGTCTCGTCTCGTCTCGTCTCGTCTCGTCTCGTCTCGTCTCGTCTCGTCTCGTCTCGCCTCGCCTCGCCTCGTCCTGTCTTGTCTTGTCTTATCTTATCTTATCTTATCTTATCTTATCTTATCTTATCTTATCTTATCTTATCTTATCTTATCTTATCTTATCTTATCTTATCTTATCTTATCTTATCTTATCTTATCTTATCTTATCTTATCTTATCTTATCTTATCTTATCTTACCTTACCTTATCTTATCTTAATTGTTTTCTTCCCTTGTGTTGTCTTGTTTTATCTTTTCCTTTCTCGTCCTGTCTCGCCTTATCTTATCTTGTCTTGTCTTGTCTTGTCTTGTCTTGTCTTGTCTTGTCTTGTCTTGTCTTGTCTTGTCTTGTCTTGTCTTGTCTTGTCTTGTCTTGTCTTCTCTTGTTGTCTTGTCTTACCTTATCTTGTCCTGTCTCATCCTATCTTATCTTATCTTGTCTTGTCTTGTCTTGTCTTGTCTTGTCTTGTCTTGTCTTGTCTTGTCTTGCCTTGTCTTGTCTTGCCTTGTTGTCTTGTCTTACCTCATCTTGTCCTGTCTCATCCTATCTTATCTTATCTTATCTTATCTTATCTTATCTTATCTTGCCTTGTCTTGTCTTGTCTTGTCTTGTCTTGTCTTGCCTCGCCTTGTCTTGTCCTTTCTCGTCCTATCTTATCTTATCTTATCTTATCTTATCTTATCTTGTCTTGTCTTGTCTTGTCTTGTCTTGTCGTGTCTTGTCTCGTCTCGTCTCGTCTCGTCTCGTCTCGTCTCGTCTCGTCTCGTCTCGTCTTATCTTATCTCGTCTCGTCTCGTCTCGTCTCATCTCATCTTATCTTATCTTATCTCGCCTTATCATGTCCTTTCTCGTCCTATCTTATCTTATCTTATCTTATCTTATCTTATCTTATCTTATCTTATCTTATCTTATCTTATCTTATCTTATCTTATCTTATCTTATCTTATCTTATCTTATCTTATCTTATCTTATCTTATCTTATCTTATCTTACCTTACCTTACCTTACCTTACCTTACCTTACCTTACCTTACCTTACCTTACCCTACCCTACCCTACCCTACCCTACCCTACCCTACCCTACCCTATCCTATCCTATCTTATCCTATCCTATCCTATCCTATCCTATCCTATCCTATCCTATCCTATCCTATCCTATCCTATCCTATCCTATCCTATCTTATCTTATCTTATCTTATCTTATCTTATCTTATCTTATCTTATCTTATCTTATCTTATCTTATCTTATCTTATCTTATCTTATCTTACCTTATCTTATCTTATCTTAATTGTTTTCTTCCCTTGTGTTGTCTTGTTTTATCTTTTCCTTTCTCGTCCTGTCTCGCCTTATCTTATCTTGTCTTGTCTTGTCTTGTCTTGTCTTGTCTTGTCTTGTCTTGTCTTGTCTTGTCTTGTCTTGTCTTGTCTTGTCTTGTCTTGTCTTGTCTTCTCTTGTTGTCTTGTCTTACCTTATCTTGTCCTGTCTCATCCTATCTTATCTTATCTTGTCTTGTCTTGTCTTGTCTTGTCTTGTCTTGTCTTGTCTTGTCTTGTCTTGTCTTGTCTTGTCTTGTCTTGTCTTGTCTTGTCTTGTCTTGTCTTGTCTTGTCTTGTTTTGCCTTGCCTTGCCTTGCCTTGCCTTGCCTTATCTATCTTATCTTGTCTTGTCTTGTCTTGTCTTGTCTTGTCTTGTCTTGTCTTGTCTTGTCTTGTCTTGTCTTGTCTTGTCTTGTCTTGTCTTGTCTTGTCTTGTCTTGTCTTGTCTTGTCTCGCCTTGTCTTGTCCTTTCTCGTCCTTTCTCGTCCTATCTTATCTTATCTTATCTTATCTTATCTTATCTTATCTTATCTTATCTTATCTTATCTTATCTTATCTTATCTTATCTTATCTTATCTTATCTTATCTTATCTTATCTTATCTTATCTTATCTTATCTTATCTTATCTTATCTTATCTTATCTTACCTTACCTTACCTTACCTTACCTTACCTTACCTTACCTTACCTTACCTTACCCTACCCTACCCTACCCTACCCTACCCTACCCTACCCTACCCTACCCTACCCTACCCTACCCTACCCTACCCTACCCTACCCTACCCTACCCTACCCTACCCTACCCTACCCTATCCTATCCTATCCTATCCTATCCTATCCTATCCTATCCTATCCTATCTTATCTTATCTTATCTTATCTTATCTTATCTTATCTTATCTTATCTTATCTTATCTTATCTTATCTTATCTTATCTTATCTTATCTTATCTTATCTTATCTTATCTTATCTTATCTTATCTTATCTTATCTTATCTTATCTTATCTTACCTTATCTTATCTTATCTTAATTGTTTTCTTCCCTTGTGTTGTCTTGTTTTATCTTTTCCTTTCTCGTCCTGTCTCGCCTTATCTTATCTTGTCTTGTCTTGTCTTGTCTTGTCTTGTCTTGTCTTGTCTTGTCTTGTCTTGTCTTGTCTTGTCTTGTCTTGTCTTGTCTTGTCTTGTCTTGTCTTCTCTTGTTGTCTTGTCTTACCTTATCTTGTCCTGTCTCATCCTATCTTATCTTATCTTGTCTTGTCTTGTCTTGTCTTGTCTTGTCTTGTCTTGTCTTGTCTTGTCTTGTCTTGTCTTGTCTTGTCTTGTCTTGTCTTGTCTTGTCTTGTCTTGTCTTGTCTTGTCTTGTCTTGTCTTGTCTTGTCTTGTTTTGCCTTGCCTTGCCTTGCCTTGCCTTGCCTTATCTATCTTATCTTGTCTTGTCTTGTCTTGTCTTGTCTTGTCTTGTCTTGTCTTGTCTTGTCTTGTCTTGTCTTGTCTCGCCTTGTCTTGTCCTTTCTCGTCCTATCTTATCTTATCTTATCTTATCTTATCTTATCTTATCTTATCTTATCTTATCTCATCTCATCTCATCTCGTCTCGTCTCGTCTCATCTCATCTCATCTCATCTCATCTTATCTCGTCTCGTCTCGTCTTGCCTTGCCTTGTCCTGTCTTATCTTATCTTATCTTATCTTATCTTATCTTATCTTATCTTATCTTATCTTATCTTATCTTATCTTACCTTACCTTACCTTACCTTACCTTACCTTACCTTACCTTACCTTACCTTACCTTACCTTACCTTACCTTACCTTACCTTACCTTACCTTACCTTACCTTACCTTACCTTACCTTATCTTGTCTTGTCCTGTCCTGTCCTGTCCTGTCCTGTCCTGTCCTGTCCTGTCCTGTCTTGTCTTGTCTTGTCTTGTCTTGTCTTCTCTTGTCTTGTCTTGTCTTGCCTTGTCTTGTCTTGCCTTGTTGTCTTGTCTTACCTCATCTTGTCCTGTCTCATCCTATCTTATCTTATCTTATCTTGTCTTGTCTTGTCTTGTCTTCTCTTGTCTTGTCTTGTCTTGTCTTGTCTTGTCTTGTCTTGTCTCGCCTTGTCTTGTCCTTTCTCGTCCTATCTTATCTTATCTTATCTTATCTTATCTTATCTTATCTTGTCTTGTCTTGTCTTGTCTTGTCTTGTCTTGTCTTGTCTTGTCTTGTCTTGTCTTGTCTTGTCTTGTCTTGTCTTGTCTTGTCTTGTCTTGTCTTGTCTTGTCTTGTCTTGTCTTGTCTTGTCTTGTCTTGTCTTGTCTTGTTGTCTTGTCTTACCTTATCTTGTCCTGTCTCATCCTATCTTATCTTATCTTATCTTGTCTTGTCTTGTCTTGTCTTGTCTTGTCTTGTCTTGTCTTGTCTTGTCTTGTCTTGTCTTGCCTTGCCTTGCCTTGCCTTATCTATCTTATCTTATCTTATCTTATCTTGTCTTGTCTTGTCTTGTCTTGTCTTGTCTTGCCTTGCCTTGCCTTGCCTTGCCTTGCCTTGCCTTGCCTTGCCTTATCTATCTTATCTTATCTTATCTTGTCTTGTCTTGTCTTATCTTATCTTGTCTTGTCTTGTCTTGTCTTGTCTTGTCTTCTCTTGTCTTGTCTTGTCTTGTCTCGCCTTGTCTTGTCCTTTCTCGTCCTATCTTATCTTATCTTATCTTATCTTATCTTATCTCATCTCATCTCATCTCATCTCATCTCATCTCATCTCATCTCATCTCATCTCATCTTATCTCATCTTATCTTACCTTACCTTGTCCTCTCTCGTCCTTTCTCGTCCTTTCTCGTCCTATCTTATCTTATCTTATCTTATCTTATCTTATCTTATCTTATCTTATCTTATCTTATCTTATCTTATCTTATCTTATCTTATCTTATCTTATCTTATCTTATCTTATCTTATCTTACCTTACCTTACCTTACCTTACCTTACCTTACCTTACCTTACCTTACCTTACCTTACCTTACCTTACCTTACCTTACCTTACCTTACCTTACCTTACCTTACCTTACCTTACCTTATCTTGTCTTGTCCTGTCCTGTCCTGTCCTGTCCTGTCCTGTCCTGTCCTGTCCTGTCTTGTCTTGTCTTGTCTTGTCTTGTCTTCTCTTGTCTTGTCTTGTCTTGCCTTGTCTTGTCTTGCCTTGTTGTCTTGTCTTACCTCATCTTGTCCTGTCTCATCCTATCTTATCTTATCTTATCTTGTCTTGTCTTGTCTTGTCTTCTCTTGTCTTGTCTTGTCTTGTCTTGTCTTGTCTTGTCTTGTCTCGCCTTGTCTTGTCCTTTCTCGTCCTATCTTATCTTATCTTATCTTATCTTATCTTATCTTATCTTGTCTTGTCTTGTCTTGTCTTGTCTTGTCTTGTCTTGTCTTGTCTTGTCTTGTCTTGTCTTGTCTTGTCTTGTCTTGTCTTGTCTTGTCTTGTCTTGTCTTGTCTTGTCTTGTCTTGTCTTGTCTTGTCTTGTCTTGTCTTGTTGTCTTGTCTTACCTTATCTTGTCCTGTCTCATCCTATCTTATCTTATCTTATCTTGTCTTGTCTTGTCTTGTCTTGTCTTGTCTTGTCTTGTCTTGTCTTGTCTTGTCTTGTCTTGCCTTGCCTTGCCTTGCCTTATCTATCTTATCTTATCTTATCTTATCTTGTCTTGTCTTGTCTTGTCTTGTCTTGTCTTGCCTTGCCTTGCCTTGCCTTGCCTTGCCTTGCCTTGCCTTGCCTTATCTATCTTATCTTATCTTATCTTGTCTTGTCTTGTCTTATCTTATCTTGTCTTGTCTTGTCTTGTCTTGTCTTGTCTTCTCTTGTCTTGTCTTGTCTTGTCTCGCCTTGTCTTGTCCTTTCTCGTCCTATCTTATCTTATCTTATCTTATCTTATCTTATCTCATCTCATCTCATCTCATCTCATCTCATCTCATCTCATCTCATCTCATCTCATCTTATCTCATCTTATCTTACCTTACCTTGTCCTCTCTCGTCCTTTCTCGTCCTTTCTCGTCCTATCTTATCTTATCTTATCTTATCTTATCTTATCTTATCTTATCTTATCTTATCTTATCTTATCTTATCTTATCTTATCTTATCTTATCTTATCTTATCTTATCTTATCTTATCTTATCTTATCTTATCTTATCCTATCTTATCCTATCCTATCTTATCCTATCCTATCCTATCCTATCCTATCCTATCCTATCCTATCCTATCCTATCCTATCCTATCCTATCCTATCCTATCCTATCCTATCTTATCTTATCTTATCTTATCTTATCTTATCTTATCTTATCTTATCTTATCTTATCTTAATTGTTTTCTTGCCTTGTGTTGTCTTGTTTTATCTTTTCCTTTCTCGTCCTGTCTCGCCTTATCTTATCTTATCTTATCTTGTCTTGTCTTATCTTGTCTTGTCTTGTCTTGTCTTGTCTCGTCTCGTCTCGTCTCGTCTCGTCTCGTCTCGTCTCGTCTCGTCTCGTCTCGTCTCATCTCGTCTCATCTTATCTTATCTTATCTCGCCTTATCATGTCCTTTCTCGTCCTATCTTATCTTATCTTATCTTATCTTATCTTATCTTATCTTATCTTATCTTATCTTATCTTATCTTATCTTATCTTATCTTATCTTATCTTATCTTATCTTATCTTATCTTATCTTATCTTATCCTATCCTATCCTATCCTATCCTATCCTATCCTATCCTATCCTATCCTATCCTATCTTATCTTATCTTATCTTATCTTATCTTATCTTATCTTATCTTATCTTATCTTATCTTATCTTATCTTATCTTATCTTATCTTATCTTAATTGTTTTCTTGCCTTGTGTTGTCTTGTTTTATCTTTTCCTTTCTCGTCCTGTCTCGCCTTATCTTATCTTATCTTATCTTATCTTATCTTGTCTTGTCTTGTCTTGTCTTGTCTTGTCTTGTCTTGTCTTGTCTTGTCTTGTCTTGTCTTGTCTTGTCTTGTCTTGTCTTGTTGTCTTGTCTTACCTTATCTTGTCCTGTCTCATCCTATCTTATCTTATCTTATCTTGTCTTGTCTTGTCTTGTCTTGTCTTGTCTTGTCTTGTCTTGTCTTGTCTTGTCTTGTCTTGTCTTGTCTTGTCTTGTCTTGTCTTGTCTTGCCTTGCCTTGCCTTGCCTTGCCTTGCCTTGCCTTGCCTTATCTATCTTATCTTATCTTATCTTGTCTTGTCTTGTCTTGTCTTGTCTCGCCTTGTCTTGTCCTTTCTCGTCCTATCTTATCTTATCTTATCTTATCTTATCTCATCTCATCTCATCTCATCTCATCTCATCTCATCTCATCTCATCTCATCTCATCTCATCTTATCTCATCTTATCTTACCTTACCTTGTCCTCTCTCGTCCTTTCTCGTCCTTTCTCGTCCTATCTTATCTTATCTTATCTTATCTTATCTTATCTTATCTTATCTTATCTTATCTTATCTTATCTTATCTTATCTTATCTTATCTTATCTTATCTTATCTTGTCTTGTCTTGTCTCGTCTCGTCTCGTCTCGTCTCGTCTCGTCTCGTCTCGTCTTGCCTTGCCTTGTCCTGTCTTATCTTATCTTATCTTATCTTATCTTATCTTATCTTATCTTACCTTACCTTACCTTACCTTACCTTACCTTACCTTACCTTACCTTACCTTACCTTACCTTACCTTACCTTACCTTACCTTACCTTACCTTACCTTACCTTACCTTACCTTACCTTACCTTACCTTACCTTACCTTGTCCTGTCCTGTCCTGTCCTGTCCTGTCCTGTCCTGTCCTGTCCTGTCCTGTCCTGTCTTGTCTTGTCTTGTCTTGTCTTGTCTTGTCTTCTCTTGTCTTGTCTTGTCTTGTCTTGTCTTGTCTTGTCTTGTCTTGCCTTGTCTTGTCTTGCCTTGTTGTCTTGTCTTACCTCATCTTGTCCTGTCTCATCCTATCTTATCTTATCTTATCTTGTCTTGTCTTGTCTTCTCTTCTCTTGTCTTGTCTTGTCTTGTCTTGCCTTGCCTTGCCTTGCCTTGCCTTATCTATCTTATCTTATCTTATCTTATCTTATCTTGTCTTGTCTTGTCTTGTCTTGTCTTGTCTTGTCTTGTCTTCTCTTGTCTTGTCTTGTCTTGTCTCGCCTTGTCTTGTCCTTTCTCGTCCTATCTTATCTTATCTTATCTTATCTTATCTTATCTTATCTTATCTTATCTTATCTTATCTTGTCTTGTCTTGTCTTGTCTTGTCTCGTCTCGTCTCGTCTCTTCTCGTCTCGTCTCGTCTCGTCTCGTCTCATCTCATCTTATCTTATCTTATCTCGCCTTATCATGTCCTTTCTCATCCTATCTTATCTTATCTTATCTATCTTATCTTATCTTATCTTGTCTTGTCTTGTCTTGTCTTGTCTTGTCTTGTCTCGCCTTGTCTCGCCTTGTCTTGTCCTTTCACGTCCTATCTTATCTTATCTTATCTTATCTTATCTTATCTTATCTTATCTTATCTTATCTTATCTTATCTTATCTTATCTTGTCTCGTCTCGTCTCGTCTCGTCTCGTCTCGTCTCGTCTCGTCTCGTCTCGTCTTGCCTTGCCTTGTCCTGTCTTATCTTATCTTATCTTATCTTATCTTATCTTATCGTATCTTATCTTATCTTACCTTACCTTACCTTACCTTACCTTACCTTACCTTACCTTACCTTACCTTACCTTACCTTACCTTACCTTACCTTGCCTTGCCTTGCCTTGCCTTGCCTTGCCTTGCCTTGCCTTGCCTTGTCTTGTCTTGTCCTGTCCTGTCCTGTCCTGTCCTGTCCTGTCCTGTCCTGTCCTGTCCTGTCCTGTCCTGTCCTGTCCTGTCCTGTCCTGTCCTGTCTTGTCTTGTCTTGTCTTGTCTTGTCTTGTCTTGTCTTGTCTTGTCTTGTCTTGTCTTGTCTTGTCTTGTCTTCTCTTGTCTTGTCTTGCCTTGTCTTGTCTTGCCTTGTTGTCTTGTCTTACCTCATCTTGTCCTGTCTCATCCTATCTTATCTTATCTTATCTTATCTTGTCTTGTCTTGTCTTGTCTTGTCTTGTCTTGTCTTGTCTTGTCTCGTCTTGTCTTGTCTTGTCTTGTCTTGTCTTGTCTTGTCTTGTCTTGTCTTGTCTTGTTGTCTTGTCTTACCTTATCTTGTCCTGTCTCATCCTATCTTATCTTATCTTATCTTGTCTTGTCTTGTCTTGTCTTGTCTTGTCTTGTCTTGTCTTGTCTTGTCTTGCCTTGCCTTGCCTTGCCTTGCCTTATCTATCTTATCTTATCTTGTCTTGTCTTGTCTTGTCTTGTCTTGTCTTGTCTTGTCTTGTCTTGTCTTGTCTTGCCTTGCCTTGCCTTGCCTTGCCTTGCCTTGCCATGCCATGCCTTGCCTTATCTATCTTATCTTATCTTATCTTGTCTTGTCTTGTCTTGTCTTGTCTTGTCTTGTCTTGTCTTGTCTCGCCTTGTCTTGTCCTTTCTCGTCCTATCTTATCTTATCTTATCTTATCTTATCTTATCTTATCTTATCTTATCTTATCTTATCTTATCTTGTCTTGTCTTGTCTTGTCTTGTCTTGTCTTGTCTTGTCTTGTCTTGTCTTGTCTTGTCTTGTCTCGTCTCGTCTCGTCTCGTCTCGTCTCGTCTCGTCTCGTCTCGTCTCGTCTCGTCTCGTCTCGTCTCGTCTCGTCTTGTCTCGTCTCGTCTCGTCTTGCCTTGCCTTGTCCTGTCTTATCTTATCTTATCTTATCTTATCTTATCTTATCTTATCTTATCGTATCTTATCTTATCTTACCTTACCTTACCTTACCTTACCTTACCTTACCTTACCTTACCTTACCTTACCTTACCTTGCCTTGCCTTGCCTTGCCTTGCCTTGCCTTGCCTTGTCTTGTCTTGTCTTGTCCTGTCCTGTCCTGTCCTGTCCTGTCCTGTCCTGTCCTGTCCTGTCCTGTCCTGTCTTGTCTTGTCTTATCTTATCTTATCTTGTCTTGTCTTGTCTTGTCTTCTCTTGTCTTGTCTTGTCTTGTCTTGTCTTGTCTCGCCTTGTCTTGTCCTTTCTCGTCCTATCTTATCTTATCTTATCTTATCTTATCTTATCTTATCTTATCTTATCTTATCTTATCTTATCTTGTCTTGTCTTGTCTTGTCTTGTCTTGTCTTGTCTTGTCTTGTCTTGTCTTGTCTTGTCTTGTCTTGTCTTGTCTTGTCTTGTTGTCTTGTCTTACCTTATCTTGTCCTGTCTCATCCTATCTTATCTTATCTTATCTTGTCTTGTCTTGTCTTGTCTTGTCTTGTCTTGTCTTGTCTTGTCTTGTCTTGTCTTGCCTTGCCTTGCCTTGCCTTATCTATCTTATCTTATCTTATCTTGTCTTGTCTTGTCTTGTCTTGTCTTGTCTTGTCTTGTCTTGTCTTGTCTTGCCTTGCCTTGCCTTGCCTTGCCTTTCCTTGCCTTATCTATCTTATCTTATCTTATCTTGTCTTGTCTTGTCTTGTCTTGTCTTGTCTTATCTTATCTTGTCTTGTCTTGTCTTGTCTTGTCTTGTCTTGTCTTGTCTTCTCTTGTCTTGTCTTGTCTTGTCTCGCCTTGTCTTGTCCTTTCTCGTCCTATCTTATCTTATCTTATCTTATCTTATCTTATCTTATCTTATCTTGTCTTGTCTTGTCTTGTCTTGTCTTGTCTCGTCTCGTCTCGTCTCGTCTCGTCTCGTCTCGTCTCGTCTCGTCTCGTCTCGTCTCGTCTCGTCTCGTCTCATCTTATCTTATCTTATCTCGCCTTATCATGTCCTTTCTCGTCCTATCTTATCTTATCTTATCTTATCTTATCTTATCTTATCTTATCTTATCTTATCTTATCTTATCTTATCTTATCTTATCTTATCTTATCTTATCTTATCTTATCTTATCTTATCTTATCTTATCTTATCTTATCCTATCCTATCCTATCCTATCCTATCCTATCCTATCCTATCCTATCCTATCCTATCCTATCCTATCCTATCCTATCCTATCTTATCTTATCTTATCTTATCTTATCTTATCTTATCTTATCTTATCTTATCTTATCTTATCTTATCTTATCTTATCTTATCTTATCTTATCTTATCTTATCTTATCTTATCTTATCTTATCTTTTTTTTTTTTTTTTTTTTCAGCTTGATTTATACATTTTATTTATTTGAACATTTTATAGGGACACACATCTCACATGTAGCTCTGGGCTGTAACAAGTTAACATATCAACAATCATGAAGATAAATAACAATAATAATGATCAGTAGTATACATTATGATGGCCTTGAGATCTGAGTAAAAAAGAAACACAAATGCTATGACTGCAACTCTGTATCTGTCTTGGCAGCCTTACAGAAGTGATTTGCTATTTGCTTTTCTTTCAGCCTCTGGATTTCCAACCTGGAATTCCTAGATCGTCCTCCATCTAAATATTAAGCAATGATGGCTTTGCTTAATAATTCAATAAAATAATCTGGCACCTGGTTATAAAAGAGATCTGTTGCCTGACAATTATGATAAATTATCCGGGCTAATTTCTTATGTTCCTTGCCATCACGATCCAGTGGAAACAATCATCTGGGATAAGAATAATGGGTGATATATATTTCAACCCATCTGAATGCCACCAAGTTGGAAGGGAAAAAGCTCTCCTAAATTGCGCACATTCCATGAATCTAGCATGAACTGTGCAGATACACAACTAAGCATTCCTCATACCATACTATAACAAATCGGGTGCAAATATCTGGGTAACCGCTACAAATACAAGGCAAGGAATACAGCGAAGTCGGGCTCCTTGGTGCCATCTAGTGGCCATTGAGATTTTTTATCCCCCCCCCCACCAAGCCCACAACTCCCAGAATTCCTTGCCTGAGTGACCCATAAGGCTAAACAGGAATTATGGGAATTGAAGTCCAATAATCTTATAGCCTTAACCTCGGCGTAAATTAGCCCACTCAAACCATTTAATGATATAATGTAAAGAGGCTAAGGAAAACCTTGCTAAGAAAACTGCAGGACGTATCCGAGAATCGGAAACGACTGAATGGGGGGAAAAATGCTACATCCTCAGAGTCCGCACCACTGTGGCAAAGCGGTATTTCTTTTTTTTTTTTTTTTTTTTTTTTTTTTTATAAATTCTTTTATTAAAACAATCAGCATTGGACATAAAAACATATTATGCAGCAATCAACATGATACCTGGTATACAATACTAATTATTAGTCTTTGAAAACGTCTGAATTAGTAAGCCTTTTCCCCCCCCCACCCCTCGCGTCTAGTCTCAACTATACTCCTGTTACATTTTGTTTGATTGGCGTTTCTCTTATCTGTTTCAAAATTAATGTGGTCAACATTAAACATAAGATCTTATTGCTAAACAACCCTCCTAGAACATAGCATACAACATTAGGTATTAATCTTTGTAAACATCTGTTTTAGTAAACGTTCTACCCTCCTCCCTTGCATCTTCAAGTATAATCCGAATACATTTTGTTGGATTGGTGTTTCTCTTATATATGGTCTATCTACTGTTTCTAGTCTATCGCCTATTGTATGTTTGCGCTTCTGACTTGATTTCATCCCATTACTAGTGCAATCTTTTATAGTCCCTAACCATAGGTCCTGAGGTGAGAGTTTCATATCCTGAGGTAGAGATTCAGTCTACTTTAGCAATATTAAAGCAAACATCATTAGTCATAAGGTTATGTTAAGAGGCATTAGTTATAGAACATATACATTCAACATTGGGTGTTAGTTTTTGTAAACCTTTGATTTGTTAACCCTTCTTCCCTCCTCCCGTCGAGCCCTAGCTGAAAGCCAGCTGCATTCTGTTTGATTGGTGTCTCTCTTGGATATAGTCTATCCACTGTTTCCAGTCCATCACAAATTGTTCATTGGAGCGATTTTTCAAATATGCCGATATTTTTGCCATTTCCGCCAGATTTGTTACTTTCACAGTCCATTCTTCAATAGGCGGTATTTCTGGATTCTTCCAGTACTGTCCCACCAATAATCTTGCTGCTGTAATTAAGTTCAAAAATAAATTTGACTCTGAGGTAGTGATGTCTTCTGTGATCCCTAACAAAAAAGCCTGAGATAGAAATTCTATACGCTTTTTGAAAATAGTTTGGAGTGTCCACCATATCTTCCTCCAGAATGCTTTGATTTTTCTGCATGCCCACCATATGTGAAAGTAAGTAGCCTCCCCATCTCCGCACCTCCAGCATTTGGGCTGGGTGCCCGGGTAGATGAGTGATATTTTTTTCGGGTCAAGATGCCATCTATAGAACATCTTGTAGAAGTTTTCCCTTAAGTGTTGCGATTTCGTGAATTCTACATTCCTCACCCAGATTTTCTCCCACGTGTCTATGGCTATAGAGTGTCTGAAGTCTTGCGCCCATTTTATCATACAGTTCTTGACTAGCTCGGTTTCAGAGTCCATTTCTATCAGAATGCTGTACACTCGTTTGATGTGCCTAATCCCCTGCTCTCTGATCTGTTTAATTAGGTTCTCGTCATTCTGGGAGAAGCCCTTCTTCTTGTCTTTACGCCACCTTGACTGTAGTTGTATATATGATAGCCAATTACTTCCTATTCCTCTGTTTGCCAGCGTTGCTTGAGATTTCAAGAGGAACCCGTTTTCTTCTCCCAGTACAAGTTCACTGTAGGGCACCACTTCTTGCCCCTGGGCTGTGTTCATATCTCCTGTTGCGTGTCCAGGGATCGTCCAAATGGGAATCTTGTCGTGTAGGAGGTGCTTATATTTCTTCCAGACCCATAGCAATGGGATTCGTAGTGGGTTCTCCTTGAAGTTCCTATCTGCCTTTTTGTCGTATATTAGGTATGCGTGCCAGCCGAATCGTAGACCATGCCCCTCCACATTCAGAACTCTATCATTTGTCATGTTGATCCAGTCACTAACCGCCACCAACGTTGCAGCATAGTAATATAGCTTTAGATTAGGCATTTTGAGTCCCCCCCTCTCCCTTGCGTCTTGGATGATTTTTAGTTTCACCCTCGGTCTCTTGTCGTCCCAAATAAATCTGTTGATGCCTTTCTGCCAATTGTCTAAGTCCGCATCCTTCTTGAGTATGGGTAGCATTTGAAAGAGAAATAAAAATCTGGGTAATACATTCATCTTTACTGTCGCTATCCTGCCGAGCAGGGACAGACGTAACGATTTCCACCTTTCCAGGTCTGCTTGTATCTTATTCCACAGGACCTCGTAGTTATTCTTGTATAATTTCGCATTTGTTGATTCTATCTCCACTCCTAAGTATTTGACTTTCTTGACTATTTCACAACCCGTTATTCTTTCCAGGTTCCGTCTTGCTTTGTTGTCTAGGTTTTTGGCTAGCATCTTTGTTTTTGATATATTTACTTTGAAGCCTGACACCCTACCATAGTCCTCCATTATCTCCATCAATTTCCTTGCTGACTGTGCTGGTTGCGACATTGTCACCAGCAGGTCATCCGCAAAGGCACATAGTTTGTATTCTTGTTGTTTAATCTGTATGCCCTGTACATCCTCTGCCGCTCTTATTCTGTTCAGTAAAATTTCCAGTGTTAGGACAAATAACAGGGGGGACAGCGGGCAGCCCTGTCTCGTGCCTCTCTCTATATTAAATGAGTCTGTTAAGTCTCCATTGACAATGATCTGGCCTGTTTGTTTCTGGTAAATTGCCGTTATGGAGTTGAAGAACTGTGCTCCCATTTTCATCTTCAGGATCAAGTTCGTCAGGAACGGCCAATTCAGTCTGTCGAAGGCTTTTTCTGCATCCACAAACATTAGAGCGGCGGGTATCTGGTTGTGCCTTTGCAGGTACTCTATTATGTTCAACAGCTGCCTCACGTTGGTTTTCATCTGGCGTCCTTGTATAAATCCCCTTTGGTCCGGGTGTATTGTTTTTTGTAGAACAGTCATTAGTCTATTGGCCAAAATTTTTTTTTGTGAAGATTTTATAATCTGTGTTTAGTAGTGAGATGGGCCTGTAGTTTGCGGGCTGTGTGTCGTCTTTCCCCTCCTTTGGGATTAATGAGATGTAGGCTGTTTTCCAGGATGGTGGGACCTGGCCTCCTTCTTGAATGCTGGCAAATAGCTTTCTGAGGGGTTCTAGCATCTCCTCTTGTAGATGCTTGTAGTAGGTCGCTGTCATCCCATCCGTCCCAGGCGATTTTCCTGCTTTCAGTTGTGTGATCACTGAGTGTATTTCCTCCTTTGTGATTAAGGCATTCAGGGCTTCTCTTTGTGTGTCGGTAATCGCCTGTATCTTTTCGTTTTGTAGGAATTCATCTATCTCTTTGTCTTGTATCTTATCCTCGGCATATAGTTTCGAGTAGAACTCTGTGAAGGCTGTCTTGATGGTTTTTTGTCGGAATTCTAGCTTGCCTTTGTATTCTATCTTTTCAATTATGCGGGACTTCTGTTTCTTTCTTATAGTGTAGGCTAGCCAGCGGCCCGGTTTGTTGGCCTTGCAGAATGTCTTATGTTTTGCATATTGTATATTCCTTGCAACTTGGTCCGCCATCAACATGTCAAATTGCTTTCTTAAGATCTTGAGTCCTTCTTTGGCGACTTTGTCTTCTGGTCTTTTTATCAGTAGCCGCTCCATTTTACTTATCTCATTTTCTAACTCTTTTCTTTTTTGTTCTTGTTGGCGCCAGTGCCAGCTATTCATGGATATGAGGATCCCTCGCATGTACACCTTGCTGCCGTCCCAGATCTGTTCTATTGGTGTTCCGTTGTTCATATGTGTGCTGAAGTATTCCTTCATAGCTTTTTTGCATTCCGCCACCTTGTCTCCGTGTCTAAACAGGTTTTCATTGATTCTCCAGGACCTCCTCTGTGTCTGGCCGTGTCTTAGCTCCATCCTCACAGGGTTGTGGTCCGTCAGAGCTTTGGGTAGGATTTCCACCGCGTTTAGACGAGTTAGCAAGTCACTAGAAGTTAATATAAAGTCAATTCTGGAGAAGGATTGATGTCTGCCAGAGAAGAAGGTGAATTCTTGTTCTCTGCCATGTCTTTTCCTCCATACATCTGTCAGTTCGAGATCCTCCTTCATGTCAAAGAAGGATTTAGGCAACTTGGAGTGTTTTTGTGGGTTCGGTGCAGTTCTTTTTTTGTCTAGAGCGGTCTCTATGACCCCGTTCCAGTCGCCCATGATGATGTAAGATCTGTAGTTAAGTTGTGTTATTTTCTTGTGTAGCTTTTTGTAGAATTTGCCTTGCTGCTGATTTGGTGCATATATGCCCATTACTAGAATCTTCTTGTCTTCCTGTGTTATTTCAATTGCCAGGTATCTACCTTGGGGGTCGGATTCTATTAGCTTCGCCATTATATGTTTCTTTACGTATATAACAATCCCGTTCTTTTTTCTTGGCGCCGCTGCCACAAATTGCGCACCTAGTTTGTGGCTGGTCAGATATTTCTGGTCTGCTGCCCTGATGTGTGTTTCTTGTAAGCAAATTATGTCGTTTCCTCCATGAAACAGATAATGAAATATTTTCCTCCTTTTCTGTGGAGAGTTTAGTCCGTTAACGTTCCATGTCAAGTATTTAGTCGTCATCGTCGGTTTCAGGATACTCTTCCGAGACCGCTTTCATTCTATCTCCTGTGATAGTCTTTGGTCTCGCTCCCATGGTATCCGAGTTTGTGTTCGAGTTGCATATAGGGATCGCGTCGTGTTGATCTGTGCGTTTGGTGGTGGATCTTGTTATCCTGCCCTCTGCAATCTGACTTGTTCCCTTGTTGTTGTTGTTGCTTCCTGTTCTCTGTGTCGTCGTGTCTCTAGTTGGTCCTTTCCTTTCTCGTGTTCTTGCAGCAGTCTGTCGGTCTGGTGGATTTTCTGCGTCTTCTCTCGTGGCGTATTGGGATCCCTCCGGCCTCAGCTCCTTTTCCAGGAATTCTCTGGCTTGTTGAACCGAGTTCAGTTGATGTCTTTTATTTTTATAGTAGAATGTCATCCCCGTGGGGGTTTCCCATCTGAATCGCAAGGCACGTGATCTCAGTTCGTCGACCAGGAACTTATATTCCTTTCTGTCTCGCAGCATCGTCTGGGGGATCTCTTTCAGTACTTTCACTTCTTGCCCCTTTATGTATAAACTCTTGTGGTAAGATGTGGCTGAGATGCGATTCCGGAATCCCTGCGTCACAAAGCGGATGACCACGTCCCTTGGTTGGTGTCTGTTTGTTGTCGTCCGTGCGCCCACTCTGTTGATTCTGTCAATTTGCCATTCGATAGCTGAGGCTGGTAGTCCCAGAAATGCTGCCAGGGCCTCTATAAAGGTTCCGGCCAGGCTTCCTTGGGTTTCGTCTGATGTCTCTTTCAGGCCCCTGAACCTGATTGTGGTCGCAAGTTGCCAGTACTGTATCGTGGTGGTTTGGTCTTGGTTCACCCCTCTCATCTCTGCTATCTCTGTTCTCTGGCCTTCTACTTGATTCTCCACTTTCTCCATCCGCTTGTCCACCTTCTCCCTGATTTCCTGGAAGTT
Source organism: Bothrops alternatus (assembly GCA_034064705.1). Classification (NCBI taxonomy): domain Eukaryota; kingdom Metazoa; phylum Chordata; class Lepidosauria; order Squamata; family Viperidae; genus Bothrops; species Bothrops alternatus. The sequence continues at coordinate 1,064,242 of JARGCV010000216.1, forward strand.
TTTCTCCATTTCCTCCCCTACTTCCTTGTAGTGTGTTTGCATTGCCTCCTTCATTTGCTCCAAATCTGCAGCTATCGCCTTGCGTTGCTCCTCCCATTTTCTCTCTAGCTCTCTACCTTGGTTTTGCAGCATTTGTTTTGTATCGTTGTGACTTTTCGCCATCTGTGTGCCCATTTCCACCAACCTCTTATCCATTCCATCCATCCTTTCAACCAGCATTTCTTGTAACTTTTGTATCATATGTACTGTTGGGTTGGCTTGTGGGGGTGTATTGTTCTGGGTGTCCGCATTTGGATGGGAGGGTGTGGGGATGGGTGGAGTAGTTCCTGATGGTTTAGTACGCTGGGCTGTGGAGGATATAACTCCCTTCGTTTGTGTCAGTGTGGTCTGTTTGGAGGCCATCTTGAGCTTGTCCTCCCTTTATCCAGGCACTGTTTTGGTTTTGGTTTCCAGCTTGGGCTAGGGTGGGCACTAGACTGCGATTTGGTGTTGGTTCAGTAATCTGTCCTTTCAGTGGGAGGGGGGGTTCAGGGTTCAGGCAGTGCAGGACTAGGGGCCTGTAGGCAGGGAGGTCTGTCTGTGGTCAAGGAGTCTGTTCAGAGCCTCTGCCTGTCTGTGATTCCAGGCCCCTTCTGCCTTCCCTCAACGGCCGCCCTGGATGTCTTTTAGTTTTCTTCTTACGCCCACCTTCCTCCCTGGTGGGTTCTGCTCTCTTCAGTGTCCCTGGGGCTCCCGTTCTGGGGGATCTGGGACACAGCTTGTGGGGTATCTCTCCCCCGTCCCTCTGTTCCCCAGGGTACCCTTTCCCTGTGTCCTCTCCCACTGTCTGCTTTCCTGCTTCTTCCCACTTGATTCTTCTCTCCTCCCCTTTATTGTTCTGGCTTGCCTGTATTCAGCTCCGTTGATTGCCTCCGTCCTTTTCTGTCGCTTCAGGCCGCTCCGCTGCCCTCTCGGCTATTCCACCCTCTTCGGCTCTTCTGGGGGCCCTTTCCAGTTTGGGAGACCCCCCCAGTTGCCTTCGCCCCTCCTGCCTATGTCTCTCTCGCTTCTCTCTCACCCGTTCTCCGCCGCTTGGGGCCTCCTCCCTTTGTCCGGCTGCCCCCGGCCCTCTCCTCTTCCGATTCCTGCTGCCGGCTCTCACCTCCGCTCTCGCGTTCTTCCTCGCCCCCTGGGGCTCGTCTGGGGGCCGTCTCCCGGTCTGCTGGCTCTCCCGGTGGCCGCTGCTGCCGTCGCCGATGCCTTCCTCCGTCCTCTCTCTCCGTTCCGGTCGAGCCCGTTCTGCAGCGCAGCGCAGCAGCGGCCGCGCGGCCTCTTCCTTGGGCCTGTCGGCCGGCTAGCCGGCCGCCGCCGGCTTCTTCGGCCTCGTCCGCTGCCTTACCCGGTCTCTTGGCGGCGAATTCCGCCTCGCCGGGTCCGTCTGCGTGTCTTCTATTCCTGCGCCTCCTTTCACGGCTCCTCACTCTGCCTTCGGATCGGATTTTTGCCCAAAAAGGGAAAGCCCCGTCTCGGAGCTTTCTCCGGCTGCGTCCGATCCGCGCGGCCGGAAACCGGAAGTCAAAGCGGTATTTCTTGAGATCACTTTACATGAAGGCAAAATAAACCCCAAAACTCTCCAAAACAGTGATTAGGACGGTGCGGGGGGGAGGAGGGAAAATTCATCTTCTTGAATGGGAGAAAGCAAACCAACTCAGGAGCAACGTGCCAACCTTCCTCTTATCTTATCTTATCTTATCTTATCTTACCTTACCTTATCTTATCTTATCTTATCTTAATTGTTTTCTTGCCTTGTGTTGTCTTGTTTTATCTTTTCCTTTCTCGTCCTGTCTCGCCTTATCTTATCTTATCTTATCTTATCTTGTCTTGTCTTGTCTTGTCTTGTCTTGTCTTGTCTTGTCTTGTCTTGTCTTGTCTTGTCTTGTCTTGTCTTGTCTTGTCTTGTCTTGTCTTGTTGTCTTGTCTTACCTTATCTTGTCCTGTCTCATCCTATCTTATCTTATCTTATCTTGTCTTGTCTTGTCTTGTCTTGTCTTGTCTTGTCTTGTCTTGTCTTGTCTTGTCTTGTCTTGCCTTGCCTTGCCTTGCCTTGCCTTGCCTTGCCTTGCCTTGCCTTGCCTTATCTATCTTATCTTATCTTATCTTGTCTTGTCTTGTCTTGTCTTGTCTTGTCTTGTCTTGTCTTGTCTTGTCTTGTCTTGTCTTGTCTTGTCTTGTCTCGCCTTGTCTTGTCCTTTCTCGTCCTATCTTATCTTATCTTATCTTATCTTATCTTATCTTATCTTATCTTATCTCATCTCATCTCATCTCATCTCATCTCATCTCATCTCATCTCATCTCATCTCATCTCATCTCATCTCATCTTATCTTACCTTACCTTGTCCTCTCTCGTCCTTTCTCGTCCTTTCTCGTCCTATCTTATCTTATCTTATCTTATCTTATCTTATCTTATCTTATCTTATCTTATCTTATCTTATCTTATCTTATCTTATCTTGTCTTGTCTTGTCTTGTCTTGTCTTGTCTTGTCTTGTCTTGTCTTGTCTTGTCTTGTCTTGTCTCGTCTCGTCTCGTCTCGTCTCGCCTCGTCTCGTCTCGTCTCGTCTCGTCTCGTCTCGTCTTGCCTTGCCTTGTCCTGTCTTATCTTATCTTATCTTATCTTATCTTATCTTATCTTATCTTATCTTATCTTATCTTATCTTATCTTATCTTATCTTATCTTATCTTATCTTATCTTATCTTATCTTATCTTATCTTATCTTACCTTACCTTACCTTACCTTACCTTACCTTACCTTACCTTACCTTACCTTACCTTACCTTATCCTGTCCTGTCCTGTCCTGTCCTGTCCTGTCCTGTCCTGTCCTGTCTTGTCTTGTCTTGTCTTGTCTTGTCTTGTCTTGTCTTCTCTTCTCTTCTCTTGTCTTCTCTTGTCTTGTCTTGTCTTGTCTTGTCTTGTCTTGTCTTGTCTTGTCTTGTCTTGTCTTGTCTTGTCTTGTCTTGTCTTGTCTTGTCTTGTCTTGTCTTGTCTTGCCTTGTCTTGCCTTCTCTTGTCTTGCCTTGTTGTCTTGTCTTACCTCATCTTGTCCTGTCTCATCCTATCTTATCTTATCTTGTCTTGTCTTCTCTTCTCTTCTCTTCTCTTGTCTTGTCTTGTCTTGTCTTGCCTTGCCTTGCCTTGCCTTGCCTTGCCTTATCTATCTTATCTTATCTTATCTTATCTTATCTTATCTTATCTTATCTTATCTTATCTTATCTTATCTTATCTTATCTTACCTTATCTTATCTTATCTTATCTTATCTTATCTTATCTTATCTTATCTTATCTTATCTTATCTTATCTTAATTGTTTTCTTGCCTTGTGTTGTCTTGTTTTATCTTTTCCTTTCTCGTCCTGTCTCGCCTTATCTTATCTTATCTTATCTTATCTTATCTTATCTTGTCTTGTCTTGTCTTGTCTTGTCTTGTCTTGTCTTGTCTTGTCTTGTCTCGCCTTGTCTTGTCCTTTCTCGTCCTATCTTATCTTATCTTATCTTATCTTATCTTATCTTATCTTATCTTATCTTATCTTATCTTATCTTGTCTTGTCTTGTCTTGTCTTGTCTTGTCTTGTCTTGTCTCGTCTCGTCTCGTCTCGTCTCGTCTCGCCTCGTCTCGTCTCGTCTCGTCTTGTCTCGCCTTGCCTTGTCCTGTCTTATCTTATCTTATCTTATCTTATCTTATCTTATCTTATCTTATCTTATCTTATCTTATCTTATCTTATCTTACCTTACCTTACCTTACCTTACCTTACCTTACCTTACCTTACCTTACCTTGTCCTGTCCTGTCCTGTCCTGTCCTGTCCTGTCCTGTCTTGTCTTGTCTTGTCTTGTCTTGTCTTGTCTTGTCTTCTCTTGTCTTCTCTTGTCTTGTCTTGTCTTGTCTTGTCTTGTCTTGTCTTGTCTTGTCTTGTCTTGTCTTGTCTTGCCTTGTCTTGCCTTGTCTTGCCTTCTCTTGTCTTGCCTTGTTGTCTTGTCTTACCTCATCTTGTCCTGTCTCATCCTATCTTATCTTCTCTTGTCTTGTCTTGTCTTCTCTTCTCTTCTCTTGTCTTGTCTTGTCTTGTCTTGTCTTGTCTTGCCTTGCCTTGCCTTGCCTTGCCTTATCTATCTTATCTTATCTTATCTTATCTTATCTTATCTTATCTTATCTTATCTTATCTTATCTTATCTTATCTTATCTTATCTTATCTTATCTTATCTTATCTTATCTTATCTTATCTTATCTTATCTTATCTTATCTTATCTTATCTTATCTTATCTTATCTTATCTTAATTGTTTTCTTGCCTTGTGTTGTCTTGTTTTATCTTTTCCTTTCTCGTCCTGTCTCGCCTTATCTTATCTTATCTTATCTTATCTTATCTTATCTTGTCTTGTCTTGTCTTGTCTTGTCTTGTCTTGTCTTGTCTTGTCTTGTCTTGTCTTGTCTTGTCTTGTCTTGTCTTGTCTTGTTGTCTTGTCTTACCTTATCTTGTCCTGTCTCATCCTATCTTATCTTATCTTGTCTTGTCTTGTCTTGTCTTGTCTTGTCTTGTCTTGTCTTGTCTTGTCTTGTCTTGTCTTGTCTTGTCTTGCCTTGCCTTGCCTTGCCTTGCCTTGCCTTATCTATCTTATCTTATCTTATCTTATCTTGTCTTGTCTTGTCTTGTCTTGTCTTGTCTTGTCTTGTCTTGTCTTGTCTTGTCTCGCCTTGTCTTGTCCTTTCTCGTCCTATCTTATCTTATCTTATCTTATCTTATCTTATCTTATCTTATCTTATCTCATCTCATCTCATCTCATCTCATCTCATCTCATCTCATCTCATCTCATCTCATCTTATCTCATCTTATCTTACCTTACCTTGTCCTCTCTCGTCCTTTCTCGTCCTTTCTCGTCCTTTCTCGTCCTATCTTATCTTATCTTATCTTATCTTATCTTATCTTATCTTATCTTATCTTATCTTATCTTATCTTATCTTATCTTATCTTATCTTATCTTGTCTCGTCTCGTCTCGTCTCGTCTCGTCTCGTCTCGTCTCGTCTCGTCTCGTCTCGTCTCGTCTCGCCTCGCCTCGTCCTGTCTTGTCTTATCTTATCTTATCTTATCTTATCTTATCTTATCTTATCTTATCTTATCTTATCTTATCTTATCTTATCTTATCTTATCTTATCTTACCTTACCTTACCTTACCTTACCTTACCTTACCTTACCTTACCTTACCTTACCTTACCTTACCTTACCTTACCTTACCTTACCTTACCTTACCTTACCTTACCTTGTCCTGTCCTGTCCTGTCCTGTCCTGTCCTGTCCTGTCCTGTCCTGTCCTGTCCTGTCCTGTCCTGTCCTGTCTTGTCTTGTCTTGTCTTGTCTTGTCTTGTCTTGTCTTGTCTTGTCTTGTCTTGTCTTGTCTTGTCTTGTCTTGTCTTGTCTTCTCTTGTCTTGTCTTGTCTTGTCTTGTCTTGTCTTGTCTTGCCTTGTCTTGTCTTGCCTTGTTGTCTTGTCTTACCTCATCTTGTCCTGTCTCATCCTATCTTATCTTATCTTATCTTGTCTTGTCTTCTCTTCTCTTCTCTTCTCTTGTCTTGTCTTGTCTTGTCTTGCCTTGCCTTGCCTTGCCTTGCCTTGCCTTATCTATCTTATCTTATCTTATCTTATCTTATCTTATCTTGCCTTGTCTTGTCTTGTCTTGTCTTGTCTTCTCTTGTCTTGTCTTGTCTTGTCTCGCCTTGTCTTGTCCTTTCTCGTCCTATCTTATCTTATCTTATCTTATCTTATCTTATCTTATCTTGTCTTGTCTTGTCTTGTCTTGTCTTGTCTTGTCTCGTCTCGTCTCGTCTCGTCTCGTCTCGTCTCGTCTCGTCTCGTCTTATCTTATCTTAATTGTTTTCTTCCCTTGTGTTGTCTTGTTTTATCTTTTCCTTTCTCGTCCTGTCTCGCCTTATCTTATCTTGTCTTGTCTTGTCTTGTCTTGTCTTGTCTTGTCTTGTCTTGTCTTGTCTTGTCTTGTCTTGTCTTGTCTTGTCTTGTCTTGTCTTGTCTTCTCTTGTTGTCTTGTCTTACCTTATCTTGTCCTGTCTCATCCTATCTTATCTTATCTTGTCTTGTCTTGTCTTGTCTTGTCTTGTCTTGTCTTGTCTTGTCTTGTCTTGTCTTGTCTTGTCTTGTTTTGTCTTGTCTTGTCTTGTCTTGTCTTGTCTTGTCTTGTCTTGTCTTGTTTTGCCTTGCCTTGCCTTGCCTTGCCTTGCCTTATCTATCTTATCTTGTCTTGTCTTGTCTTGTCTTGTCTTGTCTTGTCTTGTCTTGTCTTGTCTTGTCTTGTCTTGTCTTGTCTTGTCTTGTCTTGTCTTGTCTTGTCTTGTCTTGTCTTGTCTTGTCTCGCCTTGTCTTGTCCTTTCTCGTCCTATCTTATCTTATCTTATCTTATCTTATCTTATCTTATCTTATCTCATCTCATCTCATCTCATCTCATCTCATCTCATCTCATCTCATCTCATCTCATCTCATCTCATCTCATCTCATCTCATCTTATCTCGTCTCGTCTCGTCTTGCCTTGCCTTGTCCTGTCTTATCTTATCTTATCTTATCTTATCTTATCTTATCTTATCTTATCTTATCTTATCTTATCTTATCTTATCTTATCTTACCTTATCTTATCTTATCTTATCTTATCTTATCTTACCTTACCTTACCTTACCTTACCTTACCTTACCTTACCTTACCTTACCTTACCTTACCTTACCTTACCTTACCTTACCTTGTCTTGTCCTGTCCTGTCCTGTCCTGTCCTGTCCTGTCCTGTCTTGTCTTGTCTTGTCTTGTCTTGTCTTCTCTTGTCTTGTCTTGTCTTGCCTTGTCTTGTCTTGCCTTGTTGTCTTGTCTTACCTCATCTTGTCCTGTCTCATCCTATCTTATCTTATCTTATCTTGTCTTGTCTTGTCTTGTCTTCTCTTGTCTTGTCTTGTCTTGTCTTGTCTTGTCTTGTCTCGCCTTGTCTTGTCCTTTCTCGTCCTATCTTATCTTATCTTATCTTATCTTATCTTATCTTATCTTATCTTACCTTATCTTACCTTACCTTACCTTACCTTACCTTACCCTACCCTATCCTATCCTATCCTATCCTATCCTATCCTATCCTATCCTATCCTATCCTATCCTATCCTATCCTATCCTATCCTATCCTATCCTATCCTATCCTATCCTATCCTATCTTATCTTATCTTATCTTATCTTATCTTATCTTATCTTATCTTATCTTATCTTATCTTATCTTATCTTATCTTATCTTATCTTATCTTATCTTACCTTATCTTATCTTATCTTAATTGTTTTCTTCCCTTGTGTTGTCTTGTTTTATCTTTTCCTTTCTCGTCCTGTCTCGCCTTATCTTATCTTGTCTTGTCTTGTCTTGTCTTGTCTTGTCTTGTCTTGTCTTGTCTTGTCTTGTCTTGTCTTGTCTTGTCTTGTCTTGTCTTGTCTTGTCTTGTCTTGTCTTGTTGTCTTGTCTTACCTTATCTTGTCCTGTCTCATCCTATCTTGTCTTGTCTTGTCTTGTCTTGTCTTGTCTTGTCTTGTCTTGTCTTGTCTTGTCTTGTCTTGTCTTGTCTTGTCTTGTCTTGTCTTGTCTTGTTTTGCCTTGCCTTGCCTTGCCTTGCCTTGCCTTGCCTTATCTATCTTATCTTGTCTTGTCTTGTCTTGTCTTGTCTTGTCTTGTCTTGTCTTGTCTTGTCTTGTCTTGTCTTGTCTTGTCTTGTCTTGTCTTGTCTTGTCTTGTCTTGTCTTGTCTTGTCTTGTCTTGTCTTGTCTTGTCTCGCCTTGTCTTGTCCTTTCTCGTCCTATCTTATCTTATCTTATCTTATCTTATCTTATCTTATCTCATCTCATCTCATCTCATCTCATCTCATCTCATCTCATCTCATCTCATCTCATCTCATCTTATCTCGTCTCGTCTCGTCTTGCCTTGCCTTGTCCTGTCTTATCTTATCTTATCTTATCTTATCTTATCTTATCTTATCTTATCTTACCTTACCTTACCTTACCTTACCTTACCTTACCTTACCTTACCTTACCTTACCTTACCTTACCTTACCTTACCTTACCTTACCTTACCTTACCTTACCTTACCTTACCTTACCTTACCTTACCTTACCTTACCTTACCTTATCTTATCTTGTCCTGTCCTGTCCTGTCCTGTCCTGTCCTGTCCTGTCCTGTCCTGTCTTGTCTTGTCTTGTCTTGTCTTGTCTTCTCTTGTCTTGTCTTGTCTTGCCTTGTCTTGTCTTGCCTTGTTGTCTTGTCTTACCTCATCTTGTCCTGTCTCATCCTATCTTATCTTATCTTATCTTGTCTTGTCTTGTCTTGTCTTCTCTTGTCTTGTCTTGTCTTGTCTTGTCTTGTCTTGTCTCGCCTTGTCTTGTCCTTTCTCGTCCTATCTTATCTTATCTTATCTTATCTTATCTTATCTTATCTTGTCTTGTCTTGTCTTGTCTTGTCTTGTCTTGTCTTGTCTTGTCTTGTCTTGTCTTGTCTTGTCTTGTCTTGTCTTGTCTTGTCTTGTCTTGTCTTGTCTTGTCTTGTCTTGTCTTGTCTTGTCTTGTCTTGTCTTGTCTTGTCTTGTCTTGTCTTGTCTTGTCTTGTCTTGTTGTCTTGTCTTACCTTATCTTGTCCTGTCTCATCCTATCTTATCTTATCTTATCTTGTCTTGTCTTGTCTTGTCTTGTCTTGTCTTGTCTTGTCTTGTCTTGTCTTGTCTTGTCTTGTCTTGTCTTGTCTTGTCTTGCCTTGCCTTGCCTTGCCTTGCCTTATCTATCTTATCTTATCTTATCTTGTCTTGTCTTGTCTTGTCTTGTCTTGTCTTGCCTTGCCTTGCCTTGCCTTGCCTTGCCTTGCCTTATCTATCTTATCTTATCTTATCTTGTCTTGTCTTGTCTTGTCTTATCTTATCTTGTCTTGTCTTGTCTTGTCTTGTCTTGTCTTCTCTTGTCTTGTCTTGTCTTCTCTCGCCTTGTCTTGTCCTTTCTCGTCCTATCTTATCTTATCTTATCTTATCTTATCTTATCTTATCTCATCTCATCTCATCTCATCTCATCTCATCTCATCTCATCTCATCTCATCTCATCTCATCTCATCTCATCTTATCTCATCTTATCTTACCTTACCTTGTCCTCTCTCGTCCTTTCTCGTCCTTTCTCGTCCTATCTTATCTTATCTTATCTTATCTTATCTTATCTTATCTTATCTTATCTTATCTTATCTTATCTTATCTTATCCTATCTTATCCTATCCTATCTTATCCTATCCTATCCTATCCTATCCTATCCTATCCTATCCTATCCTATCCTATCCTATCCTATCCTATCCTATCCTATCCTATCCTATCTTATCTTATCTTATCTTATCTTATCTTATCTTATCTTATCTTATCTTATCTTAATTGTTTTCTTGCCTTGTGTTGTCTTGTTTTATCTTTTCCTTTCTCGTCCTGTCTCGCCTTATCTTATCTTATCTTATCTTGTCTTGTCTTATCTTGTCTTGTCTTGTCTTGTCTTGTCTCGTCTCGTCTCGTCTCGTCTCGTCTCGTCTCGTCTCGTCTCGTCTCATCTTATCTTATCTTATCTCGCCTTATCATGTCCTTTCTCGTCCTATCTTATCTTATCTTATCTTATCTTATCTTATCTTATCTTATCTTATCTTATCTTATCTTATCTTATCTTATCTTATCTTATCTTATCTTATCTTATCTTATCTTATCTTATCTTATCTTATCTTATCTTATCTTATCTTATCCTATCCTATCCTATCCTATCCTATCCTATCCTATCCTATCCTATCCTATCTTATCTTATCTTATCTTATCTTATCTTATCTTATCTTATCTTATCTTATCTTAATTGTTTTCTTGCCTTGTGTTGTCTTGTTTTATCTTTTCCTTTCTCGTCCTGTCTCGCCTTATCTTATCTTATCTTATCTTATCTTATCTTGTCTTGTCTTGTCTTGTCTTGTCTTGTCTTGTCTTGTCTTGTCTTGTCTTGTCTTGTCTTGTCTTGTCTTGTCTTGTCTTGTCTTGTCTTGTTGTCTTGTCTTACCTTATCTTGTCCTGTCTCATCCTATCTTATCTTATCTTATCTTGTCTTGTCTTGTCTTGTCTTGTCTTGTCTTGTCTTGTCTTGTCTTGTCTTGTCTTGTCTTGTCTTGTCTTGTCTTGTCTTGTCTTGTCTTGTCTTGCCTTGCCTTGCCTTGCCTTGCCTTGCCTTGCCTTATCTATCTTATCTTATCTTATCTTGTCTTGTCTTGTCTTGTCTTGTCTTGTCTCGCCTTGTCTTGTCCTTTCTCGTCCTATCTTATCTTATCTTATCTTATCTTATCTTATCTTATCTTATCTCATCTCATCTCATCTCATCTCATCTCATCTCATCTCATCTCATCTCATCTCATCTCATCTCATCTTATCTCATCTTATCTTACCTTACCTTGTCCTCTCTCGTCCTTTCTCGTCCTTTCTCGTCCTATCTTATCTTATCTTATCTTATCTTATCTTATCTTATCTTATCTTATCTTATCTTATCTTATCTTATCTTATCCTATCTTATCCTATCCTATCTTATCCTATCCTATCCTATCCTATCCTATCCTATCCTATCCTATCCTATCCTATCCTATCCTATCCTATCTTATCTTATCTTATCTTATCTTATCTTATCTTATCTTATCTTATCTTATCTTATCTTAATTGTTTTCTTGCCTTGTGTTGTCTTGTTTTATCTTTTCCTTTCTCGTCCTGTCTCGCCTTATCTTATCTTATCTTATCTTGTCTTGTCTTATCTTGTCTTGTCTTGTCTTGTCTTGTCTCGTCTCGTCTCGTCTCGTCTCGTCTCGTCTCGTCTCGTCTCGTCTCGTCTCGTCTCATCTTATCTTATCTTATCTCGCCTTATCATGTCCTTTCTCGTCCTATCTTATCTTATCTTATCTTATCTTATCTTATCTTATCTTATCTTATCTTATCTTATCTTATCTTATCTTATCTTATCTTATCTTATCTTATCTTATCCTATCCTATCCTATCCTATCCTATCCTATCCTATCCTATCCTATCCTATCCTATCTTATCTTATCTTATCTTATCTTATCTTATCTTATCTTATCTTATCTTATCTTATCTTAATTGTTTTCTTGCCTTGTGTTGTCTTGTTTTATCTTTTCCTTTCTCGTCCTGTCTCGCCTTATCTTATCTTATCTTATCTTATCTTATCTTGTCTTGTCTTGTCTTGTCTTGTCTTGTCTTGTCTTGTCTTGTCTTGTCTTGTCTTGTCTTGTCTTGTCTTGTCTTGTCTTGTTGTCTTGTCTTACCTTATCTTGTCCTGTCTCATCCTATCTTATCTTATCTTATCTTGTCTTGTCTTGTCTTGTCTTGTCTTGTCTTGTCTTGTCTTGTCTTGTCTTGTCTTGTCTTGTCTTGTCTTGTCTTGTCTTGCCTTGCCTTGCCTTGCCTTGCCTTGCCTTGCCTTATCTATCTTATCTTATCTTATCTTGTCTTGTCTTGTCTTGTCTTGTCTTGTCTCGCCTTGTCTTGTCCTTTCTCGTCCTATCTTATCTTATCTTATCTTATCTTATCTTATCTTATCTTATCTCATCTCATCTCATCTCATCTCATCTCATCTCATCTCATCTCATCTCATCTCATCTCATCTCATCTCATCTCATCTCATCTCATCTTATCTTACCTTACCTTGTCCTCTCTCGTCCTTTCTCGTCCTTTCTCGTCCTATCTTATCTTATCTTATCTTATCTTATCTTATCTTATCTTATCTTATCTTATCTTATCTTATCTTATCTTATCTTATCTTATCTTATCTTATCTTATCTTATCTTATCTTATCTTATCTTATCTTATCTTATCTTATCTTATCTTATCTTATCTTATCTTATCTTATCTTGTCTTGTCTCGTCTCGTCTCGTCTCGTCTCGTCTCGCCTTGCCTTGTCCTGTCTTATCTTATCTTATCTTATCTTATCTTATCTTATCTTATCTTATCTTATCTTATCTTATCTTATCTTACCTTACCTTACCTTACCTTACCTTACCTTACCTTACCTTACCTTACCTTACCTTACCTTACCTTACCTTACCTTACCTTACCTTACCTTACCTTGTCCTGTCCTGTCCTGTCCTGTCCTGTCCTGTCCTGTCTTGTCTTGTCTTGTCTTGTCTTGTCTTGTCTTGTCTTGTCTTGTCTTGTCTTGTCTTGTCTTCTCTTGTCTTGTCTTGTCTTGTCTTGTCTTGTCTTGCCTTGTCTTGTCTTGCCTTGTTGTCTTGTCTTACCTCATCTTGTCCTGTCTCATCCTATCTTATCTTATCTTATCTTGTCTTGTCTTGTCTTCTCTTCTCTTCTCTTGTCTTGTCTTGCCTTGCCTTGCCTTGCCTTGCCTTATCTATCTTATCTTATCTTATCTTATCTTATCTTGTCTTGTCTTGTCTTGTCTTGTCTTGTCTTGTCTTGTCTTGTCTTGTCTTGTCTTGTCTTGTCTTGTCTTGTCTTCTCTTGTCTTGTCTTGTCTTGTCTTGTCTCGCCTTGTCTTGTCCTTTCTCGTCCTATCTTATCTTATCTTATCTTATCTTATCTTATCTTATCTTATCTTATCTTATCTTATCTTATCTTGTCTTGTCTTGTCTTGTCTTGTCTTGTCTCGTCTCGTCTCTTCTCGTCTCGTCTCGTCTCGTCTCGTCTCGTCTCATCTCATCTTATCTTATCTTATCTCGCCTTATCATGTCCTTTCTCATCCTATCTTATCTTATCTTATCTTATCTTATCTTATCTTATCTTATCTTATCTTATCTTATCTTATCTTATCTTATCTTATCTTATCTTATCTTATCTTATCTTATCTTATCTTATCTTATCTTATCTTATCTTATCTTATCTTATCTTATCTTATCTTATCTTACCTTACCTTACCTTACCTTACCTTACCTTACCTTACCTTACCTTACCTTACCTTACCTTACCTTACCTTACCCTACCCTACCCTACCCTACCCTACCCTACCCTACCCTACCCTACCCTACCCTACCCTACCCTACCCTACCCTATCCTATCCTATCTTATCTTATCTTATCTTATCTTATCTTATCTTATCTTATCTTATCTTATCTTATCTTATCTTATCTTATCTTATCTTATCTTATCTTACTTATCTTATCTTACCTTATCTTATCTTATCTTAATTGTTTTCTTCCCTTGTGTTGTCTTGTTTTATCTTTTCCTTTCTCGTCCTGTCTCGCCTTATCTTATCTTATCTTGTCTTGTCTTGTCTTGTCTTGTTGTCTTGTCTTACCTTATCTTGTCCTGTCTCATCCTATCTTATCTTATCTTATCTTGTCTTGTCTTGTCTTGTCTTGTCTTGTCTTGTCTTGTCTTGTCTTGTCTTGTCTTGTCTTGCCTTGCCTTGCCTTGCCTTGCCTTGCCTTATCTATATTATCTTGTCTTGTCTTGTCTTGTCTTGTCTTGTCTTATCTTGTCTTGTCTTGTCTTGTCTTGTCTTGTCTTGTCTTGTCTTGTCTTGTCTTGTCTTGTCTTGCCTTGCCTTGTCCTGTCTTATCTTATCTTATCTTATCTTATCTTATCTTATCTTATCTTATCTTATCTTATCTTATCTTATCTTATCTTATCTTATCTTATCTTATCTTATCTTATCTTATCTTATCTTATCTTATCTTATCTTATCTTATCTTATCTTATCTTATCTTATCTTATCTTATCTTATCTTATCTTATCTTATCTTATCTTAATTGTTTTCTTGCCTTGTGTTGTCTTGTTTTATCTTTTCCTTTCTCGTCCTGTCTCGCCTTATCTTATCTTATCTTATCTTATCTTGTCTTGTCTTGTCTTGTCTTGTCTTGTCTTGTCTTGTCTTGTCTTGTCTTGTCTTGTCTTGTCTTGTCTTGTCTTGTCTTGTCTTGTCTTGTCTTGTCTTGTCTTGTCTTGTCTTGTCTTGTCTTGTTGTCTTGTCTTACCTTATCTTGTCCTGTCTCATCCTATCTTATCTTGTCTTGTCTTGTCTTGTCTTGTCTTGTCTTGTCTTGTCTTGCCTTGCCTTGTCTTGTCTTGTCTTGTCTTGTTGTCTTGTCTTACCTTATCTTGTCCTGTCTCATCCTATCTTATCTTATCTTATCTTGTCTTGTCTTGTCTTGTCTTGTCTTGTCTTGTCTTGCCTTGCCTTGCCTTGCCTTGCCTTATCTATCTTATCTTGTCTTGTCTTGTCTTGTCTTGTCTTGTCTTGTCTTGTCTTGTCTTGTCTTGTCTTGTCTTGTCTTGTCTTGTCTCGCCTTGTCTTGTCCTTTCTCGTCCTATCTTATCTTATCTTATCTTATCTTATCTTATCTTATCTTATCTCATCTCATCTCATCTCATCTCATCTCATCTCATCTCATCTCATCTCATCTCATCTCGTCTCGTCTCGTCTCGTCTCGTCTCGCCTTGCCTTGTCCTGTCTTATCTTATCTTATCTTATCTTATCTTATCTTATCTTATCTTATCTTATCTTATCTTATCTTATCTTATCTTATCTTATCTTATCTTATCTTATCTTATCTTATCTTATCTTATCTTATCTTATCTTATCTTATCTTATCTTATCTTATCTTATCTTATCTTATCTTATCTTATCTTATCTTATCTTATCTTATCTTATCTTATCTTATCTTATCTTATCTTATCTTATCTTAATTGTTTTCTTGCCTTGTGTTGTCTTGTTTTATCTTTTCCTTTCTCGTCCTGTCTCGCCTTATCTTATCTTATCTTGTCTTGTCTTGTCTTGTCTTGTCTTGTCTTGTCTTGTCTTGTCTTGTCTTGTCTTGTCTTGTCTTGTCTTGTCTTGTCTTGTCTTGTCTTGTCTTGTCTTGTCTCGTCTTGTCTTGTCTTGTCTTGTCTTGTTGTCTTGTCTTACCTTATCTTGTCCTGTCTCATCCTATCTTATCTTATCTTATCTTATCTTGTCTTGTCTTGTCTTGTCTTGTCTTGTCGTGTCTTGTCTTGCCTTGCCTTGCCTTGCCTTGCCTTGCCTTATCTATCTTATCTTATCTTATCTTGTCTTGTCTTGTCTTGTCTTGTCTTGTCTTGTCTTGTCTTGTCTTGTCTTGTCTCGCCTTGTCTTGTCCTTTCTCGTCCTATCTTATCTTATCTTATCTTATCTTATCTTATCTTATCTTATCTTATCTTGTCTTGTCTTGTCTTGTCTCGTCTCGTCTCGTCTCGTCTCGTCTCGTCTCGTCTCGTCTCGTCTCGTCTCGTCTCGTCTTATCTTATATTATCTCGCCTTATCATGTCCTTTCTCGTCCTATCTTATCTTATCTTATCTTATCTTATCTTATCTTATCTTATCTTATCTTATCTTATCTTATCTTATCTTATCTTATCTTATCTTATCTTATCTTATCTTATCTTATCTTATCTTATCTTATCTTATCTTATCTTATCTTATCTTACCTTACCTTACCTTACCTTACCTTACCTTACCTTACCTTACCTTACCTTACCTTACCTTACCTTACCTTACCTTACCTTACCTTACCTTACCTTACCTTACCTTACCTTACCTTATCCTATCCTATCCTATCCTATCCTATCCTATCCTATCCTATCCTATCCTATCCTATCCTATCCTATCCTATCCTATCCTATCCTATCCTATCCTATCCTATCCTATCTTATCTTATCTTATCTTATCTTATCTTATCTTATCTTATCTTATCTTATCTTATCTTATCTTATCTTATCTTATCTTAATTGTTTTCTTGCCTTGTGTTATCTTGTTTTATCTTTTCCTTTCTCGTCCTGTCTCGCCTTATCTTATCTTGTCTTGTCTTGTCTTGTCTTGTCTTGTCTTGTCTTGTCTTGTCTTGTCTTGTCTTGTCTTGTCTTGTCTTGTCTTGTCTTGTCTTGTCTTGTCTTGTCTTGTCTTGTCTTGTCTTGTCTTGTCTTGTTGTCTTGTCTTACCTTATCTTGTCCTGTCTCATCCTATCTTATCCTATCTTATCTTGTCTTGTCTTGTCTTGTCTTGTCTTGTCTTGTCTTGTCTTGTCTTGTCTTGTCTTGTCTTGTCTTGTCTTGTCTTGTCTTGTCTTGTCTTGTCTTGTCTTGTCTTGCCTTGCCTTGCCTTGCCTTGCCTTGCCTTATCTATCTTATCTTATCTTATCTTATCTTATCTTATCTTATCTTATCTTATCTTATCTTATCTTATCTTATCTTATCTTATCTTATCTTATCTTATCTTATCTTATCTTATCTTATCTTATCTTACCTTACCTTACCTTACCTCACCTCACCTCACCTCACCTCACCTCACCTCACCTTACCTTACCTTACCTTACCTTACCTTACCTTACCTTACCTTACCTTACCTTACCTTACCTTACCTTACCTTACCTTGTCCTGTCCTGTCCTGTCCTGTCCTGTCCTGTCCTGTCCTGTCCTGTCCTGTCCTGTCCTGTCCTGTCCTGTCTTGTCTTGTCTTGTCTTGTCTTGTCTTGTCTTGTCTTGTCTTGTCTTGTCTTGTCTTGTCTTGTCTTGTCTTGTCTTGTCTTGTCTTGTCTTGTCTTGTCTTGTCTTGTCTTGTCTTGTCTTGTCTTGCCTTGCCTTGTCTTGTCTTGCCTTGTTGTCTTGTCTTACCTCATCTTGTCCTGTCTCATCCTATCTTATCTTATCTTATCTTATCTTATCTTATCTTATCTTATCTTATCTTATCTTGTCTTGTCTTGTCTTGTCTTGCCTTGCCTTGCCTTGCCTTGCCTTGCCTTATCTATCTTATCTTATCTTGTCTTGTCTTGTCTTGTCTTGTCTTGTCTTGTCTTGTCTTGTCTTGTCTTGTCTTGTCTTGTCTTGTCTTGTCTTGTCTTGTCTTGTCTTGTCTTGTCTTGTCTTGTCTTGTCTTGTCTCGCCTTGTCTTGTCCTTTCTCGTCCTATCTTATCTTATCTTATCTTATCTTATCTTATCTTATCTTATCTTATCTTGTCTTGTCTTGTCTTGTCTTGTCTTGTCTTGTCTTGTCTCGTCTCGTCTCGTCTCGTCTCGTCTCGTCTCGTCTTATCTTATCTTATCTTATCTCGCCTTATCATGTCCTTTCTCGTCCTATCTTATCTTATCTTATCTTATCTTATCTTATCTTATCTTATCTTATCTTATCTTATCTTATCTTATCTTATCTTATCTTATCTTATCTTATCTTATCTTATCTTATCTTATCTTATCTTATCTTATCTTATCTTATCTTATCTTATCTTATCTTATCTTACCTTACCTTACCTTACCTTACCTTACCTTACCTTACCTTACCTTACCCTACCCTACCCTACCCTACCCTACCCTACCCTACCCTACCCTACCCTACCCTACCCTACCCTACCCTACCCTACCCTATCCTATCCTATCCTATCCTATCCTATCCTATCCTATCCTATCTTATCTTATCTTATCTTATCTTATCTTATCTTATCTTATCTTATCTTATCTTATCTTATCTTATCTTATCTTATCTTATCTTATCTTATCTTATCTTATCTTACTTATCTTATCTTACCTTATCTTATCTTATCTTAATTGTTTTCTTCCCTTGTGTTGTCTTGTTTTATCTTTTCCTTTCTCGTCCTGTCTCGCCTTATCTTATCTTATCTTGTCTTGTCTTGTCTTGTCTTGTCTTGTCTTGTCTTGTCTTGTTGTCTTGTCTTACCTTATCTTGTCCTGTCTCATCCTATCTTATCTTATCTTGTCTTGTCTTGTCTTGTCTTGTCTTGTCTTGTCTTGTCTTGTCTTGTCTTGTCTTGTCTTGTCTTGTCTTGTCTTGCCTTGCCTTGTCCTGTCTTATCTTATCTTATCTTATCTTATCTTATCTTATCTTATCTTATCTTATCTTATCTTATCTTATCTTATCTTATCTTATCTTATCTTATCTTATCTTATCTTATCTTATCTTATCTTATCTTATCTTATCTTATCTTATCTTATCTTATCTTATCTTATCTTATCTCATCTTATCTTAATTGTTTTCTTGCCTTGTGTTGTCTTGTTTTATCTTTTCCTTTCTCGTCCTGTCTCGCCTTATCTTATCTTATCTTGTCTTGTCTTGTCTTGTCTTGTCTTGTCTTGTCTTGTCTTGTCTTGTCTTGTCTTGTCTTGTCTTGTCTTGTCTTGTCTTGTCTTGTCTTGTCTTGTCTTGTCTTGTCTTGTCTTGTCTTGTTGTCTTGTCTTACCTTATCTTGTCCTGTCTCATCCTATCTTATCTTGTCTTGTCTTGTCTTGTCTTGTCTTGTCTTGTCTTGCCTTGCCTTGTCTTGTCTTGTCTTGTCTTGTTGTCTTGTCTTACCTTATCTTGTCCTGTCTCATCCTATCTTATCTTATCTTATCTTGTCTTGTCTTGTCTTGTCTTGTCTTGCCTTGCCTTGCCTTGCCTTGCCTTATCTATCTTATCTTGTCTTGTCTTGTCTTGTCTTGTCTTGTCTTGTCTTGCCTTGCCTTGTCTTGTCTTGTCTTGTCTTGTTGTCTTGTCTTACCTTATCTTGTCCTTTCTCGTCCTATCTTATCTTATCTTATCTTATCTTATCTTATCTTATCTCATCTCATCTCATCTCATCTCATCTCATCTCATCTCATCTCATCTCATCTCATCTCGTCTCGTCTCGTCTCGTCTCGTCTCGTCTCGTCTCGTCTTGCCTTGCCTTGTCCTGTCTTATCTTATCTTATCTTATCTTATCTTATCTTATCTTATCTTATCTTATCTTATCTTATCTTATCTTATCTTATCTTATCTTATCTTATCTTATCTTATCTTATCTTATCTTATCTTATCTTACCTTACCTTACCTTACCTTACCTTACCTTACCTTACCTTACCTTACCTTACCTTACCTTACCTTACCTTACCTTACCTTACCTTACCTTACCTTACCTTATCCTATCCTATCCTATCCTATCCTATCCTATCCTATCCTATCCTATCCTATCCTATCCTATCCTATCCTATCCTATCCTATCCTATCCTATCCTATCCTATCCTATCCTATCTTATCTTATCTTATCTTATCTTATCTTATCTTATCTTATCTTATCTTATCTTAATTGTTTTCTTGCCTTGTGTTATCTTGTTTTATCTTTTCCTTTCTCGTCCTGTCTCGCCTTATCTTATCTTATCTTATCTTATCTTGTCTTGTCTTGTCTTGTCTTGTCTTGTCTTGTCTTGTCTTGTCTTGTCTTGTCTTGTCTTGTCTTGTCTTGTCTTGTCTTGTCTTGTCTTGTCTTGTCTTGTCTTGTCTTGTCTTGTCTTGTCTTGTCTTGTCTTGTCTTGTCTTGTTGTCTTGTCTTACCTTATCTTGTCCTGTCTCATCCTATCTTATCCTATCTTATCTTGTCTTGTCTTGTCTTGTCTTGTCTTGTCTTGTCTTGTCTTGTCTTGTCTTGTCTTGTCTTGCCTTGCCTTGCCTTGCCTTGCCTTATCTATCTTATCTTATCTTATCTTATCTTATCTTATCTTATCTTATCTTATCTTACCTTACCTTACCTTACCTTACCTTACCTTACCTTACCTTACCTTACCTTACCTTACCTTACCTTACCTTACCTTACCTTACCTTACCTTACCTTACCTTACCTTACCTTACCTTACCCTGTCCTGTCCTGTCCTGTCCTGTCCTGTCCTGTCCTGTCCTGTCCTGTCCTGTCCTGTCCTGTCTTGTCCTGTCTTGTCTTGTCTTGTCTTGTCTTGTCTTGTCTTGTCTTGTCTTGTCTTGTCTTGTCTTGTCTTGTCTTGTCTTGTCTTGCCTTGCCTTGTCTTGTCTTGCCTTGTTGTCTTGTCTTACCTCATCTTGTCCTGTCTCATCCTATCTTATCTTATCTTATCTTATCTTATCTTATCTTATCTTATCTTATCTTATCTTATCTTGTCTTGTCTTGTCTTGTCTTGCCTTGCCTTGCCTTGCCTTGCCTTGCCTTGCCTTATCTATCTTATCTTATCTTGTCTTGTCTTGTCTTGTCTTGTCTTGTCTTGTCTTGTCTTGTCTTGTCTTGTCTTGTCTTGTCTTGTCTTGTCTTGTCTTGTCTTGTCTTGTCTTGTCTTGTCTTGTCTTGTCTTGTCTTGTCTCGCCTTGTCTTGTCCTTTCTCGTCCTATCTTATCTTATCTTATCTTATCTTATCTTATCTTATCTTATCTTGTCTTGTCTTGTCTTGTCTTGTCTTGTCTTGTCTTGTCTCGTCTCGTCTCGTCTCGTCTCGTCTCGTCTCGTCTCGTCTCGTCTCGTCTCGTCTCGTCTCGTCTTATCTTATCTTATCTTATCTCGCCTTATCATGTCCTTTCTCGTCCTATCTTATCTTATCTTATCTTATCTTATCTTATCTTATCTTATCTTATCTTATCTTATCTTATCTTATCTTATCTTATCTTATCTTATCTTATCTTATCTTATCTTATCTTATCTTATCTTATCTTATCTTATCCTATCCTATCCTATCCTATCCTGTCCTGTCCTGTCCTATCCTATCCTATCCTATCCTATCCTATCCTATCCTATCCTATCCTATCCTATCCTATCCTATCCTATCCTATCCTATCCTATCCTATCCTATCTTATCTTATCTTATCTTATCTTATCTTATCTTATCTTATCTTATCTTATCTTATCTTATCTTATCTTATCTTATCTTATCTTATCTTATCTTATCTTATCTTAATTGTTTTCTTGCCTTGTGTTGTCTTGTTTTATCTTTCCCTTTCTCGTCCTGTCTCGCCTTATCTTATCTTATCTTATCTTATCTTATCTTATCTTGTCTTGTCTTGTCTTGTCTTGTCTTGTCTTGTCTTGTCTTGTCTTGTCTTGTCTTGTCTTGTCTTGTAGTCTTGTCTTACCTTATCTTGTCCTGTCTCATCCTATCTTATCTTATCTTGTCTTGTCTTGTCTTGTCTTGTCTTGTCTTGTCTTGTCTTGTCTTGTCTTGTCTTGTCTTGTCTTGTCTTGTCTTGTCTTGTCTTGTCTTGTCTTGTCTTGTCTTGTCTTGTCTTGTCTTGCCTTGCCTTGCCTTGCCTTATCTATCTTATCTTATCTTATCTTGTCTTGTCTTGTCTTGTCTTGTCTTGTCTTGTCTTGTCTTGTCTTGTCTTGTCTTGTCTTGTCTTGTCTTGTCTTGTCTTGTCTTGTCTTGTCTTGTCTTGTCTTGTCTTGTCTCGCCTTGTCTTGTCCTTTCTCGTCCTTTCTCGTCCTATCTTATCTTATCTTATCTTATCTTATCTTATCTTATCTTATCTTATCTTATCTTATCTTATCTTATCTTATCTTATCTTATCTTATCTTATCTTATCTTATCTTATCTTATCTTATCTTATCTTATCTTATCTTGTCTTGTCTTGTCTTGTCTTGTCTTGTCTTGTCTTGTCTTGTCTTGTCTCGTCTCGTCTCGTCTCGTCTCGTCTCGTCTCGTCTCGTCTCGTCTCGTCTCGTCTCGTCTCGTCTCGTCTTATCTTATATTATCTCGCCTTATCATGTCCTTTCTCGTCCTATCTTATCTTATCTTATCTTATCTTATCTTATCTTATCTTATCTTATCTTATCTTATCTTATCTTATCTTATCTTATCTTATCTTATCTTATCTTATCTTATCTTATCTTATCTTATCTTATCTTATCTTATCTTATCTTATCTTATCTTACCTTACCTTACCTTACCTTACCTTACCTTACCTTACCTTACCTTACCTTACCTTACCTTACCTTACCTTACCTTACCTTACCTTACCTTACCTTACCTTACCTTACCTTACCTTACCTTACCTTACCTTATCCTATCCTATCCTATCCTATCCTATCCTATCCTATCCTATCCTATCCTATCCTATCCTATCCTACCCTATCCTATCCTATCCTATCCTATCCTATCCTATCCTATCTTATCTTATCTTATCTTATCTTATCTTATCTTATCTTATCTTATCTTATCTTATCTTATCTTATCTTAATTGTTTTCTTGCCTTGTGTTATCTTGTTTTATCTTTTCCTTTCTCGTCCTGTCTCGCCTTATCTTATCTTATCTTATCTTATCTTGTCTTGTCTTGTCTTGTCTTGTCT
Organism: Bothrops alternatus; assembly: GCA_034064705.1. Lineage (NCBI taxonomy): Eukaryota > Metazoa > Chordata > Lepidosauria > Squamata > Viperidae > Bothrops > Bothrops alternatus. The sequence continues at coordinate 1,086,352 of JARGCV010000216.1, forward strand.
TGTCTTGTCTTGTCTTGTCTTGTCTTGTCTTGTCTTGTCTTGTCTTGTCTTGTCTTGTCTTGTCTTGTCTTGTCTTGTCTTGTCTTGTTGTCTTGTCTTACCTTATCTTGTCCTGTCTCATCCTATCTTATCCTATCTTATCTTGTCTTGTCTTGTCTTGTCTTGTCTTGTCTTGTCTTGTCTTGTCTTGTCTTGTCTTGTCTTGTCTTGTCTTGCCTTGCCTTGCCTTGCCTTGCCTTATCTATCTTATCTTATCTTATCTTATCTTATCTTATCTTATCTTATCTTACCTTACCTTACCTTACCTTACCTTACCTTACCTTACCTTACCTTACCTTACCTTACCTTACCTTACCTTACCTTACCTTACCTTACCTTACCTTACCTTACCTTACCTTACCTTGTCCTGTCCTGTCCTGTCCTGTCCTGTCCTGTCCTGTCCTGTCCTGTCCTGTCCTGTCCTGTCCTGTCTTGTCCTGTCTTGTCTTGTCTTGTCTTGTCTTGTCTTGTCTTGTCTTGTCTTGTCTTGTCTTGTCTTGTCTTGTCTTGCCTTGCCTTGTCTTGTCTTGCCTTGTTGTCTTGTCTTACCTCATCTTGTCCTGTCTCATCCTATCTTATCTTATCTTATCTTATCTTATCTTATCTTATCTTATCTTGTCTTGTCTTGTCTTGTCTTGCCTTGCCTTGCCTTGCCTTGCCTTGCCTTGCCTTATCTATCTTATCTTATCTTGTCTTGTCTTGTCTTGTCTTGTCTTGTCTTGTCTTGTCTTGTCTTGTCTTGTCTTGTCTTGTCTTGTCTTGTCTTGTCTTGTCTTGTCTTGTCTTGTCTCGCCTTGTCTTGTCCTTTCTCGTCCTATCTTATCTTATCTTATCTTATCTTATCTTATCTTATCTTATCTTGTCTTGTCTTGTCTTGTCTTGTCTTGTCTTGTCTTGTCTCGTCTCGTCTCGTCTCGTCTCGTCTCGTCTCGTCTCGTCTCGTCTTGTCTCGTCTCGTCTTATCTTATCTTATCTTATCTCGCCTTATCATGTCTTGTCTTGTCTTGTCTTGTCTTGTCTTGTCTTGTCTTGTCTTGTCTTGTCTTGTCTTGTCTTGTCTTGTCTTGTCTTGTCTTGTCTTGTCTTGTCTTGTCTCGCCTTGTCTTGTCCTTTCTCGTCCTATCTTATCTTATCTTATCTTATCTTATCTTATCTTATCTTATCTTGTCTTGTCTTGTCTTGTCTTGTCTTGTCTTGTCTTGTCTCGTCTCGTCTCGTCTCGTCTCGTCTCGTCTCGTCTCGTCTCGTCTCGTCTCGTCTCGTCTCGTCTCGTCTTATCTTATCTTATCTTATCTCGCCTTATCATGTCCTTTCTCGTCCTATCTTATCTTATCTTATCTTATCTTATCTTATCTTATCTTATCTTATCTTATCTTATCTTATCTTATCTTATCTTATCTTATCTTATCTTATCTTATCTTATCTTATCCTATCCTATCCTATCCTATCCTATCCTATCCTATCCTATCCTATCCTATCCTATCCTATCCTATCCTATCCTATCCTATCCTATCCTATCCTATCCTATCCTATCCTATCTTATCTTATCTTATCTTATCTTATCTTATCTTATCTTATCTTATCTTATCTTATCTTATCTTATCTTATCTTATCTTATCTTATCTTATCTTATCTTATCTTATCTTAATTGTTTTCTTGCCTTGTGTTGTCTTGTTTTATCTTTCCCTTTCTCGTCCTGTCTCGCCTTATCTTATCTTATCTTATCTTATCTTATCTTATCTTGTCTTGTCTTGTCTTGTCTTGTCTTGTCTTGTCTTGTCTTGTCTTGTCTTGTCTTGTCTTGTCTTGTCTTGTCTTGTCTTGTAGTCTTGTCTTACCTTATCTTGTCCTGTCTCATCCTATCTTATCTTATCTTGTCTTGTCTTGTCTTGTCTTGTCTTGTCTTGTCTTGTCTTGTCTTGTCTTGTCTTGTCTTGTCTTGTCTTGTCTTGTCTTGTCTTGTCTTGTCTTGTCTTGTCTTGTCTTGTCTTGTCTTGTCTTGTCTTGCCTTGCCTTGCCTTGCCTTGCCTTATCTATCTTATCTTATCTTATCTTGTCTTGTCTTGTCTTGTCTTGTCTTGTCTTGTCTTGTCTTGTCTTGTCTTGTCTTGTCTTGTCTTGTCTTGTCTTGTCTTGTCTTGTCTTGTCTTGTCTTGTCTTGTCTTGTCTTGTCTTGTCTCGCCTTGTCTTGTCCTTTCTCGTCCTTTCTCGTCCTATCTTATCTTATCTTATCTTATCTTATCTTATCTTATCTTATCTTATCTTATCTTATCTTATCTTATCTTGTCTTGTCTTGTCTTGTCTTGTCTCGTCTCGTCTCGTCTCGTCTCGTCTCGTCTCGTCTCGTCTCGTCTCGTCTCGTCTCGTCTCGTCTCGTCTCGTCTTATCTTATATTATCTCGCCTTATCATGTCCTTTCTCGTCCTATCTTATCTTATCTTATCTTATCTTATCTTATCTTATCTTATCTTATCTTATCTTATCTTATCTTATCTTATCTTATCTTATCTTATCTTATCTTATCTTATCTTAACTTATCTTATCTTATCTTATCTTATCTTATCTTACCTTATCTTATCTTATCTTACCTTACCTTACCTTACCTTACCTTACCTTACCTTACCTTACCTTACCTTACCTTACCTTACCTTACCTTACCTTACCTTACCTTACCTTACCTTACCTTACCTTACCTTACCTTACCTTACCTTATCCTATCCTATCCTATCCTATCCTATCCTATCCTATCCTATCCTATCCTATCCTTTCCTATCCTATCCTATCCTATCCTATCCTATCCTATCCTATCCTATCCTATCCTATCCTATCCTATCTTATCTTATCTTATCTTATCTTATCTTATCTTATCTTATCTTATCTTATCTTATCTTATCTTATCTTATCTTATCTTATCTTAATTGTTTTCTTGCCTTGTGTTATCTTGTTTTATCTTTTCCTTTCTCGTCCTGTCTCGCCTTATCTTATCTTATCTTATCTTATCTTGTCTTGTCTTGTCTTGTCTTGTCTTGTCTTGTCTTGTCTTGTCTTGTCTTGTCTTGTCTTGTCTTGTCTTGTCTTGTCTTGTCTTGTCTTGTCTTGTCTTGTCTTGTCTTGTCTTGTCTTGTCTTGTCTTGTCTTGTTGTCTTGTCTTACCTTATCTTGTCCTGTCTCATCCTATCTTATCCTATCTTATCTTGTCTTGTCTTGTCTTGTCTTGTCTTGTCTTGTCTTGTCTTGTCTTGTCTTGTCTTGCCTTGCCTTGCCTTGCCTTGCCTTATCTATCTTATCTTATCTTATCTTATCTTATCTTATCTTATCTTACCTTACCTTACCTTACCTTACCTTACCTTACCTTACCTTACCTTACCTTACCTTACCTTACCTTACCTTACCTTACCTTACCTTACCTTACCTTACCTTACCTTACCTTACCTTACCTTACCTTACCTTACCTTGTCCTGTCCTGTCCTGTCCTGTCCTGTCCTGTCCTGTCCTGTCCTGTCCTGTCCTGTCCTGTCTTGTCCTGTCTTGTCTTGTCTTGTCTTGTCTTGTCTTGTCTTGTCTTGTCTTGTCTTGTCTTGTCTTGCCTTGCCTTGCCTTGCCTTGCCTTGCCTTGCCTTATCTATCTTATCTTATCTTGTCTTGTCTTGTCTTGTCTTGTCTTGTCTTGTCTTGTCTTGTCTTGTCTTGTCTTGTCTTGTCTTGTCTTGTCTTGTCTTGTCTTGTCTTGTCTTGTCTTGTCTTGTCTTGTCTTGTCTTGCCTTGCCTTGTCTTGTCTTGCCTTGTTGTCTTGTAGTCTTGTCTTACCTTATCTTGTCCTGTCTCATCCTATCTTATCTTATCTTGTCTTGTCTTGTCTTGTCTTGTCTTGTCTTGTCTTGTCTTGTCTTGTCTTGTCTTGTCTTGTCTTGTCTTGTCTTGTCTTGTCTTGCCTTGCCTTGCCTTGCCTTATCTATCTTATCTTATCTTATCTTATCTTGTCTTGTCTTGTCTTGTCTTGTCTTGTCTTGTCTTGTCTTGTCTTGTCTTGTCTTGTCTTGTCTTGTCTTGTCTTGTCTTGTCTTGTCTTGTCTTGTCTTGTCTTGTCTTGTCTTGTCTTGTCTTGTCTTGTCTTGTCTCGCCTTGTCTTGTCCTTTCTCGTCCTTTCTCGTCCTTTCTCGTCCTATCTTATCTTATCTTATCTTATCTTATCTTATCTTATCTTATCTTATCTTATCTTATCTTATCTTATCTTATCTTATCTTATCTTATCTTATCTTATCTTATCTTACTTATCTTATCTTACCTTATCTTATCTTATCTTAATTGTTTTCTTCCCTTGTGTTGTCTTGTTTTATCTTTTCCTTTCTCGTCCTGTCTCGCCTTATCTTATCTTATCTTATCTTGTCTTGTCTTGTCTTGTCTTGTCTTGTCTTGTCTTGTCTTGTCTTGTCTTGTCTTGTCTTGTCTTGTCTTGTCTTGTCTTGTCTTGTCTTGTCTTGTCTTGTCTTGTCTTGTCTTGTCTTGTTGTCTTGTCTTACCTTATCTTGTCCTGTCTCATCCTATCTTATCTTATCTTATCTTGTCTTGTCTTGTCTTGTCTTGTCTTGTCTTGTCTTGTCTTGTCTTGTCTTGTCTTGTCTTGTCTTGTCTTGTCTTGTCTTGCCTTGCCTTGCCTTGCCTTGCCTTGCCTTATCTATCTTATCTTGTCTTGTCTTGTCTTGTCTTGTCTTGTCTTATCTTGTCTTGTCTTGTCTTGTCTTGTCTTGTCTTGTCTTGTCTTGTCTTGTCTTGTCTTGTCTTGTCTTGTCTTGTCTTGTCTTGTCTTGCCTTGCCTTGTCCTGTCTTATCTTATCTTATCTTATCTTAGCTTATCTTATCTTATCTTATCTTATCTTATCTTATCTTATCTTATCTTATCTTATCTTATCTTATCTTATCTTATCTTATCTTATCTTATCTTATCTTATCTTATCTTATCTTATCTTATCTTATCTTATCTTATCTTATCTTATCTTATCTTATCTTATCTTATCTTATCTTATCTTATCTTATCTTATCTTATCTTATCTTATCTTATCTTATCTTATCTTAATTGTTTTCTTGCCTTGTGTTGTCTTGTTTTATCTTTTCCTTTCTCGTCCTGTCTCGCCTTATCTTATCTTATCTTATCTTGTCTTGTCTTGTCTTGTCTTGTCTTGTCTTGTCTTGTCTTGTCTTGTCTTGTCTTGTCTTGTCTTGTCTTGTCTTGTCTTGTCTTGTCTTGTCTTGTCTTGTCTTGTCTTGTCTTGTCTTGTTGTCTTGTCTTACCTTATCTTGTCCTGTCTCATCCTATCTTATCTTGTCTTGTCTTGTCTTGTCTTGTCTTGTCTTGTCTTGTCTTGTCTTGTCTTGTCTTGTCTTGTCTTGTCTTGTCTTGTCTTGTTGTCTTGTCTTACCTTATCTTGTCCTGTCTCATCCTATCTTATCTTATCTTATCTTGTCTTGTCTTGTCTTGTCTTGCCTTGCCTTGCCTTGCCTTGCCTTATCTATCTTATCTTGTCTTGTCTTGTCTTGTCTTGTCTTGTCTTGTCTTGTCTTGTCTTGTCTTGTCTCGCCTTGTCTTGTCCTTTCTCGTCCTATCTTATCTTATCTTATCTTATCTTATCTTATCTCATCTCATCTCATCTCATCTCATCTCATCTCATCTCATCTCATCTCATCTCATCTCATCTCGTCTCGTCTCGTCTTGCCTTGCCTTGTCCTGTCTTATCTTATCTTATCTTATCTTATCTTATCTTATCTTATCTTATCTTATCTTATCTTATCTTATCTTATCTTATCTTATCTTATCTTATCTTATCTTATCTTATCTTATCTTATCTTATCTTACCTTACCTTACCTTACCTTATCTTATCTTATCTTATCTTATCTTATCTTATCTTATCTTATCTTATCTTATCTTATCTTATCTTATCTTATCTTATCTTATCTTATCTTATCTTATCTTATCTTATCTTATCTTATCTTATCTTACCTTACCTTACCTTACCTTACCTTATCTTATCTTATCTTATCTTATCTTATCTTATCTTATCTTATCTTATCTTATCTTAATTGTTTTCTTGCCTTGTGTTGTCTTGTTTTATCTTTTCCTTTCTCGTCCTGTCTCGCCTTATCTTATCTTATCTTGTCTTGTCTTGTCTTGTCTTGTCTTGTCTTGTCTTGTCTTGTCTTGTCTTGTCTTGTCTTGTCTTGTCTTGTCTTGTCTTGTCTCGTCTCGTCTCGTCTTGTCTTGTCTTGTTGTCTTGTCTTACCTTATCTTGTCCTGTCTCATCCTATCTTATCTTATCTTGTCTTGTCTTGTCTTGTCTTGTCTTGTCTTGTCTTGTCGTGTCTTGTCTTGCCTTGCCTTGCCTTGCCTTATCTATCTTATCTTATCTTATCTTGTCTTGTCTTGTCTTGTCTTGTCTTGTCTTGTCTTGTCTTGTCTTGTCTTGTCTTGTCTTGTCTTGTCTCGCCTTGTCTTGTCCTTTCTCGTCCTATCTTATCTTATCTTATCTTATCTTATCTTATCTTATCTTATCTTGTCTTGTCTTGTCTTGTCTTGTCTCGTCTCGTCTCGTCTCGTCTCGTCTCGTCTCGTCTCGTCTCGTCTCGTCTTATCTTATATTATCTCGCCTTATCATGTCCTTTCTCGTCCTATCTTATCTTATCTTATCTTATCTTATCTTATCTTATCTTATCTTATCTTATCTTATCTTATCTTATCTTATCTTATCTTATCTTATCTTATCTTATCTTATCTTACCTTACCTTACCTTACCTTACCTTACCTTACCTTACCTTACCTTACCTTACCTTACCTTACCTTACCTTACCTTACCTTACCTTACCTTACCTTACCCTATCCTATCCTATCCTATCCTATCCTATCCTATCCTATCCTATCCTATCCTATCCTATCCTATCCTATCCTATCCTATCCTATCCTATCCTATCCTATCCTATCCTATCCTATCCTATCCTATCCTATCCTATCTTATCTTATCTTATCTTATCTTTTCTTATCTTATCTTATCTTATCTTATCTTATCTTATCTTATCTTATCTTATCTTATCTTATCTTATCTTATCTTATCTTATCTTATCTTATCTTATCTTATCTTATCTTATCTTAATTGTTTTCTTGCCTTGTGTTATCTTGTTTTATCTTTTCCTTTCTCGTCCTGTCTCGCCTTATCTTATCTTATCTTATCTTGTCTTGTCTTGTCTTGTCTTGTCTTGTCTTGTCTTGTCTTGTCTTGTCTTGTCTTGTCTTGTCTTGTTGTCTTGTCTTACCTTATCTTGTCCTGTCTCATCCTATCTTATCCTATCTTATCTTGTCTTGTCTTGTCTTGTCTTGTCTTGTCTTGTCTTGTCTTGTCTTGTCTTGCCTTGCCTTGCCTTGCCTTGCCTTATCTATCTTATCTTATCTTATCTTATCTTATCTTATCTTATCTTATCTTATCTTATCTTATCTTATCTTATCTTATCTTACCTTACCTTACCTTACCTTACCTTACCTTACCTTACCTTACCTTACCTTACCTTACCTTACCTTACCTTACCTTACCTTACCTTACCTTATCCTGTCCTGTCCTGTCCTGTCCTGTCCTGTCCTGTCCTGTCCTGTCCTGTCCTGTCCTGTCCTGTCCTGTCCTGTCCTGTCCTGTCCTGTCTTGTCCTGTCTTGTCTTGTCTTGTCTTGTCTTGTCTTGTCTTACCTCATCTTGTCCTGTCTCATCCTATCTTATCTTATCTTATCTTATCTTATCTTATCTTATCTTGTCTTGTCTTGTCTTGTCTTGCCTTGCCTTGCCTTGCCTTGCCTTGCCTTGCCTTGCCTTATCTATCTTATCTTATCTTGTCTTGTCTTGTCTTGTCTTGTCTTGTCTTGTCTTGTCTTGTCTTGTCTTGTCTTGTCTTGTCTTGTCTTGTCTTGTCTTGTCTTGTCTTGTCTCGCCTTGTCTTGTCCTTTCTCGTCCTATCTTATCTTATCTTATCTTATCTTATCTTATCTTATCTTATCTTGTCTTGTCTTGTCTTGTCTTGTCTTGTCTTGTCTTGTCTTGTCTTGTCTCGTCTCGTCTCGTCTCGTCTCGTCTCGTCTCGTCTTGTCTTATCTTATCTTATCTCGCCTTATCATGTCCTTTCTCGTCCTATCTTATCTTATCTTATCTTATCTTATCTTATCTTATCTTATCTTATCTTATCTTATCTTATCTTATCTTATCTTATCTTATCTTATCTTATCTTATCTTATCTTATCTTATCTTATCTTATCTTATCTTATCTTATCTTATCTTATCTTATCTTATCTTATCCTATCCTATCCTATCCTATCCTATCCTATCCTATCCTATCCTATCCTATCCTATCCTATCCTATCCTATCCTATCCTATCCTATCTTATCTTATCTTATCTTATCTTATCTTATCTTATCTTATCTTATCTTATCTTATCTTATCTTATCTTATCTTATCTTATCTTATCTTAATTGTTTTCTTGCCTTGTGTTGTCTTGTTTTATCTTTCCCTTTCTCGTCCTGTCTCGCCTTATCTTATCTTATCTTATCTTATCTTATCTTGTCTTGTCTTGTCTTGTCTTGTCTTGTCTTGTCTTGTCTTGTCTTGTCTTGTCTTGTCTTGTCTTGTCTTGTCTTGTCTTGTCTTGTCTTGTCTTGTCTTGTCTTGCCTTGCCTTGCCTTGCCTTGCCTTATCTATCTTATCTTATCTTATCTTATCTTGTCTTGTCTTGTCTTGTCTTGTCTTGTCTTGTCTTGTCTTGTCTTGTCTTGTCTTGTAGTCTTGTCTTACCTTATCTTGTCCTGTCTCATCCTATCTTATCTTATCTTATCTTGTCTTGTCTTGTCTTGTCTTGTCTTGTCTTGTCTTGTCTTGTCTTGTCTTGTCTTGTCTTGTCTTGTCTTGTCTTGTCTTGTCTTGCCTTGCCTTGCCTTGCCTTGCCTTATCTATCTTATCTTATCTTATCTTATCTTGTCTTGTCTTGTCTTGTCTTGTCTTGTCTTGTCTTGTCTTGTCTTGTCTTGTCTTGTCTCGCCTTGTCTTGTCCTTTCTCGTCCTATCTTATCTTATCTTATCTTATCTTATCTTATCTTATCTTATCTTATCTTATCTTATCTTATCTTATCTTATCTTATCTTATCTTATCTTATCTTATCTTATCTTATCTTATCTTATCTTATCTTATCTTATCTTATCTTATCTTATCTTATCTTATCTCATCTCATCTCATCTCCTCTCCTCTCCTCTCCTCTCCTCTCCTCTCCTCTCCTCTCCTCTCGTCTCGTCTCGTCTCGTCTCGTCTCGTCTCGCCTTGCCTTTTCCTGTCTTATCTTATCTTATCTTATCTTATCTTATCTTATCTTATCTTATCTTATCTTATCTTATCTTATCTTATCTTATCTTATCTTATCTTATCTTATCTTATCTTATCTTATCTTATCTTATCTTACCTTACCTTACCTTACCTTACCTTACCTTACCTTACCTTACCTTACCTTACCTTACCTTACCTTACCTTACCTTACCTTACCTTATCCTGTCCTGTCCTGTCCTGTCCTGTCCTGTCCTGTCCTGTCCTGTCCTGTCCTGTCCTGTCCTGTCCTGTCTTGTCTTGTCTTGTCTTGTCTTGTCTTGTCTTGTCTTGTCTTGTCTTGTCTTGTCTTGCCTTGTCTTGTCTTGCCTTGTTGTCTTGTCTTACCTCATCTTGTCCTGTGTCATCCTATCTTATCTTATCTTATCTTATCTTATCTTATCTTATCTTATCTTATCTTATCTTATCTTATCTTATCTTATCTTATCTTGTCTTGTCTTGTCTTGTCTTGTCTTGTCTTGTCTTGTCTTGTCTTGCCTTGCCTTGCCTTGCCTTGCCTTGCCTTATCTATCTTATCTTATCTTGTCTTGTCTTGTCTTGTCTTGTCTTGTCTTGTCTTGTCTTGTCTTGTCTTGTCTTGTCTTGTCTTGTCTTGTCTTGTCTTGTCTTGTCTTGTCTTGTCTTGTCTTGTCTTGTCTTGTCTCGCCTTGTCTTGTCCTTTCTCGTCCTATCTTATCTTATCTTATCTTATCTTATCTTATCTTATCTTATCTTATCTTATCTTGTCTTGTCTTGTCTCGTCTCGTCTCGTCTCGTCTCGTCTCGTCTCGTCTCGTCTCGTCTCGTCTCGTCTCGTCTCGTCTCGTCTCGTCTCGTCTCGTCTTATCTTATCTTATCTTATCTCGCCTTATCATGTCCTTTCTCGTCCTATCTTATCTTATCTTATCTTATCTTATCTTATCTTATCTTATCTTATCTTATCTTATCTTATCTTATCTTATCTTATCTTATCTTATCTTATCTTATCTTATCTTATCTTATCTTATCTTATCTTATCTTATCTTATCTTATCTTATCTTATCTTATCTTATCCTATCCTATCCTATCCTATCCTATCCTATCCTATCCTATCCTATCCTATCCTATCCTATCCTATCCTATCCTATCCTATCCTATCCTATCCTATCCTATCCTATCCTATCTTATCTTATCTTATCTTATCTTATCTTATCTTATCTTATCTTATCTTATCTTATCTTATCTTAATTGTTTTCTTGCCTTGTGTTGTCTTGTTTTATCTTTTCCTTTCTCGTCCTGTCTCGCCTTATCTTATCTTATCTTATCTTATCTTATCTTGTCTTGTCTTGTCTTGTCTTGTCTTGTCTTGTCTTGTCTTGTCTTGTCTTGTCTTGTCTTGTCTTGTCTTGTCTTGTCTTGTCTTGTCTTGTCTTGTCTTGCCTTGCCTTGCCTTGCCTTACCTTACCTTACCTTACCTTACCTTACCTGACCTGACCTGACCTGACCTGACCTGACCTGACCTGACCTGACCTGACCTGACCTGACCTGACCTGATCTGATCTGATCTGATCTTATCTTATCTTATCTTATCTTACCTTACCTTATCTGATCTGATCTTACCTTATCTTCTCATCTCACCTCATCTCACCTCTTCCTTTCTTTTCTTGTCTTGTCTTGTCTTGTCTCGCCTTGTCTTGTCCTTTCTCGTCCTATCTTATCTTATCTTATCTTATCTTATCTTATCTTATCTTATCTTGTCTTGTCTTGTCTTGTCTTGTCTTGTCTTGTCTTGTCTTGTCTTGTCTTGTCTTGTTGTCTTGTCTTACCTTATCTTGTCCTGTCTCATCCTATCTTATCTTATCTTGTCTTGTCTTGTCTTGTCTTGTCTTGTCTTGTCTTGTCTTGTCTTGTCTTGCCTTGCCTTGCCTTGCCTTGCCTTGCCTTATCTATCTTATCTTATCTTATCTTATCTTGTCTTGTCTTGTCTTGTCTTGTCTTGTCTTGTCTTGTCTTGTCTTGTCTTGTCTTGTCTTGTCTTGTCTTGTCTTGTCTTGTCTTGTCTTGTCTTGTCTTGTCTTGTCTCGCCTTGTCTTGTCCTTTCTCGTCCTATCTTATCTTATCTTATCTTATCTTATCTTATCTTATCTTATCTTGTCTTGTCTTGTCTTGTCTTGTCTTGTCTTGTCTTGTCTTGTCTCGTCTCGTCTCGTCTCGTCTCGTCTCGTCTCGTCTCGTCTCGTCTCATCTTATCTTATCTTATCTCGCCTTATCATGTCCTTTCTCGTCCTATCTTATCTTATCTTATCTTATCTTATCTTATCTTATCTTATCTTATCTTATCTTATCTTATCTTATCTTATCTTATCTTATCTTATCTTATCTTATCTTACCTTACCTTACCTTACCTTACCTTACCTTACCTTACCTTACCTTACCTTACCTTACCTTACCTTACCTTACCTTACCTTACCTTACCTTACCTTACCTTACCTTACCTTACCTTACCTTACCTTACCTTATCCTATCCTATCCTATCCTATCCTATCCTATCCTATCCTATCCTATCCTATCCTATCCTATCCTATCCTATCCTATCCTATCCTATCCTATCTTATCTTATCTTATCTTATCTTATCTTATCTTATCTTATCTTATCTTATCTTATCTTATTTTATCTTAATTGTTTTCTTGCCTTGTGTTATCTTGTTTTATCTTTTCCTTTCTCGTCCTGTCTCGCCTTATCTTATCTTATCTTATCTTGTCTTGTCTTGTCTTGTCTTGTCTTGTCTTGTCTTGTCTTGTCTTGTCTTGTCTTGTCTTGTCTTGTCTTGTCTTGTCTTGTCTTGTCTTGTCTTGTCTTGTCTTGTCTTGTCTTGTCTTGTTGTCTTGTCTTACCTTATCTTGTCCTGTCTCATCCTATCTTATCCTATCTTATCTTGTCTTGTCTTGTCTTGTCTTGTCTTGTCTTGTCTTGTCTTGTCTTGTCTTGTCTTGTCTTGTCTTGTCTTGTCTTGTCTCGCCTTGTCTTGTCCTTTCTCGTCCTATCTTATCTTATCTTATCTTATCTTATCTTATCTTATCTTATCTTATCTTATCTTTTTTTTTTTTTTTTTTTTTTTTTTATAAAAATTCTTTTATTGAAACAATTAACATTGAACATAAAAACATGTTATGCAGCAATCATCATGATCCCTGGTATACAATACTAAGTATTAGTCTTTGAAAACGTCTGAGTTAGTAAGCCTTTTCCCCCACTCCTCGTGTCTAGCCTCAACTATACTCCTGTTACATTTTATTTTGATTGGTGTTTCCCTTATCCGTTTCAATATTAATGTGATCAACATTAAACATAAGATCCTATTGCTAAGCAATCATCCTAGAACATAGCATACAACATTAGGTATTAATCTTTGTAAACATCTGTTTTAGTAAACGTTCTTCCCTCCTCCCTTACATCTTCAAGTATACTCCGCATACATTTTGTTTGATTGGTGTTTCTCCTATGTATGGTCTATCTACTGTATCTAGTCTATCGCATATTGTACTTTTGCGCTTCTGAGTTGACTTCATCCCATTACTAGTGCAATCTTTTATGGTCCCCAACCCGAGATCCTGAGGTAAAAGTTTCATATCCTGAGGTAGAGATTCAGTCTACTTTAACAATATTAAAGCAAACAACGTTAGTCATAAGGTTATGTTAAGAGGCATTAGTTATAGAACATATACATTCAACATTGGGTGTTAGTTTTTGTAAACCTTTGATTTGTTAACCCTTCATCCCTCCTCCCCTCGATCCTTAGCTGAACGCCAGCTGCATTCTGTTTGATTGGTGTCTCTCTTGGATATAGTCTATCCACTGTTTCCAGTCCGTCACAAATTGTTCATTGGAGCGACTTTTCAAATATGCTGATATTTTTGCCATTTCCGCCAGATTTGTTACTTTCACAGTCCATTCTTCAATAGGCGGTATTTCCGGATTCTTCCAGTACTGTCCCACCAATAATCTTGCTGCTGTAATTAAGTTCAAAAATAAAGTTGTCTCTGAGGTAGTGATATCCTTTGTGATCCCTAACAGAAAAGCCTGAGGTAGAAATTCTATACGCTTTTTGAAAATGGTTTGGAGTGTCCACCATATCTTCCTCCAGAATGCTTTGATTTTTCTGCATGTCCACCATATGTGGAAGTAGGTAGCCTCCCCGTTTCCGCACCTCCAGCATTTGGGCTGGGTGCCCGGGTATATGAGTGATATTTTTTTCGGGTCTAGGTGCCATCTATAGAACATCTTGTAGAAGTTTTCCCTTAAGTGTTGCGATTTCGTGAATTCTACATTCCTCACCCAGATTTTCTCCCACGTGTCTATGGCGATAGGGTGTCCGAAGTCTTGCGCCCACTTTATCATACAGTTCTTGACTAGTTCGGTTTCAGAGTCCATTTCTATCAGAGTGCTGTACACTCGTTTGATGTGCCTAATCCCCTGTTCTCTGATCTGTTTGATTAGGTTCTCGTCGTTCTGGGAGAAGCCTTTCTTCTTGTCTTCACGCCACCTTGACTGTAGTTGTATATATGATAGCCAGTTACTTCCTATTCCTCTGTTTGCTAGCGTTGCTTGAGATTTCAAAAGGAACCTGTTTTCTTCTCCCAGTACAAGCTCACTGTAGGGCACCACTCCTTGCCCTTGGGATGTGTTCATATCTCCTGTTGCGTGTCCAGGGATCGTCCAGATGGGAATCTTGTCGTGTAGGAGGTGCTTGTATTTCTTCCAGACCCATAGCAGTGGGATTCGTAGTGGGTTCTCCTTGAAGTTCCTATCTGCCTTTTTGTCGTATACTAGGTATCTTATCTTATCTTATCTTATCTTATCTTATCTTATCTTATCTTATCTTATCTTATCTTATCTTATCTTATCTTATCTTATCTTATCTTATCTTATCTTATCTTATCTTATCTTATCTCATCTCCTCTCCTCTCCTCTCCTCTCCTCTCCTCTCCTCTCCTCTCCTCTCCTCTCCTCTCCTCTCGTCTCGTCTCGTCTCGTCTCGTCTCGTCTCGTCTCGTCTCGCCTTGCCTTGTCCTGTCCTCTCTTATCTTATCTTATCTTATCTTATCTTATCTTATCTTATCTTATCTTATCTTATCTTATCTTATCTTATCTTATCTTATCTTACCTTACCTTACCTTACCTTACCTTACCTTACCTTACCTTACCTTACCTTACCTTACCTTACCTTACCTTACCTTACCTTACCTTACCTTGTCCTGTCCTGTCCTGTCCTGTCCTGTCCTGTCCTGTCCTGTCCTGTCCTGTCCTGTCCTGTCCTGTCCTGTCCTGTCCTGTCTTGTCTTGTCTTGTCTTGTCCTGTCCTGTCTTGTCTTGTCTTGTCTTGTCTTGTCTTGTCTTGTCTTGTCTTGTCTTGTCTTGTCTTGTCTTGTCTTGTCTTGTCTTGTCTTGTCTTGTCTTGTCTTGTCTTGTCTTGTCTTGTCTTGTCTTGTCTTGTCTTGTCTTGTCTTGTCTTGTCTTGTTGTCTTGTCTTACCTTATCTTGTCCTGTCTCATCCTATCTTATCTTGTCTTGTCTTGTCTTGTCTTGTCTTGTCTTGTCTTGTCTTGTCTTGCCTTGCCTTGTCTTGTCTTGTCTTGTCTTGTTGTCTTGTCTTACCTTATCTTGTCCTGTCTCATCCTATCTTATCTTATCTTATCTTGTCTTGTCTTGTCTTGTCTTGTCTTGCCTTGCCTTGCCTTGCCTTGCCTTATCTATCTTATCTTGTCTTGTCTTGTCTTGTCTTGTCTTGTCTTGTCTTGTCTTGTCTTGTCTTGTCTTGTCTTGTCTTGTCTTGTCTCGCCTTGTCTTGTCCTTTCTCGTCCTATCTTATCTTATCTTATCTTATCTTATCTTATCTTATCTCATCTCATCTCATCTCATCTCATCTCATCTCATCTCATCTCATCTCATCTCATCTCATCTCGTCTCGTCTCGTCTCGTCTCGTCTTGCCTTGCCTTGTCCTGTCTTATCTTATCTTATCTTATCTTATCTTATCTTATCTTATCTTATCTTATCTTATCTTATCTTATCTTATCTTATCTTATCTTATCTTATCTTATCTTATCTTATCTTATCTTATCTTATCTTATCTTATCTTATCTTATCTTATCTTATCTTATCTTATCTTATCTTATCTTATCTTATCTTATCTTATCTTATCTTATCTTATCTTATCTTATCTTATCTTATCTTATCTTAATTGTTTTCTTGCCTTGTGTTGTCTTGTTTTATCTTTTCCTTTCTCGTCCTGTCTCGCCTTATCTTATCTTATCTTATCTTGTCTTGTCTTGTCTTGTCTTGTCTTGTCTTGTCTTGTCTTGTCTTGTCTTGTCTTGTCTTGTCTTGTCTTGTCTTGTCTTGTCTTGTCTTGTCTTGTCTCGTCTTGTCTTGTCTTGTCTTGTCTTGTTGTCTTGTCTTACCTTATCTTGTCCTGTCTCATCCTATCTTATCTTATCTTATCTTATCTTGTCTTGTCTTGTCTTGTCTTGTCTTGTCTTGTCGTGTCTTGTCTTGCCTTGCCTTGCCTTGCCTTGCCTTGCCTTATCTATCTTATCTTATCTTATCTTGTCTTGTCTTGTCTTGTCTTGTCTTGTCTTGTCTTGTCTCGCCTTGTCTTGTCCTTTCTCGTCCTATCTTATCTTATCTTATCTTATCTTATCTTATCTTATCTTGTCTTGTCTTGTCTTGTCTTGTCTCGTCTCGTCTCGTCTCGTCTCGTCTCGTCTCGTCTCGTCTCGTCTCGTCTCGTCTCGTCTCGTCTCGTCTCGTCTTATCTTATCTCGCCTTATCATGTCCTTTCTCGTCCTATCTTATCTTATCTTATCTTATCTTATCTTATCTTATCTTATCTTATCTTATCTTATCTTATCTTATCTTATCTTATCTTATCTTATCTTATCTTATCTTATCTTATCTTATCTTATCTTATCTTATCTTACCTTATCTTATCTTATCTTATCTTATCTTATCTTATCTTATCTTATCCTATCCTATCCTATCCTATCCTATCCTATCCTATCCTATCCTATCCTATCCTATCCTATCTTATCTTATCTTATCTTATCTTATCTTATCTTATCTTATCTTATCTTATCTTATCTTATCTTATCTTATCTTATCTCATCTTATCTTAATTGTTTTCTTGCCTTGTGTTGTCTTGTTTTATCTTTTCCTTTCTCGTCCTGTCTCGCCTTATCTTATCTTATCTTGTCTTGTCTTGTCTTGTCTTGTCTTGTCTTGTCTTGTCTTGTCTTGTCTTGTCTTGTCTTGTCTTGTCTTGTCTTGTCTTGTCTTGTCTTGTTGTCTTGTCTTACCTTATCTTGTCCTGTCTCATCCTATCTTATCTTGTCTTGTCTTGTCTTGTCTTGTCTTGTCTTGTCTTGCCTTGCCTTGTCTTGTCTTGTCTTGTCTTGTTGTCTTGTCTTACCTTATCTTGTCCTGTCTCATCCTATCTTATCTTATCTTATCTTGTCTTGTCTTGTCTTGTCTTGTCTTGTCTTGCCTTGCCTTGCCTTGCCTTGCCTTATCTATCTTATCTTGTCTTGTCTTGTCTTGTCTTGTCTTGTCTTGTCTTGTCTTGTCTTGTCTTGTCTTGTCTTGTCTTGTCTTGTCTCGCCTTGTCTTGTCCTTTCTCGTCCTATCTTATCTTATCTTATCTTATCTTATCTTATCTTATCTTATCTTATCTCATCTCATCTCATCTCATCTCATCTCATCTCATCTCATCTCATCTCATCTCATCTCATCTCGTCTCGTCTCGTCTCGTCTCGTCTCGTCTCGTCTTGCCTTGCCTTGTCCTGTCTTATCTTATCTTATCTTATCTTATCTTATCTTATCTTATCTTATCTTATCTTATCTTATCTTATCTTATCTTATCTTATCTTATCTTATCTTATCTTATCTTATCTTATCTTATCTTATCTTATCTTATCTTATCTTATCTTATCTTATCTTATCTTATCTTATCTTATCTTATCTTATCTTATCTTATCTTATCTTATCTTATCTTATCTTAATTGTTTTCTTGCCTTGTGTTGTCTTGTTTTATCTTTTCCTTTCTCGTCCTGTCTCGCCTTATCTTATCTTATCTTGTCTTATCTTGTCTTGTCTTGTCTTGTCTTGTCTTGTCTTGTCTTGTCTTGTCTTGTCTTGTCTTGTCTTGTCTTGTCTTGTCTTGTCTTGTCTTGTCTCGTCTTGTCTTGTCTTGTCTTGTCTTGTTGTCTTGTCTTACCTTATCTTGTCCTGTCTCATCCTATCTTATCTTATCTTATCTTGTCTTGTCTTGTCTTGTCTTGTCTTGTCTTGTCTTGTCTTGTCTTGTCGTGTCTTGTCTTGCCTTGCCTTGCCTTGCCTTGCCTTGCCTTATCTATCTTATCTTATCTTATCTTGTCTTGTCTTGTCTTGTCTTGTCTTGTCTTGTCTCGCCTTGTCTTGTCCTTTCTCGTCCTATCTTATCTTATCTTATCTTATCTTATCTTATCTTATCTTGTCTTGTCTTGTCTTGTCTTGTCTTGTCTCGTCTCGTCTCGTCTCGTCTCGTCTCGTCTCGTCTCGTCTCGTCTCGTCTCGTCTCGTCTCGTCTCGTCTCGTCTCGTCTTATCTTATATTATCTCGCCTTATCATGTCCTTTCTCGTCCTATCTTATCTTATCTTATCTTATCTTATCTTATCTTATCTTATCTTATCTTATCTTATCTTATCTTATCTTATCTTATCTTATCTTATCTTATCTTATCTTATCTTATCTTACCTTACCTTACCTTACCTTACCTTACCTTACCTTACCTTACCTTACCTTACCTTACCTTACCTTACCTTACCTTACCTTACCTTACCTTACCTTACCTTACCTTACCTTACCTTACCTTATCCTATCCTATCCTATCCTATCCTATCCTATCCTATCCTATCCTATCCTATCCTATCCTATCCTATCCTATCCTATCCTATCCTATCCTATCCTATCCTATCCTATCCTATCTTATCTTATCTTATCTTATCTTATCTTATCTTATCTTATCTTATCTTATCTTATCTTATCTTATCTTATCTTATCTTAATTGTTTTCTTGCCTTGTGTTATCTTGTTTTATCTTTTCCTTTCTCGTCCTGTCTCGCCTTATCTTATCTTATCTTATCTTATCTTATCTTGTCTTGTCTTGTCTTGTCTTGTCTTGTCTTGTCTTGTCTTGTCTTGTCTTGTCTTGTCTTGTCTTGTCTTGTCTTGTCTTGTCTTGTCTTGTCTTGTCTTGTCTTGTCTTGTCTTGTCTTGTCTTGTCTTGTTGTCTTGTCTTACCTTATCTTGTCCTGTCTCATCCTATCTTATCCTATCTTATCTTGTCTTGTCTTGTCTTGTCTTGTCTTGTCTTGTCTTGTCTTGTCTTGTCTTGCCTTGCCTTGCCTTGCCTTGCCTTATCTATCTTATCTTATCTTATCTTATCTTATCTTACCTTACCTTACCTTACCTTACCTTACCTTACCTTACCTTACCTTACCTTACCTTACCTTACCTTACCTTACCTTACCTTACCTTACCTTACCTTACCTTACCTTATCCTGTCCTGTCCTGTCCTGTCCTGTCCTGTCCTGTCCTGTCCTGTCCTGTCCTGTCTTGTCCTGTCTTGTCTTGTCTTGTCTTGTCTTGTCTTGTCTTGTCTTGTCTTGTCTTGTCTTGTCTTGTCTTGTCTTGTCTTGTCTTGTCTTGTCTTGTCTTGCCTTGCCTTGTCTTGTCTTGCCTTGTTGTCTTGTCTTACCTCATCTTGTCCTGTCTCATCCTATCTTATCTTATCTTATCTTATCTTATCTTATCTTATCTTATCTTATCTTATCTTGTCTTGTCTTGTCTTGTCTTGCCTTGCCTTGCCTTGCCTTGCCTTGCCTTGCCTTATCTATCTTATCTTATCTTGTCTTGTCTTGTCTTGTCTTGTCTTGTCTTGTCTTGTCTTGTCTTGTCTTGTCTTGTCTTGTCTTGTCTTGTCTTGTCTTGTCTTGTCTCGCCTTGTCTTGTCCTTTCTCGTCCTATCTTATCTTATCTTATCTTATCTTATCTTATCTTATCTTGTCTTGTCTTGTCTTGTCTTGTCTTGTCTTGTCTCGTCTCGTCTCGTCTCGTCTCGTCTCGTCTCGTCTCGTCTCGTCTCGTCTTATCTTATCTTATCTTATCTCGCCTTATCATGTCCTTTCTCGTCCTATCTTATCTTATCTTATCTTATCTTATCTTATCTTATCTTATCTTATCTTATCTTATCTTATCTTATCTTATCTTATCTTATCTTATCTTATCTTATCTTATCTTATCTTATCTTATCCTATCCTATCCTATCCTATCCTATCCTATCCTATCCTATCCTATCCTATCCTATCCTATCCTATCCTATCCTATCTTATCTTATCTTATCTTATCTTATCTTATCTTATCTTATCTTATCTTATCTTATCTTATCTTATCTTATCTTATCTTATCTTATCTTATCTTATCTTATCTTATCTTATCTTAATTGTTTTCTTGCCTTGTGTTGTCTTGTTTTATCTTTCCCTTTCTCGTCCTGTCTCGCCTTATCTTATCTTATCTTATCTTATCTTATCTTGTCTTGTCTTGTCTTGTCTTGTCTTGTCTTGTCTTGTCTTGTCTTGTCTTGTCTTGTCTTGTCTTGTCTTGTCTTGTCTTGTAGTCTTGTCTTACCTTATCTTGTCCTGTCTCATCCTATCTTATCTTATCTTGTCTTGTCTTGTCTTGTCTTGTCTTGTCTTGTCTTGTCTTGTCTTGTCTTGTCTTGTCTTGTCTTGTCTTGTCTTGTCTTGTCTTGCCTTGCCTTGCCTTGCCTTGCCTTGCCTTATCTATCTTATCTTATCTTATCTTGTCTTGTCTTGTCTTGTCTTGTCTTGTCTTGTCTTGTCTTGTCTTGTCTTGTCTTGTCTTGTCTTGTCTTGTCTTGTCTTGTCTTGTCTTGTCTTGTCTTGTCTTGTCTCGCCTTGTCTTGTCCTTTCTCGTCCTTTCTCGTCCTATCTTATCTTATCTTATCTTATCTTATCTTATCTTATCTTATCTTATCTTATCTTATCTTATCTTATCTTATCTTATCTTATCTTATCTTATCTTATCTTATCTTATCTTATCTTATCTTATCTTATCTTATCTTATCTTATCTTACTTATCTTATCTTACCTTATCTTATCTTATCTTAATTGTTTTCTTCCCTTGTGTTGTCTTGTTTTATCTTTTCCTTTCTCGTCCTGTCTCGCCTTATCTTATCTTATCTTATCTTATCTTGTCTTGTCTTGTCTTGTCTTGTCTTGTCTTGTCTTGTCTTGTCTTGTCTTGTCTTGTCTTGTCTTGTCTTGTCTTGTCTTGTCTTGTCTTGTCTTGTTGTCTTGTCTTACCTTATCTTGTCCTGTCTCATCCTATCTTATCTTATCTTATCTTGTCTTGTCTTGTCTTGTCTTGTCTTGTCTTGTCTTGTCTTGTCTTGTCTTGTCTTGTCTTGTCTTGTCTTGTCTTGTCTTGTCTTGCCTTGCCTTGTCTTGCCTTGCCTTGCCTTGCCTTATCTATCTTATCTTGTCTTGTCTTGTCTTGTCTTGTCTTGTCTTGTCTTATCTTGTCTTGTCTTGTCTTGTCTTGTCTTGTCTTGTCTTGTCTTGTCTTGTCTTGTCTTGTCTTGTCTTGTCTTGCCTTGCCTTGTCCTGTCTTATCTTATCTTATCTTATCTTAGCTTATCTTATCTTATCTTATCTTATCTTATCTTATCTTATCTTATCTTATCTTATCTTATCTTATCTTATCTTATCTTATCTTATCTTATCTTATCTTATCTTATCTTATCTTATCTTATCTTATCTTATCTTATCTTATCTTATCTTATCTTATCTTATCTTATCTTATCTTATCTTATCTTATCTTATCTTATCTTATCTTATCTTATCTTATCTTATCTTATCTTATCTTATCTTATCTTATCTTAATTGTTTTCTTGCCTTGTGTTGTCTTGTTTTATCTTTTCCTTTCTCGTCCTGTCTCGCCTTATCTTATCTTATCTTATCTTGTCTTGTCTTGTCTTGTCTTGTCTTGTCTTGTCTTGTCTTGTCTTGTCTTGTCTTGTCTTGTCTTGTCTTGTCTTGTCTTGTCTTGTTGTCTTGTCTTACCTTATCTTGTCCTGTCTCATCCTATCTTATCTTGTCTTGTCTTGTCTTGTCTTGTCTTGTCTTGTCTTGCCTTGCCTTGTCTTGTCTTGTCTTGTCTTGTCTTGTTGTCTTGTCTTACCTTATCTTGTCCTGTCTCATCCTATCTTATCTTATCTTATCTTGTCTTGTCTTGTCTTGTCTTGTCTTGTCTTGTCTTGTCTTGTCTTGTCTTGTCTTGTCTTGTCTCGCCTTGTCTTGTCCTTTCTCGTCCTATCTTATCTTATCTTATCTTATCTTATCTTATCTCATCTCATCTCATCTCATCTCATCTCATCTCATCTCATCTCATCTCATCTCATCTCGTCTCGTCTCGTCTTGCCTTGCCTTGTCCTGTCTTATCTTATCTTATCTTATCTTATCTTATCTTATCTTATCTTATCTTATCTTATCTTATCTTATCTTATCTTATCTTATCTTATCTTATCTTACCTTACCTTATCTTATCTTATCTTATCTTATCTTATCTTATCTTATCTTATCTTATCTTATCTTATCTTATCTTATCTTATCTTACCTTACCTTACCTTATCTTATCTTATCTTATCTTATCTTATCTTATCTTATCTTATCTTATCTTATCTTATCTTATCTTATCTTAATTGTTTTCTTGCCTTGTGTTGTCTTGTTTTATCTTTTCCTTTCTCGTCCTGTCTCGCCTTATCTTATCTTATCTTATCTTGTCTTGTCTTGTCTTGTCTTGTCTTGTCTTGTCTTGTCTTGTCTTGTCTTGTCTTGTCTTGTCTTGTCTTGTCTTGTCTTGTCTTGTCTTGTCTTGTCTCGTCTCGTCTTGTCTTGTCTTGTCTTGTTGTCTTGTCTTACCTTATCTTGTCCTGTCTCATCCTATCTTATCTTATCTTATCTTGTCTTGTCTTGTCTTGTCTTGTCTTGTCTTGTCTTGTCTTGTCGTGTCTTGTCTTGCCTTGCCTTGCCTTGCCTTATCTATCTTATCTTATCTTATCTTGTCTTGTCTTGTCTTGTCTTGTCTTGTCTTGTCTTGTCTTGTCTTGTCTTGTCTCGCCTTGTCTTGTCCTTTCTCGTCCTATCTTATCTTATCTTATCTTATCTTATCTTATCTTGTCTTGTCTTGTCTTGTCTCGTCTCGTCTCGTCTCGTCTCGTCTCGTCTCGTCTCGTCTCGTCTCGTCTCGTCTCGTCTCGTCTCGTCTCGTCTTATCTTATATTATCTCGCCTTATCATGTCCTTTCTCGTCCTATCTTATCTTATCTTATCTTATCTTATCTTATCTTATCTTATCTTATCTTATCTTATCTTATCTTATCTTATCTTATCTTATCTTATCTTACCTTACCTTACCTTACCTTACCTTACCTTACCTTACCTTACCTTACCTTACCTTACCTTACCTTACCTTACCTTACCTTACCTTACCTTACCTTACCTTACCTTACCTTACCTTACCTTACCCTATCCTATCCTATCCTATCCTATCCTATCCTATCCTATCCTATCCTATCCTATCCTATCCTATCCTATCCTATCCTATCCTATCCTATCCTATCCTATCCTATCTTATCTTATCTTATCTTATCTTATCTTATCTTATCTTATCTTATCTTATCTTATCTTATCTTATCTTATCTTATCTTATCTTATCTTAATTGTTTTCTTGCCTTGTGTTATCTTGTTTTATCTTTTCCTTTCTCGTCCTGTCTCGCCTTATCTTATCTTATCTTATCTTGTCTTGTCTTGTCTTGTCTTGTCTTGTCTTGTCTTGTCTTGTCTTGTCTTGTCTTGTCTTGTCTTGTCTTGTCTTGTCTTACCTTATCTTGTCCTGTCTCATCCTATCTTATCCTATCTTATCTTGTCTTGTCTTGTCTTGTCTTGTCTTGTCTTGTCTTGTCTTGTCTTGTCTTGCCTTGCCTTGCCTTGCCTTGCCTTATCTATCTTATCTTATCTTATCTTATCTTATCTTATCTTATCTTATCTTATCTTACCTTACCTTACCTTACCTTACCTTACCTTACCTTACCTTACCTTACCTTACCTTACCTTACCTTACCTTACCTTACCTTACCTTACCTTACCTTACCTTATCCTGTCCTGTCCTGTCCTGTCCTGTCCTGTCCTGTCCTGTCCTGTCCTGTCCTGTCCTGTCCTGTCCTGTCCTGTCCTGTCTTGTCCTGTCTTGTCTTGTCTTGTCTTGTCTTGTCTTGTCTTACCTCATCTTGTCCTGTCTCATCCTATCTTATCTTATCTTATCTTATCTTATCTTATCTTATCTTGTCTTGTCTTGTCTTGTCTTGCCTTGCCTTGCCTTGCCTTGCCTTGCCTTGCCTTATCTATCTTATCTTATCTTGTCTTGTCTTGTCTTGTCTTGTCTTGTCTTGTCTTGTCTTGTCTTGTCTTGTCTTGTCTTGTCTTGTCTCGCCTTGTCTTGTCCTTTCTCGTCCTATCTTATCTTATCTTATCTTATCTTATCTTATCTTATCTCATCTCATCTCATCTCATCTCATCTCATCTCATCTCATCTCATCTCATCTCATCTCATCTCGTCTCGTCTCGTCTCGTCTCGTCTTGCCTTGCCTTGTCCTGTCTTATCTTATCTTATCTTATCTTATCTTATCTTATCTTATCTTATCTTATCTTATCTTATCTTATCTTATCTTATCTTATCTTATCTTATCTTATCTTATCTTATCTTATCTTATCTTATCTTATCTTATCTTATCTTATCTTATCTTATCTTATCTTATCTTATCTTATCTTATCTTATCTTATCTTAATTGTTTTCTTGCCTTGTGTTGTCTTGTTTTATCTTTTCCTTTCTCGTCCTGTCTCGCCTTATCTTATCTTATCTTATCTTGTCTTGTCTTGTCTTGTCTTGTCTTGTCTTGTCTTGTCTTGTCTTGTCTTGTCTTGTCTTGTCTTGTCTTGTCTTGTCTTGTCTTGTCTTGTCTTGTCTCGTCTTGTCTTGTCTTGTCTTGTCTTGTTGTCTTGTCTTACCTTATCTTGTCCTGTCTCATCCTATCTTATCTTATCTTATCTTATCTTGTCTTGTCTTGTCTTGTCTTGTCTTGTCTTGTCGTGTCTTGTCTTGCCTTGCCTTGCCTTGCCTTGCCTTGCCTTATCT
The DNA here is from genome assembly GCA_034064705.1 of Bothrops alternatus. Taxonomy (NCBI): domain Eukaryota; kingdom Metazoa; phylum Chordata; class Lepidosauria; order Squamata; family Viperidae; genus Bothrops; species Bothrops alternatus. The sequence continues at coordinate 1,111,052 of JARGCV010000216.1, forward strand.
ATCTTATCTTATCTTATCTTGTCTTGTCTTGTCTTGTCTTGTCTTGTCTTGTCTTGTCTCGCCTTGTCTTGTCCTTTCTCGTCCTATCTTATCTTATCTTATCTTATCTTATCTTATCTTATCTTGTCTTGTCTTGTCTTGTCTTGTCTCGTCTCGTCTCGTCTCGTCTCGTCTCGTCTCGTCTCGTCTCGTCTCGTCTCGTCTCGTCTCGTCTCGTCTCGTCTTATCTTATCTCGCCTTATCATGTCCTTTCTCGTCCTATCTTATCTTATCTTATCTTATCTTATCTTATCTTATCTTATCTTATCTTATCTTATCTTATCTTATCTTATCTTATCTTATCTTATCTTATCTTATCTTATCTTATCTTATCTTATCTTATCTTATCTTACCTTATCTTATCTTATCTTATCTTATCTTATCTTATCTTATCTTATCCTATCCTATCCTATCCTATCCTATCCTATCCTATCCTATCCTATCCTATCCTATCCTATCTTATCTTATCTTATCTTATCTTATCTTATCTTATCTTATCTTATCTTATCTTATCTTATCTTATCTTATCTTATCTCATCTTATCTTAATTGTTTTCTTGCCTTGTGTTGTCTTGTTTTATCTTTTCCTTTCTCGTCCTGTCTCGCCTTATCTTATCTTATCTTGTCTTGTCTTGTCTTGTCTTGTCTTGTCTTGTCTTGTCTTGTCTTGTCTTGTCTTGTCTTGTCTTGTCTTGTCTTGTCTTGTCTTGTCTTGTCTTGTTGTCTTGTCTTACCTTATCTTGTCCTGTCTCATCCTATCTTATCTTGTCTTGTCTTGTCTTGTCTTGTCTTGTCTTGTCTTGCCTTGCCTTGTCTTGTCTTGTCTTGTCTTGTTGTCTTGTCTTACCTTATCTTGTCCTGTCTCATCCTATCTTATCTTATCTTATCTTGTCTTGTCTTGTCTTGTCTTGTCTTGTCTTGCCTTGCCTTGCCTTGCCTTGCCTTATCTATCTTATCTTGTCTTGTCTTGTCTTGTCTTGTCTTGTCTTGTCTTGTCTTGTCTTGTCTTGTCTTGTCTTGTCTTGTCTTGTCTTGTCTCGCCTTGTCTTGTCCTTTCTCGTCCTATCTTATCTTATCTTATCTTATCTTATCTTATCTTATCTTATCTTATCTCATCTCATCTCATCTCATCTCATCTCATCTCATCTCATCTCATCTCATCTCATCTCATCTCGTCTCGTCTCGTCTCGTCTCGTCTCGTCTCGTCTTGCCTTGCCTTGTCCTGTCTTATCTTATCTTATCTTATCTTATCTTATCTTATCTTATCTTATCTTATCTTATCTTATCTTATCTTATCTTATCTTATCTTATCTTATCTTATCTTATCTTATCTTATCTTATCTTATCTTATCTTATCTTATCTTATCTTATCTTATCTTATCTTATCTTATCTTATCTTATCTTATCTTATCTTATCTTAATTGTTTTCTTGCCTTGTGTTGTCTTGTTTTATCTTTTCCTTTCTCGTCCTGTCTCGCCTTATCTTATCTTATCTTGTCTTATCTTGTCTTGTCTTGTCTTGTCTTGTCTTGTCTTGTCTTGTCTTGTCTTGTCTTGTCTTGTCTTGTCTTGTCTTGTCTTGTCTTGTCTTGTCTTGTCTCGTCTTGTCTTGTCTTGTCTTGTCTTGTTGTCTTGTCTTACCTTATCTTGTCCTGTCTCATCCTATCTTATCTTATCTTATCTTGTCTTGTCTTGTCTTGTCTTGTCTTGTCTTGTCTTGTCTTGTCTTGTCGTGTCTTGTCTTGCCTTGCCTTGCCTTGCCTTGCCTTGCCTTATCTATCTTATCTTATCTTATCTTGTCTTGTCTTGTCTTGTCTTGTCTTGTCTTGTCTCGCCTTGTCTTGTCCTTTCTCGTCCTATCTTATCTTATCTTATCTTATCTTATCTTATCTTATCTTGTCTTGTCTTGTCTTGTCTTGTCTTGTCTCGTCTCGTCTCGTCTCGTCTCGTCTCGTCTCGTCTCGTCTCGTCTCGTCTCGTCTCGTCTCGTCTCGTCTCGTCTCGTCTTATCTTATATTATCTCGCCTTATCATGTCCTTTCTCGTCCTATCTTATCTTATCTTATCTTATCTTATCTTATCTTATCTTATCTTATCTTATCTTATCTTATCTTATCTTATCTTATCTTATCTTATCTTATCTTATCTTATCTTACCTTACCTTACCTTACCTTACCTTACCTTACCTTACCTTACCTTACCTTACCTTACCTTACCTTACCTTACCTTACCTTACCTTACCTTACCTTACCTTACCTTACCTTACCTTACCTTACCTTATCCTATCCTATCCTATCCTATCCTATCCTATCCTATCCTATCCTATCCTATCCTATCCTATCCTATCCTATCCTATCCTATCCTATCCTATCCTATCCTATCCTATCCTATCTTATCTTATCTTATCTTATCTTATCTTATCTTATCTTATCTTATCTTATCTTATCTTATCTTATCTTATCTTAATTGTTTTCTTGCCTTGTGTTATCTTGTTTTATCTTTTCCTTTCTCGTCCTGTCTCGCCTTATCTTATCTTATCTTATCTTATCTTATCTTGTCTTGTCTTGTCTTGTCTTGTCTTGTCTTGTCTTGTCTTGTCTTGTCTTGTCTTGTCTTGTCTTGTCTTGTCTTGTCTTGTCTTGTCTTGTCTTGTCTTGTCTTGTCTTGTCTTGTCTTGTCTTGTTGTCTTGTCTTACCTTATCTTGTCCTGTCTCATCCTATCTTATCCTATCTTATCTTGTCTTGTCTTGTCTTGTCTTGTCTTGTCTTGTCTTGTCTTGTCTTGTCTTGCCTTGCCTTGCCTTGCCTTGCCTTATCTATCTTATCTTATCTTATCTTATCTTATCTTACCTTACCTTACCTTACCTTACCTTACCTTACCTTACCTTACCTTACCTTACCTTACCTTACCTTACCTTACCTTACCTTACCTTACCTTACCTTACCTTACCTTACCTTATCCTGTCCTGTCCTGTCCTGTCCTGTCCTGTCCTGTCCTGTCCTGTCCTGTCCTGTCTTGTCCTGTCTTGTCTTGTCTTGTCTTGTCTTGTCTTGTCTTGTCTTGTCTTGTCTTGTCTTGTCTTGTCTTGTCTTGTCTTGTCTTGTCTTGTCTTGTCTTGCCTTGCCTTGTCTTGTCTTGCCTTGTTGTCTTGTCTTACCTCATCTTGTCCTGTCTCATCCTATCTTATCTTATCTTATCTTATCTTATCTTATCTTATCTTATCTTATCTTATCTTGTCTTGTCTTGTCTTGTCTTGCCTTGCCTTGCCTTGCCTTGCCTTATCTATCTTATCTTATCTTGTCTTGTCTTGTCTTGTCTTGTCTTGTCTTGTCTTGTCTTGTCTTGTCTTGTCTTGTCTTGTCTTGTCTTGTCTTGTCTTGTCTTGTCTCGCCTTGTCTTGTCCTTTCTCGTCCTATCTTATCTTATCTTATCTTATCTTATCTTATCTTATCTTGTCTTGTCTTGTCTTGTCTTGTCTTGTCTTGTCTCGTCTCGTCTCGTCTCGTCTCGTCTCGTCTCGTCTCGTCTCGTCTCGTCTCGTCTTATCTTATCTTATCTTATCTCGCCTTATCATGTCCTTTCTCGTCCTATCTTATCTTATCTTATCTTATCTTATCTTATCTTATCTTATCTTATCTTATCTTATCTTATCTTATCTTATCTTATCTTATCTTATCTTATCTTATCTTATCTTATCTTATCTTATCCTATCCTATCCTATCCTATCCTATCCTATCCTATCCTATCCTATCCTATCCTATCCTATCCTATCCTATCCTATCTTATCTTATCTTATCTTATCTTATCTTATCTTATCTTATCTTATCTTATCTTATCTTATCTTATCTTATCTTATCTTATCTTATCTTATCTTATCTTATCTTATCTTATCTTAATTGTTTTCTTGCCTTGTGTTGTCTTGTTTTATCTTTCCCTTTCTCGTCCTGTCTCGCCTTATCTTATCTTATCTTATCTTATCTTATCTTGTCTTGTCTTGTCTTGTCTTGTCTTGTCTTGTCTTGTCTTGTCTTGTCTTGTCTTGTCTTGTCTTGTCTTGTCTTGTCTTGTAGTCTTGTCTTACCTTATCTTGTCCTGTCTCATCCTATCTTATCTTATCTTGTCTTGTCTTGTCTTGTCTTGTCTTGTCTTGTCTTGTCTTGTCTTGTCTTGTCTTGTCTTGTCTTGTCTTGTCTTGTCTTGTCTTGCCTTGCCTTGCCTTGCCTTGCCTTGCCTTATCTATCTTATCTTATCTTATCTTGTCTTGTCTTGTCTTGTCTTGTCTTGTCTTGTCTTGTCTTGTCTTGTCTTGTCTTGTCTTGTCTTGTCTTGTCTTGTCTTGTCTTGTCTTGTCTTGTCTTGTCTTGTCTCGCCTTGTCTTGTCCTTTCTCGTCCTTTCTCGTCCTATCTTATCTTATCTTATCTTATCTTATCTTATCTTATCTTATCTTATCTTATCTTATCTTATCTTATCTTATCTTATCTTATCTTATCTTATCTTATCTTATCTTATCTTATCTTATCTTATCTTATCTTACTTATCTTATCTTACCTTATCTTATCTTATCTTAATTGTTTTCTTCCCTTGTGTTGTCTTGTTTTATCTTTTCCTTTCTCGTCCTGTCTCGCCTTATCTTATCTTATCTTATCTTATCTTGTCTTGTCTTGTCTTGTCTTGTCTTGTCTTGTCTTGTCTTGTCTTGTCTTGTCTTGTCTTGTCTTGTCTTGTCTTGTCTTGTCTTGTCTTGTCTTGTTGTCTTGTCTTACCTTATCTTGTCCTGTCTCATCCTATCTTATCTTATCTTATCTTGTCTTGTCTTGTCTTGTCTTGTCTTGTCTTGTCTTGTCTTGTCTTGTCTTGTCTTGTCTTGTCTTGTCTTGTCTTGTCTTGTCTTGTCTTGCCTTGCCTTGTCTTGCCTTGCCTTGCCTTGCCTTATCTATCTTATCTTGTCTTGTCTTGTCTTGTCTTGTCTTGTCTTGTCTTATCTTGTCTTGTCTTGTCTTGTCTTGTCTTGTCTTGTCTTGTCTTGTCTTGTCTTGTCTTGTCTTGTCTTGTCTTGCCTTGCCTTGTCCTGTCTTATCTTATCTTATCTTATCTTAGCTTATCTTATCTTATCTTATCTTATCTTATCTTATCTTATCTTATCTTATCTTATCTTATCTTATCTTATCTTATCTTATCTTATCTTATCTTATCTTATCTTATCTTATCTTATCTTATCTTATCTTATCTTATCTTATCTTATCTTATCTTATCTTATCTTATCTTATCTTATCTTATCTTATCTTATCTTATCTTATCTTATCTTATCTTATCTTATCTTATCTTATCTTATCTTATCTTATCTTATCTTATCTTAATTGTTTTCTTGCCTTGTGTTGTCTTGTTTTATCTTTTCCTTTCTCGTCCTGTCTCGCCTTATCTTATCTTATCTTATCTTGTCTTGTCTTGTCTTGTCTTGTCTTGTCTTGTCTTGTCTTGTCTTGTCTTGTCTTGTCTTGTCTTGTCTTGTCTTGTCTTGTCTTGTTGTCTTGTCTTACCTTATCTTGTCCTGTCTCATCCTATCTTATCTTGTCTTGTCTTGTCTTGTCTTGTCTTGTCTTGTCTTGCCTTGCCTTGTCTTGTCTTGTCTTGTCTTGTCTTGTTGTCTTGTCTTACCTTATCTTGTCCTGTCTCATCCTATCTTATCTTATCTTATCTTGTCTTGTCTTGTCTTGTCTTGTCTTGTCTTGTCTTGTCTTGTCTTGTCTTGTCTTGTCTTGTCTCGCCTTGTCTTGTCCTTTCTCGTCCTATCTTATCTTATCTTATCTTATCTTATCTTATCTCATCTCATCTCATCTCATCTCATCTCATCTCATCTCATCTCATCTCATCTCATCTCGTCTCGTCTCGTCTTGCCTTGCCTTGTCCTGTCTTATCTTATCTTATCTTATCTTATCTTATCTTATCTTATCTTATCTTATCTTATCTTATCTTATCTTATCTTATCTTATCTTATCTTATCTTACCTTACCTTATCTTATCTTATCTTATCTTATCTTATCTTATCTTATCTTATCTTATCTTATCTTATCTTATCTTATCTTATCTTACCTTACCTTACCTTACCTTATCTTATCTTATCTTATCTTATCTTATCTTATCTTATCTTATCTTATCTTATCTTATCTTATCTTATCTTATCTTATCTTAATTGTTTTCTTGCCTTGTGTTGTCTTGTTTTATCTTTTCCTTTCTCGTCCTGTCTCGCCTTATCTTATCTTATCTTATCTTGTCTTGTCTTGTCTTGTCTTGTCTTGTCTTGTCTTGTCTTGTCTTGTCTTGTCTTGTCTTGTCTTGTCTTGTCTTGTCTTGTCTTGTCTTGTCTCGTCTCGTCTTGTCTTGTCTTGTCTTGTTGTCTTGTCTTACCTTATCTTGTCCTGTCTCATCCTATCTTATCTTATCTTATCTTGTCTTGTCTTGTCTTGTCTTGTCTTGTCTTGTCTTGTCTTGTCGTGTCTTGTCTTGCCTTGCCTTGCCTTGCCTTATCTATCTTATCTTATCTTATCTTGTCTTGTCTTGTCTTGTCTTGTCTTGTCTTGTCTTGTCTTGTCTTGTCTTGTCTTGTCTTGTCTCGCCTTGTCTTGTCCTTTCTCGTCCTATCTTATCTTATCTTATCTTATCTTATCTTATCTTGTCTTGTCTTGTCTTGTCTCGTCTCGTCTCGTCTCGTCTCGTCTCGTCTCGTCTCGTCTCGTCTCGTCTCGTCTCGTCTCGTCTCGTCTCGTCTTATCTTATATTATCTCGCCTTATCATGTCCTTTCTCGTCCTATCTTATCTTATCTTATCTTATCTTATCTTATCTTATCTTATCTTATCTTATCTTATCTTATCTTATCTTATCTTATCTTATCTTATCTTACCTTACCTTACCTTACCTTACCTTACCTTACCTTACCTTACCTTACCTTACCTTACCTTACCTTACCTTACCTTACCTTACCTTACCTTACCTTACCTTACCTTACCTTACCTTACCTTACCCTATCCTATCCTATCCTATCCTATCCTATCCTATCCTATCCTATCCTATCCTATCCTATCCTATCCTATCCTATCCTATCCTATCCTATCCTATCCTATCCTATCTTATCTTATCTTATCTTATCTTATCTTATCTTATCTTATCTTATCTTATCTTATCTTATCTTATCTTATCTTATCTTATCTTATCTTATCTTATCTTAATTGTTTTCTTGCCTTGTGTTATCTTGTTTTATCTTTTCCTTTCTCGTCCTGTCTCGCCTTATCTTATCTTATCTTATCTTGTCTTGTCTTGTCTTGTCTTGTCTTGTCTTGTCTTGTCTTGTCTTGTCTTGTCTTGTCTTGTCTTGTCTTGTCTTGTCTTACCTTATCTTGTCCTGTCTCATCCTATCTTATCCTATCTTATCTTGTCTTGTCTTGTCTTGTCTTGTCTTGTCTTGTCTTGTCTTGTCTTGTCTTGTCTTGCCTTGCCTTGCCTTGCCTTGCCTTATCTATCTTATCTTATCTTATCTTATCTTATCTTATCTTATCTTATCTTATCTTACCTTACCTTACCTTACCTTACCTTACCTTACCTTACCTTACCTTACCTTACCTTACCTTACCTTACCTTACCTTACCTTACCTTACCTTACCTTACCTTATCCTGTCCTGTCCTGTCCTGTCCTGTCCTGTCCTGTCCTGTCCTGTCCTGTCCTGTCCTGTCCTGTCCTGTCCTGTCCTGTCTTGTCCTGTCTTGTCTTGTCTTGTCTTGTCTTGTCTTGTCTTACCTCATCTTGTCCTGTCTCATCCTATCTTATCTTATCTTATCTTATCTTATCTTATCTTATCTTGTCTTGTCTTGTCTTGTCTTGCCTTGCCTTGCCTTGCCTTGCCTTGCCTTGCCTTATCTATCTTATCTTATCTTGTCTTGTCTTGTCTTGTCTTGTCTTGTCTTGTCTTGTCTTGTCTTGTCTTGTCTTGTCTTGTCTTGTCTCGCCTTGTCTTGTCCTTTCTCGTCCTATCTTATCTTATCTTATCTTATCTTATCTTATCTTGTCTTGTCTTGTCTTGTCTTGTCTTGTCTTGTCTTGTCTCGTCTCGTCTCGTCTCGTCTCGTCTCGTCTCGTCTCGTCTCGTCTTGTCTTATCTTATCTTATCTCGCCTTATCATGTCCTTTCTCGTCCTATCTTATCTTATCTTATCTTATCTTATCTTATCTTATCTTATGTTATCTTATCTTATCTTATCTTATCTTATCTTATCTTATCTTATCTTATCTTATCTTATCTTATCTTATCTTATCTTATCTTATCTTATCTTATCTTATCTTATCTTATCTTATCTTATCTTATCTTATCCTATCCTATCCTATCCTATCCTATCCTATCCTATCCTATCCTATCCTATCCTATCCTATCCTATCCTATCCTATCCTATCCTATCCTATCCTATCCTATCTTATCTTATCTTATCTTATCTTATCTTATCTTATCTTATCTTATCTTATCTTATCTTATCTTATCTTATCTTATCTTATCTTATCTTATCTTATCTTATCTTATCTTAATTGTTTTCTTGCCTTGTGTTGTCTTGTTTTATCTTTCCCTTTCTCGTCCTGTCTCGCCTTATCTTATCTTATCTTATCTTATCTTATCTTGTCTTGTCTTGTCTTGTCTTGTCTTGTCTTGTCTTGTCTTGTCTTGTCTTGTCTTGTCTTGTCTTGTCTCGTCTCGTCTCGTCTCGTCTCGTCTCGTCTCGTCTCGTCTCGTCTTGTCTTATCTTATCTTATCTCGCCTTATCATGTCCTTTCTCGTCCTATCTTATCTTATCTTATCTTATCTTATCTTATCTTATCTTATCTTATGTTATCTTATCTTATCTTATCTTATCTTATCTTATCTTATCTTATCTTATCTTATCTTATCTTATCTTATCTTATCTTATCTTATCTTATCTTATCTTATCTTATCTTATCTTATCTTATCCTATCCTATCCTATCCTATCCTATCCTATCCTATCCTATCCTATCCTATCCTATCCTATCCTATCCTATCCTATCCTATCCTATCCTATCCTATCCTATCCTATCTTATCTTATCTTATCTTATCTTATCTTATCTTATCTTATCTTATCTTATCTTATCTTATCTTATCTTATCTTATCTTATCTTATCTTATCTTATCTTATCTTATCTTATCTTATCTTATCTTATCTTATCTTATCTTATCTTATCTTATCTTATCTTATCTTATCTTATCTTATCTTATCTTATCTTATCTTATCTTATCTTATCTTATCTTATCTTATCTTATCTTATCTTATCTTATCCTATCCTATCCTATCCTATCCTATCCTATCCTATCCTATCCTATCCTATCCTATCCTATCCTATCCTATCCTATCCTATCCTATCCTATCCTATCCTATCTTATCTTATCTTATCTTATCTTATCTTATCTTATCTTATCTTATCTTATCTTATCTTATCTTATCTTATCTTATCTTATCTTATCTTATCTTATCTTAATTGTTTTCTTGCCTTGTGTTGTCTTGTTTTATCTTTCCCTTTCTCGTCCTGTCTCGCCTTATCTTATCTTATCTTATCTTATCTTATCTTGTCTTGTCTTGTCTTGTCTTGTCTTGTCTTGTCTTGTCTTGTCTTGTCTTGTCTTGTCTTGTCTTGTCTTGTCTTGTCTTGTCTTGTCTTGTCTTGTCTTGTAGTCTTGTCTTACCTTATCTTGTCCTGTCTCATCCTATCTTATCTTATCTTATCTTGTCTTGTCTTGTCTTGTCTTGTCTTGTCTTGTCTTGTCTTGTCTTGTCTTGTCTTGTCTTGTCTTGTCTTGTCTTGTCTTGTCTTGTCTTGTCTTGCCTTGCCTTGCCTTGCCTTGCCTTATCTATCTTATCTTATCTTATCTTATCTTGTCTTGTCTTGTCTTGTCTTGTCTTGTCTTGTCTTGTCTTGTCTTGTCTTGTCTTGTCTTGTCTTGTCTTGTCTTGTCTTGTCTTGTCTTGTCTTGTCTTGTCTTGTCTTGTCTTGTCTTGTCTTGTCTTGTCTTGTCTTGTCTTGTCTCGCCTTGTCTTGTCCTTTCTCGTCCTATCTTATCTTATCTTATCTTATCTTATCTTATCTTATCTTATCTTATCTTATCTTATCTTATCTTATCTTATCTTATCTTATCTTATCTTATCTTATCTTATCTTATCTTATCTTATCTTATCTTATCTTATCTTATCTTATCTCATCTCATCTCCTCTCCTCTCCTCTCCTCTCCTCTCCTCTCCTCTCCTCTCCTCTCCTCTCCTCTCGTCTCGTCTCGTCTCGTCTCGTCTCGTCTCGCCTTGCCTTTTCCTGTCTTATCTTATCTTATCTTATCTTATCTTATCTTATCTTATCTTATCTTATCTTATCTTATCTTATCTTATCTTATCTTATCTTATCTTATCTTATCTTATCTTATCTTATCTTATCTTATCTTACCTTACCTTACCTTACCTTACCTTACCTTACCTTACCTTACCTTACCTTACCTTACCTTACCTTACCTTACCTTACCTTACCTTATCCTGTCCTGTCCTGTCCTGTCCTGTCCTGTCCTGTCCTGTCCTGTCCTGTCCTGTCCTGTCCTGTCCTGTCCTGTCCTGTCCTGTCTTGTCTTGTCTTGTCTTGTCTTGTCTTGTCTTGTCTTGTCTTGTCTTGTCTTGTCTTGTCTTGTCTTGCCTTGTCTTGCCTTGCCTTGTTGTCTTGTCTTACCTCATCTTGTCCTGTGTCATCCTATCTTATCTTATCTTATCTTATCTTATCTTATCTTATCTTATCTTATCTTATCTTATCTTATCTTATCTTGTCTTGTCTTGTCTTGTCTTGTCTTGTCTTGTCTTGTCTTGTCTTGCCTTGCCTTGCCTTGCCTTGCCTTGCCTTATCTATCTTATCTTATCTTGTCTTGTCTTGTCTTGTCTTGTCTTGTCTTGTCTTGTCTTGTCTTGTCTTGTCTAGTCTTGTCTTGTCTTGTCTTGTCTTGTCTTGTCTTGTCTTGTCTCGCCTTGTCTTGTCCTTTCTCGTCCTATCTTATCTTATCTTATCTTATCTTATCTTATCTTATCTTATCTTATCTTGTCTTGTCTTGTCTTGTCTCGTCTCGTCTCGTCTCGTCTCGTCTCGTCTCGTCTCGTCTCGTCTCGTCTCGTCTCGTCTCGTCTCGTCTCGTCTCGTCTCGTCTCGTCTCGTCTCATCTTATCTTATCTTATCTTATCTCGCCTTATCATGTCCTTTCTCGTCCTATCTTATCTTATCTTATCTTATCTTATCTTATCTTATCTTATCTTATCTTATCTTATCTTATCTTATCTTATCTTATCTTATCTTATCTTATCTTATCTTATCTTATCTTATCTTATCCTATCCTATCCTATCCTATCCTATCCTATCCTATCCTATCCTATCCTATCCTATCCTATCCTATCCTATCCTATCCTATCCTATCCTATCCTATCCTATCCTATCCTATCCTATCCTATCCTATCCTATCCTATCCTATCCTATCCTATCCTATCCTATCTTATCTTATCTTATCTTATCTTATCTTATCTTATCTTATCTTAATTGTTTTCTTGCCTTGTGTTGTCTTGTTTTATCTTTTCCTTTCTCGTCCTGTCTCGCCTTATCTTATCTTATCTTATCTTATCTTATCTTATCTTGTCTTGTCTTGTCTTGTCTTGTCTTGTCTTGTCTTGTCTTGTCTTGTCTTGTCTTGTCTTGTCTTGTCTTGTCTTGTCTTGTCTTGTCTTGTCTTGTCTTGTCTTGTCTTGTCTTGTCTTGTCTTGCCTTGCCTTGCCTTACCTTACCTTACCTTACCTTACCTTACCTTACCTGACCTGACCTGACCTGACCTGACCTGACCTGACCTGACCTGACCTGACCTGACCTGATCTGATCTGATCTGATCTTATCTTATCTTATCTTACCTTACCTTATCTGATCTGATCTTACCTTATCTTCTCATCTCACCTCATCTCACCTCTTCCTTTCTTTTCTTGTCTTGTCTTGTCTTGTCTCGCCTTGTCTTGTCCTTTCTCGTCCTATCTTATCTTATCTTATCTTATCTTATCTTATCTTATCTTATCTTATCTTGTCTTGTCTTGTCTTGTCTTGTCTTGTCTTGTCTTGTCTTGTCTTGTCTTGTCTTGTCTTGTCTTGTTGTCTTGTCTTACCTTATCTTGTCCTGTCTCATCCTATCTTATCTTATCTTGTCTTGTCTTGTCTTGTCTTGTCTTGTCTTGTCTTGTCTTGTCTTGTCTTGTCTTGTCTTGCCTTGCCTTGCCTTGCCTTGCCTTGCCTTATCTATCTTATCTTATCTTATCTTATCTTATCTTGTCTTGTCTTGTCTTGTCTTGTCTTGTCTTGTCTTGTCTTGTCTTGTCTTGTCTTGTCTTGTCTTGTCTTGTCTTGTCTTGTCTTGTCTTGTCTGGTCTTGTCTTGTCTTGTCTTGTCTTGTCTTGTCTTGTCTCGCCTTGTCTTGTCCTTTCTCGTCCTATCTTATCTTATCTTATCTTATCTTATCTTATCTTATCTTATCTTGTCTTGTCTTGTCTTGTCTTGTCTTGTCTTGTCTTGTCTTGTCTCGTCTCGTCTCGTCTCGTCTCGTCTCGTCTCGTCTCGTCTCGTCTCGTCTCGTCTCATCTTATCTTATCTTATCTCGCCTTATCATGTCCTTTCTCGTCCTATCTTATCTTATCTTATCTTATCTTATCTTATCTTATCTTATCTTATCTTATCTTATCTTATCTTATCTTATCTTATCTTATCTTATCTTATCTTATCTTATCTTATCTTATCTTATCTTATCTTATCTTATCTTATCTTATCTTATCTTATCTTATCTTATCTTATCTTATCTTATCTTATCTTATCTTATCTTATCTTATCTTATCTCATCTCATCTCATCTCATCTCATCTCCTCTCCTCTCCTCTCCTCTCCTCTCGTCTCGTCTCGTCTCGTCTCGTCTCGTCTCGTCTCGCCTTGCCTTTTCCTGTCTTATCTTATCTTATCTTATCTTATCTTATCTTATCTTATCTTATCTTATCTTATCTTATCTTATCTTATCTTATCTTATCTTATCTTATCTTATCTTATCTTATCTTATCTTATCTTATCTTATCTTATCTTATCTTATCTTATCTTATCTTACCTTACCTTACCTTACCTTACCTTACCTTACCTTACCTTACCTTACCTTACCTTACCTTACCTTACCTTACCTTACCTTACCTTACCCTGTCCTGTCCTGTCCTGTCCTGTCCTGTCCTGTCCTGTCCTGTCCTGTCCTGTCCTGTCCTGTCCTGTCCTGTCCTGTCCTGTCCTGTCTTGTCTTGTCTTGTCTTGTCTTGTCTTGTCTTGTCTTGTCTTGTCTTGTCTTGTCTTGTCTTGTCTTGCCTTGTCTTGCCTTGCCTTGTTGTCTTGTCTTACCTCATCTTGTCCTGTGTCATCCTATCTTATCTTATCTTATCTTATCTTATCTTATCTTATCTTATCTTATCTTATCTTATCTTATCTTATCTTATCTTATCTTGTCTTGTCTTGTCTTGTCTTGTCTTGTCTTGTCTTGCCTTGCCTTGCCTTGCCTTGCCTTGCCTTATCTATCTTATCTTATCTTGTCTTGTCTTGTTTTGTCTTGTCTTGTCTTGTCTTGTCTTGTCTTGTCTTGTCTAGTCTTGTCTTGTCTTGTCTTGTCTTGTCTTGTCTTGTCTTGTCTTGTCTCGCCTTGTCTTGTCCTTTCTCGTCCTATCTTATCTTATCTTATCTTATCTTATCTTATCTTATCTTATCTTATCTTGTCTTGTCTTGTCTCGTCTCGTCTCGTCTCGTCTCGTCTCGTCTCGTCTCGTCTCGTCTCGTCTCGTCTCGTCTCGTCTCGTCTCGTCTCGTCTCGTCTCATCTTATCTTATCTTATCTTATCTCGCCTTATCATGTCCTTTCTCGTCCTATCTTATCTTATCTTATCTTATCTTATCTTATCTTATCTTATCTTATCTTATCTTATCTTATCTTATCTTATCTTATCTTATCTTATCTTATCTTATCTTATCTTATCTTATCTTATCTTATCTTATCTTATCCTATCCTATCCTATCCTATCCTATCCTATCCTATCCTATCCTATCCTATCCTATCCTATCCTATCCTATCCTATCCTATCCTATCCTATCCTATCCTATCCTATCCTATCCTATCCTATCTTATCTTATCTTATCTTATCTTATCTTATCTTATCTTATCTTATCTTAATTGTTTTCTTGCCTTGTGTTGTCTTGTTTTATCTTTTCCTTTCTCGTCCTGTCTCGCCTTATCTTATCTTATCTTATCTTATCTTATCTTATCTTGTCTTGTCTTGTCTTGTCTTGTCTTGTCTTGTCTTGTCTTGTCTTGTCTTGTCTTGTCTTGTCTTGTCTTGTCTTGTCTTGTCTTGTCTTGTCTTGTCTTGTCTTGTCTTGTCTTGTCTTGTCTTGCCTTGCCTTGCCTTACCTTACCTTACCTTACCTTACCTTACCTTACCTTACCTGACCTGACCTGACCTGACCTGACCTGACCTGACCTGACCTGACCTGACCTGACCTGACCTGACCTGATCTGATCTGATCTGATCTTATCTTATCTTATCTTACCTTACCTTATCTGATCTGATCTTACCTTATCTTCTCATCTCACCTCATCTCACCTCTTCCTTTCTTTTCTTGTCTTGTCTTGTCTTGTCTCGCCTTGTCTTGTCCTTTCTCGTCCTATCTTATCTTATCTTATCTTATCTTATCTTATCTTATCTTATCTTATCTTATCTTGTCTTGTCTTGTCTTGTCTTGTCTTGTCTTGTCTTGTCTTGTCTTGTCTTGTTGTCTTGTCTTACCTTATCTTGTCCTGTCTCATCCTATCTTATCTTATCTTGTCTTGTCTTGTCTTGTCTTGTCTTGTCTTGTCTTGTCTTGTCTTGTCTTGTCTTGTCTTGCCTTGCCTTGCCTTGCCTTGCCTTGCCTTATCTATCTTATCTTATCTTATCTTATCTTGTCTTGTCTTGTCTTGTCTTGTCTTGTCTTGTCTTGTCTTGTCTTGTCTTGTCTTGTCTTGTCTTGTCTTGTCTTGTCTTGTCTTGTCTTGTCTTGTCTTGTCTTGTCTTGTCTTGTCTTGTCTTGTCTTGTCTTGTCTTGTCTTGTCTCGCCTTGTCTTGTCCTTTCTCGTCCTATCTTATCTTATCTTATCTTATCTTATCTTATCTTATCTTATCTTGTCTTGTCTTGTCTTGTCTTGTCTTGTCTTGTCTTGTCTTGTCTTGTCTCGTCTCGTCTCGTCTCGTCTCGTCTCGTCTCGTCTCGTCTCGTCTCGTCTCGTCTCGTCTCGTCTCATCTTATCTTATCTTATCTCGCCTTATCATGTCCTTTCTCGTCCTATCTTATCTTATCTTATCTTATCTTATCTTATCTTATCTTATCTTATCTTATCTTATCTTATCTTATCTTATCTTATCTTATCTTATCTTATCTTATCTTATCTTATCTTATCTTATCTTATCTTATCTTATCTTATCTTATCTTATCTTATCTTATCTTATCTTATCTCATCTCATCTCATCTCCTCTCCTCTCCTCTCCTCTCCTCTCCTCTCCTCTCCTCTCGTCTCGTCTCGTCTCGTCTCGTCTCGTCTCGTCTCGCCTTGCCTTTTCCTGTCTTATCTTATCTTATCTTATCTTATCTTATCTTATCTTATCTTATCTTATCTTATCTTATCTTATCTTATCTTATCTTATCTTATCTTATCTTATCTTATCTTATCTTATCTTATCTTACCTTACCTTACCTTACCTTACCTTACCTTACCTTACCTTACCTTACCTTACCTTACCTTACCTTACCTTACCTTACCTTACCTTACCTTATCCTGTCCTGTCCTGTCCTGTCCTGTCCTGTCCTGTCCTGTCCTGTCCTGTCCTGTCCTGTCCTGTCCTGTCCTGTCCTGTCCTGTCTTGTCTTGTCTTGTCTTGTCTTGTCTTGTCTTGTCTTGTCTTGTCTTGTCTTGTCTTGTCTTGCCTTGTCTTGCCTTGCCTTGTTGTCTTGTCTTACCTCATCTTGTCCTGTGTCATCCTATCTTATCTTATCTTATCTTATCTTATCTTATCTTATCTTATCTTATCTTATCTTATCTTATCTTATCTTATCTTATCTTATCTTATCTTGTCTTGTCTTGTCTTGTCTTGTCTTGTCTTGCCTTGCCTTGCCTTGCCTTGCCTTGCCTTATCTATCTTATCTTATCTTGTCTTGTCTTGTCTTGTCTTGTCTTGTCTTGTCTTGTCTTGTCTTGTCTTGTCTTGTCTAGTCTTGTCTTGTCTTGTCTTGTCTTGTCTTGTCTTGTCTTGTCTTGTCTCGCCTTGTCTTGTCCTTTCTCGTCCTATCTTATCTTATCTTATCTTATCTTATCTTATCTTATCTTATCTTATCTTGTCTTGTCTTGTCTTGTCTCGTCTCGTCTCGTCTCGTCTCGTCTCGTCTCGTCTCGTCTCGTCTCGTCTCGTCTCGTCTCGTCTCGTCTCGTCTCGTCTCGTCTCATCTTATCTTATCTTATCTTATCTCGCCTTATCATGTCCTTTCTCGTCCTATCTTATCTTATCTTATCTTATCTTATCTTATCTTATCTTATCTTATCTTATCTTATCTTATCTTATCTTATCTTATCTTATCTTATCTTATCTTATCTTATCTTATCTTATCTTATCTTATCCTATCCTATCCTATCCTATCCTATCCTATCCTATCCTATCCTATCCTATCCTATCCTATCCTATCCTATCCTATCCTATCCTATCCTATCCTATCCTATCCTATCCTATCCTATCCTATCTTATCTTATCTTATCTTATCTTATCTTATCTTATCTTATCTTATCTTATCTTAATTGTTTTCTTGCCTTGTGTTGTCTTGTTTTATCTTTTCCTTTCTCGTCCTGTCTCGCCTTATCTTATCTTATCTTATCTTATCTTATCTTGTCTTGTCTTGTCTTGTCTTGTCTTGTCTTGTCTTGTCTTGTCTTGTCTTGTCTTGTCTTGTCTTGTCTTGTCTTGTCTTGTCTTGTCTTGTCTTGTCTTGTCTTGTCTTGTCTTGTCTTGTCTTGTCTTGTTGTCTTGTCTTACCTTATCTTGTCCTGTCTCATCCTATCTTATCCTATCTTATCTTGTCTTGTCTTGTCTTGTCTTGTCTTGTCTTGTCTTGTCTTGTCTTGTCTTGCCTTGCCTTGCCTTGCCTTGCCTTATCTATCTTATCTTATCTTATCTTATCTTATCTTATCTTATCTTATCTTACCTTACCTTACCTTACCTTACCTTACCTTACCTTACCTTACCTTACCTTACCTTACCTTACCTTACCTTACCTTACCTTACCTTACCTTACCTTACCTTACCTTACCTTATCCTGTCCTGTCCTGTCCTGTCCTGTCCTGTCCTGTCCTGTCCTGTCCTGTCCTGTCCTGTCCTGTCCTGTCTTGTCTTGTCTTGTCTTGTCTTGTCTTGTCTTGTCTTGTCTTGTCTTGTCTTGTCTTGTCTTGTCTTGTCTTGTCTTGTCTTGCCTTGCCTTGTCTTGTCTTGCCTTGTTGTCTTGTCTTACCTCATCTTGTCCTGTCTCATCCTATCTTATCTTATCTTATCTTATCTTATCTTATCTTATCTTATCTTATCTTATCTTGTCTTGTCTTGTCTTGTCTTGCCTTGCCTTGCCTTGCCTTGCCTTGCCTTGCCTTATCTATCTTATCTTATCTTGTCTTGTCTTGTCTTGTCTTGTCTTGTCTTGTCTTGTCTTGTCTTGTCTTGTCTTGTCTTGTCTTGTCTTGTCTTGTCTCGCCTTGTCTTGTCCTTTCTCGTCCTATCTTATCTTATCTTATCTTATCTTATCTTATCTTATCTTGTCTTGTCTTGTCTTGTCTTGTCTTGTCTTGTCTTGTCTCGTCTCGTCTCGTCTCGTCTCGTCTCGTCTCGTCTCGTCTCGTCTCGTCTCGTCTCGTCTCGTCTTATCTTATCTTATCTTATCTCGCCTTATCATGTCCTTTCTCGTCCTATCTTATCTTATCTTATCTTATCTTATCTTATCTTATCTTATCTTATCTTATCTTATCTTATCTTATCTTATCTTATCTTATCTTATCTTATCCTATCCTATCCTATCCTATCCTATCCTATCCTATCCTATCCTATCCTATCCTATCCTATCCTATCCTATCCTATCCTATCCTATCCTATCCTATCCTATCCTATCTTATCTTATCTTATCTTATCTTATCTTATCTTATCTTATCTTATCTTATCTTATCTTATCTTATCTTATCTTATCTTATCTTATCTTATCTTATCTTATCTTATCTTATCTTAATTGTTTTCTTGCCTTGTGTTGTCTTGTTTTATCTTTCCCTTTCTCGTCCTGTCTCGCCTTATCTTATCTTATCTTATCTTATCTTATCTTATCTTGTCTTGTCTTGTCTTGTCTTGTCTTGTCTTGTCTTGTCTTGTCTTGTCTTGTCTTGTCTTGTCTTGTAGTCTTGTCTTACCTTATCTTGTCCTGTCTCATCCTATCTTATCTTATCTTGTCTTGTCTTGTCTTGTCTTGTCTTGTCTTGTCTTGTCTTGTCTTGTCTTGTCTTGTCTTGTCTTGTCTTGTCTTGTCTTGTCTTGCCTTGCCTTGCCTTGCCTTGCCTTGCCTTATCTATCTTATCTTATCTTATCTTGTCTTGTCTTGTCTTGTCTTGTCTTGTCTTGTCTTGTCTTGTCTTGTCTTGTCTTGTCTTGTCTTGTCTTGTCTTGTCTTGTCTTGTCTTGTCTTGTCTTGTCTTGTCTTGTCTTGTCTTGTCTTGTCTTGTCTTGTCTTGTCTTGTCTTGTCTTGTCTTGTCTCGCCTTGTCTTGTCCTTTCTCGTCCTTTCTCGTCCTATCTTATCTTATCTTATCTTATCTTATCTTATCTTATCTTATCTTATCTTATCTTATCTTATCTTATCTTATCTTATCTTATCTTATCTTATCTTATCTTATCTTATCTTATCTTATCTTATCTTATCTTATCTTATCTTATCTTATCTTATCTTATCTTATCTTATCTTATCTTATCTTATCTTATCTTATCTTATCTTATCTTATCTTATCTTATCTTACTTATCTTATCTTACCTTATCTTATCTTATCTTAATTGTTTTCTTCCCTTGTGTTGTCTTGTTTTATCTTTTCCTTTCTCGTCCTGTCTCGCCTTATCTTATCTTATCTTATCTTATCTTGTCTTGTCTTGTCTTGTCTTGTCTTGTCTTGTCTTGTCTTGTCTTGTCTTGTCTTGTCTTGTCTTGTCTTGTCTTGTCTTGTCTTGTCTTGTCTTGTCTTGTCTTGTCTTGTCTTGTCTTGTCTTGTCTTGTTGTCTTGTCTTACCTTATCTTGTCCTGTCTCATCCTATCTTATCTTATCTTATCTTGTCTTGTCTTGTCTTGTCTTGTCTTGTCTTGTCTTGTCTTGTCTTGTCTTGTCTTGTCTTGTCTTGTCTTGCCTTGCCTTGCCTTGCCTTGCCTTGCCTTATCTATCTTATCTTGTCTTGTCTTGTCTTGTCTTGTCTTGTCTTGTCTTATCTTGTCTTGTCTTGTCTTGTCTTGTCTTGTCTTGTCTTGTCTTGTCTTGTCTTGTCTTGTCTTGTCTTGCCTTGCCTTGTCCTGTCTTATCTTATCTTATCTTATCTTAGCTTATCTTATCTTATCTTATCTTATCTTATCTTATCTTATCTTATCTTATCTTATCTTATCTTATCTTATCTTATCTTATCTTATCTTATCTTATCTTATCTTATCTTATCTTATCTTATCTTATCTTATCTTATCTTATCTTATCTTATCTTATCTTATCTTATCTTATCTTATCTTATCTTATCTTATCTTATCTTATCTTATCTTATCTTATCTTATCTTATCTTATCTTATCTTATCTTATCTTATCTTAATTGTTTTCTTGCCTTGTGTTGTCTTGTTTTATCTTTTCCTTTCTCGTCCTGTCTCGCCTTATCTTATCTTATCTTATCTTGTCTTGTCTTGTCTTGTCTTGTCTTGTCTTGTCTTGTCTTGTCTTGTCTTGTCTTGTCTTGTCTTGTCTTGTCTTGTCTTGTCTTGTCTTGTCTTGTCTTGTTGTCTTGTCTTACCTTATCTTGTCCTGTCTCATCCTATCTTATCTTGTCTTGTCTTGTCTTGTCTTGTCTTGTCTTGTCTTGTCTTGCCTTGCCTTGTCTTGTCTTGTCTTGTCTTGTCTTGTTGTCTTGTCTTACCTTATCTTGTCCTGTCTCATCCTATCTTATCTTATCTTATCTTGTCTTGTCTTGTCTTGTCTTGTCTTGTCTTGTCTTGTCTTGTCTTGTCTTGTCTTGTCTCGCCTTGTCTTGTCCTTTCTCGTCCTATCTTATCTTATCTTATCTTATCTTATCTTATCTCATCTCATCTCATCTCATCTCATCTCATCTCATCTCATCTCATCTCATCTCGTCTCGTCTCGTCTCGTCTTGCCTTGCCTTGTCCTGTCTTATCTTATCTTATCTTATCTTATCTTATCTTATCTTATCTTATCTTATCTTATCTTATCTTATCTTACCTTACCTTATCTTATCTTATCTTATCTTATCTTATCTTATCTTATCTTATCTTATCTTATCTTATCTTATCTTATCTTATCTTACCTTACCTTATCTTATCTTATCTTATCTTATCTTATCTTATCTTATCTTATCTTATCTTATCTTATCTTATCTTATCTTATCTTATCTTATCTTAATTGTTTTCTTGCCTTGTGTTGTCTTGTTTTATCTTTTCCTTTCTCGTCCTGTCTCGCCTTATCTTATCTTATCTTATCTTGTCTTGTCTTGTCTTGTCTTGTCTTGTCTTGTCTTGTCTTGTCTTGTCTTGTCTTGTCTTGTCTTGTCTTGTCTTGTCTTGTCTTGTCTCGTCTCGTCTTGTCTTGTCTTGTCTTGTTGTCTTGTCTTACCTTATCTTGTCCTGTCTCATCCTATCTTATCTTATCTTATCTTGTCTTGTCTTGTCTTGTCTTGTCTTGTCTTGTCTTGTCTTGTCTTGTCGTGTCTTGTCTTGCCTTGCCTTGCCTTGCCTTATCTATCTTATCTTATCTTATCTTGTCTTGTCTTGTCTTGTCTTGTCTTGTCTTGTCTTGTCTTGTCTTGTCTTGTCTTGTCTCGCCTTGTCTTGTCCTTTCTCGTCCTATCTTATCTTATCTTATCTTATCTTATCTTATCTTATCTTGTCTTGTCTTGTCTTGTCTCGTCTCGTCTCGTCTCGTCTCGTCTCGTCTCGTCTCGTCTCGTCTCGTCTCGTCTCGTCTTATCTTATATTATCTCGCCTTATCATGTCCTTTCTCGTCCTATCTTATCTTATCTTATCTTATCTTATCTTATCTTATCTTATCTTATCTTATCTTATCTTATCTTATCTTATCTTATCTTATCTTATCTTATCTTACCTTACCTTATCTTACCTTACCTTACCTTACCTTACCTTACCTTACCTTACCTTACCTTACCTTACCTTACCTTACCTTACCTTACCTTACCTTACCTTACCTTACCTTACCTTACCTTACCTTACCCTATCCTATCCTATCCTATCCTATCCTATCCTATCCTATCCTATCCTATCCTATCCTATCCTATCCTATCCTATCCTATCCTATCCTATCCTATCCTATCCTATCCTATCTTATCTTATCTTATCTTATCTTATCTTATCTTATCTTATCTTATCTTATCTTATCTTATCTTATCTTATCTTATCTTATCTTATCTTATCTTAATTGTTTTCTTGCCTTGTGTTATCTTGTTTTATCTTTTCCTTTCTCGTCCTGTCTCGCCTTATCTTATCTTATCTTATCTTGTCTTGTCTTGTCTTGTCTTGTCTTGTCTTGTCTTGTCTTGTCTTGTCTTGTCTTGTCTTGTCTTGTCTTGTCTTGTCTTGTCTTGTCTTGTTGTCTTGTCTTACCTTAACTTGTCCTGTCTCATCCTATCTTATCCTATCTTATCTTGTCTTGTCTTGTCTTGTCTTGTCTTGTCTTGTCTTGTCTTGCCTTGCCTTGCCTTGCCTTGCCTTATCTATCTTATCTTATCTTATCTTATCTTATCTTATCTTATCTTATCTTAACTTATCTTATCTTACCTTACCTTACCTTACCTTACCTTACCTTACCTTACCTTACCTTACCTTACCTTACCTTACCTTACCTTACCTTACCTTACCTTACCTTACCTTACCTTACCTTACCTTACCTTACCTTATCCTGTCCTGTCCTGTCCTGTCCTGTCCTGTCCTGTCCTGTCCTGTCCTGTCCTGTCCTGTCCTGTCCTGTCCTGTCCTGTCTTGTCCTGTCTTGTCTTGTCTTGTCTTGTCTTGTCTTGTCTTACCTCATCTTGTCCTGTCTCATCCTATCTTATCTTATCTTATCTTATCTTATCTTATCTTATCTTATCTTGTCTTGTCTTGTCTTGTCTTGCCTTGCCTTGCCTTGCCTTGCCTTGCCTTGCCTTATCTATCTTATCTTATCTTGTCTTGTCTTGTCTTGTCTTGTCTTGTCTTGTCTTGTCTTGTCTTGTCTTGTCTTGTCTTGTCTTGTCTTGTCTTGTCTTGTCTCGCCTTGTCTTGTCCTTTCTCGTCCTATCTTATCTTATCTTATCTTATCTTATCTTATCTTATCTTATCTTGTCTTGTCTTGTCTTGTCTTGTCTTGTCTTGTCTTGTCTCGTCTCGTCTCGTCTCGTCTCGTCTCGTCTCGTCTCGTCTCGTCTTGTCTTATCTTATCTTATCTCGCCTTATCATGTCCTTTCTCGTCCTATCTTATCTTATCTTATCTTATCTTATCTTATCTTATCTTATCTTATCTTATCTTATCTTATCTTATCTTATCTTATCTTATCTTATCTTATCTTATCTTATCTTATCTTATCTTATCTTATCTTATCTTATCTTATCTTATCTTATCTTATCTTATCTTATCCTATCCTATCCTATCCTATCCTATCCTATCCTATCCTATCCTATCCTATCCTATCCTATCCTATCCTATCCTATCCTATCCTATCCTATCCTATCTTATCTTATCTTATCTTATCTTATCTTATCTTATCTTATCTTATCTTATCTTATCTTATCTTATCTTATCTTATCTTATCTTAATTGTTTTCTTGCCTTGTGTTGTCTTGTTTTATCTTTCCCTTTCTCGTCCTGTCTCGCCTTATCTTATCTTATCTTATCTTATCTTATCTTGTCTTGTCTTGTCTTGTCTTGTCTTGTCTTGTCTTGTCTTGTCTTGTCTTGTCTTGTCTTGTCTTGTCTTGTCTTGTCTTGTCTTGTCTTGTCTTGTCTTGTCTTGTCTTGTCTTGTCTTGTAGTCTTGTCTTACCTTATCTTGTCCTGTCTCATCCTATCTTATCTTATCTTATCTTGTCTTGTCTTGTCTTGTCTTGTCTTGTCTTGTCTTGTCTTGTCTTGTCTTGTCTTGTCTTGTCTTGTCTTGTCTTGTCTTGCCTTGCCTTGCCTTGCCTTGCCTTATCTATCTTATCTTATCTTATCTTATCTTGTCTTGTCTTGTCTTGTCTTGTCTTGTCTTGTCTTGTCTTGTCTTGTCTTGTCTTGTCTTGTCTTGTCTTGTCTTGTCTTGTCTTGTCTTGTCTTGTCTTGTCTTGTCTTGTCTTGTCTTGTCTCGCCTTGTCTTGTCCTTTCTCGTCCTATCTTATCTTATCTTATCTTATCTTATCTTATCTTATCTTATCTTATCTTATCTTATCTTATCTTATCTTATCTTATCTTATCTTATCTTATCTTATCTTATCTTATCTTATCTTATCTTATCTTATCTTATCTTATCTTATCTTATCTTATCTCATCTCATCTCATCTCATCTCCTCTCCTCTCCTCTCCTCTCCTCTCCTCTCCTCTCGTCTCGTCTCGTCTCGTCTCGTCTCGTCTCGCCTTGCCTTTTCCTGTCTTATCTTATCTTATCTTATCTTATCTTATCTTATCTTATCTTATCTTATCTTATCTTATCTTATCTTATCTTATCTTATCTTATCTTATCTTATCTTATCTTATCTTATCTTATCTTATCTTATCTTATCTTACCTTACCTTACCTTACCTTACCTTACCTTACCTTACCTTACCTTACCTTACCTTACCTTACCTTACCTTACCTTACCTTACCTTATCCTGTCCTGTCCTGTCCTGTCCTGTCCTGTCCTGTCCTGTCCTGTCCTGTCCTGTCCTGTCCTGTCCTGTCCTGTCCTGTCCTGTCCTGTCCTGTCTTGTCTTGTCTTGTCTTGTCTTGTCTTGTCTTGTCTTGTCTTGTCTTGTCTTGTCTTGTCTTGTCTTGCCTTGTCTTGCCTTGCCTTGTTGTCTTGTCTTACCTCATCTTGTCCTGTGTCATCCTATCTTATCTTATCTTATCTTATCTTATCTTATCTTATCTTATCTTATCTTATCTTATCTTATCTTATCTTATCTTATCTTGTCTTGTCTTGTCTTGTCTTGTCTTGTCTTGCCTTGCCTTGCCTTGCCTTGCCTTGCCTTATCTATCTTATCTTATCTTGTCTTGTCTTGTCTTGTCTTGTCTTGTCTTGTCTTGTCTTGTCTTGTCTAGTCTTGTCTTGTCTTGTCTTGTCTTGTCTTGTCTTGTCTTGTCTCGCCTTGTCTTGTCCTTTCTCGTCCTATCTTATCTTATCTTATCTTATCTTATCTTATCTTATCTTATCTTATCTTGTCTTGTCTTGTCTCGTCTCGTCTCGTCTCGTCTCGTCTCGTCTCGTCTCGTCTCGTCTCGTCTCGTCTCGTCTCGTCTCGTCTCGTCTCGTCTCGTCTCATCTTATCTTATCTTATCTTATCTCGCCTTATCATGTCCTTTCTCGTCCTATCTTATCTTATCTTATCTTATCTTATCTTATCTTATCTTATCTTATCTTATCTTATCTTATCTTATCTTATCTTATCTTATCTTATCTTATCTTATCTTATCTTATCTTATCTTATCTTATCTTATCTTATCTTATCTTATCTTATCTTATCCTATCCTATCCTATCCTATCCTATCCTATCCTATCCTATCCTATCCTATCCTATCCTATCCTATCCTATCCTATCCTATCCTATCCTATCCTATCCTATCCTATCCTATCTTATCTTATCTTATCTTATCTTATCTTATCTTATCTTATCTTATCTTATCTTATCTTAATTGTTTTCTTGCCTTGTGTTGTCTTGTTTTATCTTTTCCTTTCTCGTCCTGTCTCGCCTTATCTTATCTTATCTTATCTTATCTTATCTTATCTTGTCTTGTCTTGTCTTGTCTTGTCTTGTCTTGTCTTGTCTTGTCTTGTCTTGTCTTGTCTTGTCTTGTCTTGTCTTGTCTTGTCTTGTCTTGTCTTGTCTTGTCTTGTCTTGCCTTGCCTTGCCTTGCCTTACCTTACCTTACCTTACCTTACCTTACCTTACCTGACCTGACCTGACCTGACCTGACCTGACCTGACCTGACCTGACCTGACCTGACCTGACCTGACCTGATCTGATCTGATCTGATCTTATCTTATCTTATCTTATCTTACCTTACCTTATCTGATCTGATCTTACCTTATCTTCTCATCTCACCTCTTATCTTCTCATCTCACCTCATCTCACCTCTTCCTTTCTTTTCTTGTCTTGTCTTGTCTTGTCTCGCCTTGTCTTGTCCTTTCTCGTCCTATCTTATCTTATCTTATCTTATCTTATCTTATCTTATCTTATCTTGTCTTGTCTTGTCTTGTCTTGTCTTGTCTTGTCTTGTCTTGTCTTGTCTTGTCTTGTCTTGTCTTGTCTTGTTGTCTTGTCTTACCTTATCTTGTCCTGTCTCATCCTATCTTATCTTATCTTGTCTTGTCTTGTCTTGTCTTGTCTTGTCTTGTCTTGTCTTGTCTTGTCTTGTCTTGTCTTGTCTTGTCTTGTCTTGCCTTGCCTTGCCTTGCCTTGCCTTGCCTTATCTATCTTATCTTATCTTATCTTATCTTGTCTTGTCTTGTCTTGTCTTGTCTTGTCTTGTCTTGTCTTGTCTTGTCTTGTCTTGTCTTGTCTTGTCTTGTCTTGTCTTGTCTTGTCTTGTCTTGTCTTGTCTTGTCTTGTCTTGTCTTGTCTTGTCTTGTCTTGTCTTGTCTTGTCTTGTCTTGTCTCGCCTTGTCTTGTCCTTTCTCGTCCTATCTTATCTTATCTTATCTTATCTTATCTTATCTTATCTTATCTTGTCTTGTCTTGTCTTGTCTTGTCTTGTCTTGTCTTGTCTCGTCTCGTCTCGTCTCGTCTCGTCTCGTCTCGTCTCGTCTCGTCTCGTCTCGTCTCGTCTCGTCTCATCTTATCTTATCTTATCTCGCCTTATCATGTCCTTTCTCGTCCTATCTTATCTTATCTTATCTTATCTTATCTTATCTTATCTTATCTTATCTTATCTTATCTTATCTTATCTTATCTTATCTTATCTTATCTTATCTTATCTTATCTTATCTTATCTTATCTTATCTTATCTTATCTTATCTTATCTTATCTTATCTTATCTTATCTCATCTCATCTCATCTCATCTCATCTCCTCTCCTCTCCTCTCCTCTCCTCTCGTCTCGTCTCGTCTCGTCTCGTCTCGTCTCGTCTCGCCTTGCCTTTTCCTGTCTTATCTTATCTTATCTTATCTTATCTTATCTTATCTTATCTTATCTTATCTTATCTTATCTTATCTTATCTTATCTTATCTTATCTTATCTTATCTTATCTTATCTTATCTTATCTTATCTTACCTTACCTTACCTTACCTTACCTTACCTTACCTTACCTTACCTTACCTTACCTTACCTTACCTTACCTTACCTTACCTTACCTTACCTTACCTTACCTTATCCTGTCCTGTCCTGTCCTGTCCTGTCCTGTCCTGTCCTGTCCTGTCCTGTCCTGTCCTGTCCTGTCCTGTCCTGTCCTGTCCTGTCCTGTCCTGTCCTGTCCTGTCTTGTCTTGTCTTGTCTTGTCTTGTCTTGTCTTGTCTTGTCTTGTCTTGTCTTGTCTTGTCTTGCCTTGTCTTGCCTTGCCTTGTTGTCTTGTCTTACCTCATCTTGTCCTGTGTCATCCTATCTTATCTTATCTTATCTTATCTTATCTTATCTTATCTTATCTTATCTTATCTTATCTTATCTTATCTTATCTTATCTTATCTTATCTTGTCTTGTCTTGTCTTGTCTTGTCTTGTCTTGTCTTGTCTTGTCTTGTCTTGCCTTGCCTTGCCTTGCCTTGCCTTGCCTTATCTATCTTATCTTATCTTGTCTTGTCTTGTCTTGTCTTGTCTTGTCTTGTCTTGTCTTGTCTTGTCTTGTCTTGTCTAGTCTTGTCTTGTCTTGTCTTGTCTTGTCTTGTCTTGTCTTGTCTTGTCTCGCCTTGTCTTGTCCTTTCTCGTCCTATCTTATCTTATCTTATCTTATCTTATCTTATCTTATCTTATCTTATCTTGTCTTGTCTTGTCTCGTCTCGTCTCGTCTCGTCTCGTCTCGTCTCGTCTCGTCTCGTCTCGTCTCGTCTCGTCTCGTCTCGTCTCATCTTATCTTATCTTATCTTATCTCGCCTTATCATGTCCTTTCTCGTCCTATCTTATCTTATCTTATCTTATCTTATCTTATCTTATCTTATCTTATCTTATCTTATCTTATCTTATCTTATCTTATCTTATCTTATCTTATCTTATCTTATCTTATCTTATCTTATCTTATCCTATCCTATCCTATCCTATCCTATCCTATCCTATCCTATCCTATCCTATCCTATCCTATCCTATCCTATCCTATCCTATCCTATCCTATCCTATCCTATCCTATCTTATCTTATCTTATCTTATCTTATCTTATCTTATCTTATCTTATCTTATCTTATCTTATCTTATCTTATCTTATCTTAATTGTTTTCTTGCCTTGTGTTGTCTTGTTTTATCTTTTCCTTTCTCGTCCTGTCTCGCCTTATCTTATCTTATCTTATCTTATCTTATCTTATCTTGTCTTGTCTTGTCTTGTCTTGTCTTGTCTTGTCTTGTCTTGTCTTGTCTTGTCTTGTCTTGTCTTGTCTTGTCTTGTCTTGTCTTGTCTTGTCTTGTCTTGTCTTGCCTTGCCTTGCCTTACCTTACCTTACCTTACCTTACCTTACCTTACCTTACCTGACCTGACCTGACCTGACCTGACCTGACCTGACCTGACCTGACCTGACCTGACCTGATCTGATCTGATCTGATCTTATCTTATCTTATCTTATCTTACCTTACCTTATCTGATCTGATCTTACCTTATCTTCTCATCTCACCTCATCTCACCTCTTCCTTTCTTTTCTTGTCTTGTCTTGTCTTGTCTCGCCTTGTCTTGTCCTTTCTCGTCCTATCTTATCTTATCTTATCTTATCTTATCTTATCTTATCTTATCTTATCTTATCTTATCTTATCTTGTCTTGTCTTGTCTTGTCTTGTCTTGTCTTGTCTTGTCTTGTCTTGTCTTGTCTTGTCTTGTCTTGTTGTCTTGTCTTACCTTATCTTGTCCTGTCTCATCCTATCTTATCTTATCTTGTCTTGTCTTGTCTTGTCTTGTCTTGTCTTGTCTTGTCTTGTCTTGTCTTGTCTTGTCTTGTCTTGCCTTGCCTTGCCTTGCCTTGCCTTGCCTTATCTATCTTATCTTATCTTATCTTATCTTGTCTTGTCTTGTCTTGTCTTGTCTTGTCTTGTCTTGTCTTGTCTTGTCTTGTCTTGTCTTGTCTTGTCTTGTCTTGTCGTGTCTTGTCTTGCCTTGCCTTGCCTTGCCTTATCTATCTTATCTTATCTTATCTTGTCTTGTCTTGTCTTGTCTTGTCTTGTCTTGTCTTGTCTTGTCTTGTCTTGTCTCGCCTTGTCTTGTCCTTTCTCGTCCTATCTTATCTTATCTTATCTTATCTTATCTTATCTTATCTTGTCTTGTCTTGTCTTGTCTCGTCTCGTCTCGTCTCGTCTCGTCTCGTCTCGTCTCGTCTCGTCTCGTCTCGTCTCGTCTTATCTTATATTATCTCGCCTTATCATGTCCTTTCTCGTCCTATCTTATCTTATCTTATCTTATCTTATCTTATCTTATCTTATCTTATCTTATCTTATCTTATCTTATCTTATCTTATCTTATCTTATCTTATCTTACCTTACCTTATCTTACCTTACCTTACCTTACCTTACCTTACCTTACCTTACCTTACCTTACCTTACCTTACCTTACCTTACCTTACCTTACCTTACCTTACCTTACCTTACCTTACCTTACCCTATCCTATCCTATCCTATCCTATCCTATCCTATCCTATCCTATCCTATCCTATCCTATCCTATCCTATCCTATCCTATCCTATCCTATCCTATCCTATCCTATCCTATCCTATCTTATCTTATCTTATCTTATCTTATCTTATCTTATCTTATCTTATCTTATCTTATCTTATCTTAATTGTTTTCTTGCCTTGTGTTATCTTGTTTTATCTTTTCCTTTCTCGTCCTGTCTCGCCTTATCTTATCTTATCTTATCTTGTCTTGTCTTGTCTTGTCTTGTCTTGTCTTGTCTTGTCTTGTCTTGTCTTGTCTTGTCTTGTCTTGTCTTGTCTTGTCTTGTTGTCTTGTCTTACCTTAACTTGTCCTGTCTCATCCTATCTTATCTTATCTTATCTTATCTTATCTTGTCTTGTCTTGTCTTGTCTTGTCTTGTCTTGTCTTGTCTTGCCTTGCCTTGCCTTGCCTTGCCTTGCCTTATCTATCTTATCTTGTCTTGTCTTGTCTTGTCTTGTCTTGTCTTGTCTTGTCTTGTCTTGTCTTGTCTTGTCTTGTCTTGTCTTGTCTTGTCTTGTCTTGTCTTGTCTTGCCTTGCCTTGCCTTACCTTACCTTACCTTACCTTACCTTACCTTACCTTACCTGACCTGACCTGACCTGACCTGACCTGACCTGACCTGACCTGACCTGACCTGATCTGATCTGATCTGATCTTATCTTATCTTATCTTATCTTACCTTACCTTATCTGATCTGATCTTACCTTATCTTCTCATCTCACCTCATCTCACCTCTTCCTTTCTTTTCTTGTCTTGTCTTGTCTTGTCTCGCCTTGTCTTGTCCTTTCTCGTCCTATCTTATCTTATCTTATCTTATCTTATCTTATCTTATCTTATCTTATCTTATCTTGTCTTGTCTTGTCTTGTCTTGTCTTGTCTTGTCTTGTCTTGTCTTGTCTTGTCTTGTTGTCTTGTCTTACCTTATCTTGTCCTGTCTCATCCTATCTTATCTTATCTTGTCTTGTCTTGTCTTGTCTTGTCTTGTCTTGTCTTGTCTTGTCTTGTCTTGTCTTGTCTTGTCTTGCCTTGCCTTGCCTTGCCTTGCCTTGCCTTATCTATCTTATCTTATCTTATCTTATCTTGTCTTGTCTTGTCTTGTCTTGTCTTGTCTTGTCTTGTCTTGTCTTGTCTTGTCTTGTCTTGTCTTGTCTTGTCTTGTCGTGTCTTGTCTTGCCTTGCCTTGCCTTGCCTTATCTATCTTATCTTATCTTATCTTGTCTTGTCTTGTCTTGTCTTGTCTTGTCTTGTCTTGTCTTGTCTTGTCTTGTCTTGTCTTGTCTCGCCTTGTCTTGTCCTTTCTCGTCCTATCTTATCTTATCTTATCTTATCTTATCTTATCTTATCTTATCTTGTCTTGTCTTGTCTTGTCTCGTCTCGTCTCGTCTCGTCTCGTCTCGTCTCGTCTCGTCTCGTCTTATCTTATATTATCTCGCCTTATCATGTCCTTTCTCGTCCTATCTTATCTTATCTTATCTTATCTTATCTTATCTTATCTTATCTTATCTTATCTTATCTTATCTTATCTTATCTTATCTTATCTTATCTTATCTTATCTTATCTTACCTTATCTTATCTTACCTTACCTTACCTTACCTTACCTTACCTTACCTTACCTTACCTTACCTTACCTTACCTTACCTTACCTTACCTTACCTTACCTTACCTTACCTTACCTTACCTTACCCTATCCTATCCTATCCTATCCTATCCTATCCTATCCTATCCTATCCTATCCTATCCTATCCTATCCTATCCTATCCTATCCTATCCTATCTTATCTTATCTTATCTTATCTTATCTTATCTTATCTTATCTTATCTTATCTTATCTTATCTTATCTTATCTTATCTTAATTGTTTTCTTGCCTTGTGTTATCTTGTTTTATCTTTTCCTTTCTCGTCCTGTCTCGCCTTATCTTATCTTATCTTATCTTGTCTTGTCTTGTCTTGTCTTGTCTTGTCTTGTCTTGTCTTGTCTTGTCTTGTCTTGTCTTGTCTTGTCTTGTCTTGTCTTGTCTTGTCTTGTTGTCTTGTCTTACCTTAACTTGTCCTGTCTCATCCTATCTTATCCTATCTTATCTTGTCTTGTCTTGTCTTGTCTTGTCTTGTCTTGTCTTGTCTTGTCTTGCCTTGCCTTGCCTTGCCTTGCCTTATCTATCTTATCTTATCTTATCTTATCTTATCTTATCTTATCTTATCTTATCTTATCTTATCTTATCTTACCTTACCTTACCTTACCTTACCTTACCTTACCTTACCTTACCTTACCTTACCTTACCTTACCTTACCTTACCTTACCTTACCTTACCTTACCTTACCTTACCTTACCTTACCTTACCTTACCTTACCTTACCTTACCTTATCCTGTCCTGTCCTGTCCTGTCCTGTCCTGTCCTGTCCTGTCCTGTCCTGTCCTGTCCTGTCCTGTCCTGTCCTGTCCTGTCTTGTCCTGTCTTGTCTTGTCTTGTCTTGTCTTGTCTTGTCTTACCTCATCTTGTCCTGTCTCATCCTATCTTATCTTATCTTATCTTATCTTATCTTATCTTGTCTTGTCTTGTCTTGTCTTGCCTTGCCTTGCCTTGCCTTGCCTTGCCTTGCCTTATCTATCTTATCTTATCTTGTCTTGTCTTGTCTTGTCTTGTCTTGTCTTGTCTTGTCTTGTCTTGTCTTGTCTTGTCTTGTCTTGTCTTGTCTTGTCTTGTCTTGTCTCGCCTTGTCTTGTCCTTTCTCGTCCTATCTTATCTTATCTTATCTTATCTTATCTTATCTTATCTTATCTTGTCTTGTCTTGTCTTGTCTTGTCTTGTCTTGTCTTGTCTCGTCTCGTCTCGTCTCGTCTCGTCTCGTCTCGTCTCGTCTCGTCTTGTCTTATCTTATCTTATCTCGCCTTATCATGTCCTTTCTCGTCCTATCTTATCTTATCTTATCTTATCTTATCTTATCTTATCTTATCTTATCTTATCTTATCTTATCTTATCTTATCTTATCTTATCTTATCTTATCTTATCTTATCTTATCTTATCTTATCTTATCTTATCTTATCTTATCTTATCTTATCTTATCTTATCTTATCTTATCTTATCCTATCCTATCCTATCCTATCCTATCCTATCCTATCCTATCCTATCCTATCCTATCCTATCCTATCCTATCCTATCCTATCCTATCCTATCTTATCTTATCTTATCTTATCTTATCTTATCTTATCTTATCTTATCTTATCTTATCTTATCTTATCTTATCTTATCTTAATTGTTTTCTTGCCTTGTGTTGTCTTGTTTTATCTTTCCCTTTCTCGTCCTGTCTCGCCTTATCTTATCTTATCTTATCTTATCTTATCTTGTCTTGTCTTGTCTTGTCTTGTCTTGTCTTGTCTTGTCTTGTCTTGTCTTGTCTTGTCTTGTCTTGTCTTGTCTTGTCTTGTCTTGTCTTGTCTTGTAGTCTTGTCTTACCTTATCTTGTCCTGTCTCATCCTATCTTATCTTATCTTATCTTGTCTTGTCTTGTCTTGTCTTGTCTTGTCTTGTCTTGTCTTGTCTTGTCTTGTCTTGTCTTGTCTTGTCTTGTCTTGTCTTGCCTTGCCTTGCCTTGCCTTGCCTTATCTATCTTATCTTATCTTATCTTATCTTGTCTTGTCTTGTCTTGTCTTGTCTTGTCTTGTCTTGTCTTGTCTTGTCTTGTCTTGTCTTGTCTTGTCTTGTCTTGTCTTGTCTTGTCTTGTCTTGTCTTGTCTTGTCTTGTCTTGTCTCGCCTTGTCTTGTCCTTTCTCGTCCTATCTTATCTTATCTTATCTTATCTTATCTTATCTTATCTTATCTTATCTTATCTTATCTTATCTTATCTTATCTTATCTTATCTTATCTTATCTTATCTTATCTTATCTTATCTTATCTTATCTTATCTTATCTTATCTTATCTTATCTTATCTTATCTTATCTTATCTTATCTCATCTCATCTCATCTCCTCTCCTCTCCTCTCCTCTCCTCTCCTCTCCTCTCCTCTCGTCTCGTCTCGTCTCGTCTCGTCTCGTCTCGCCTTGCCTTTTCCTGTCTTATCTTATCTTATCTTATCTTATCTTATCTTATCTTATCTTATCTTATCTTATCTTATCTTATCTTATCTTATCTTATCTTATCTTATCTTATCTTACCTTACCTTACCTTACCTTACCTTACCTTACCTTACCTTACCTTACCTTACCTTACCTTACCTTACCTTACCTTACCTTATCCTGTCCTGTCCTGTCCTGTCCTGTCCTGTCCTGTCCTGTCCTGTCCTGTCCTGTCCTGTCCTGTCCTGTCCTGTCCTGTCCTGTCCTGTCTTGTCTTGTCTTGTCTTGTCTTGTCTTGTCTTGTCTTGTCTTGTCTTGTCTTGTCTTGTCTTGTCTTGCCTTGTCTTGCCTTGCCTTGTTGTCTTGTCTTACCTCATCTTGTCCTGTGTCATCCTATCTTATCTTATCTTATCTTATCTTATCTTATCTTATCTTATCTTATCTTATCTTATCTTATCTTGTCTTGTCTTGTCTTGTCTTGTCTTGTCTTGTCTTGTCTTGTCTTGCCTTGCCTTGCCTTGCCTTGCCTTGCCTTATCTATCTTATCTTATCTTGTCTTGTCTTGTCTTGTCTTGTCTTGTCTTGTCTTGTCTTGTCTTGTCTTGTCTAGTCTTGTCTTGTCTTGTCTTGTCTTGTCTTGTCTTGTCTTGTCTTGTCTCGCCTTGTCTTGTCCTTTCTCGTCCTATCTTATCTTATCTTATCTTATCTTATCTTATCTTATCTTATCTTGTCTTGTCTTGTCTTGTCTCGTCTCGTCTCGTCTCGTCTCGTCTCGTCTCGTCTCGTCTCGTCTCGTCTCGTCTCGTCTCGTCTCGTCTCATCTTATCTTATCTTATCTTATCTCGCCTTATCATGTCCTTTCTCGTCCTATCTTATCTTATCTTATCTTATCTTATCTTATCTTATCTTATCTTATCTTATCTTATCTTATCTTATCTTATCTTATCTTATCTTATCTTATCTTATCTTATCTTATCTTATCTTATCCTATCCTATCCTATCCTATCCTATCCTATCCTATCCTATCCTATCCTATCCTATCCTATCCTATCCTATCCTATCCTATCCTATCCTATCCTATCCTATCCTATCCTATCCTATCTTATCTTATCTTATCTTATCTTATCTTATCTTATCTTATCTTATCTTATCTTATCTTATCTTATCTTATCTTATCTTATCTTAATTGTTTTCTTGCCTTGTGTTGTCTTGTTTTATCTTTTCCTTTCTCGTCCTGTCTCGCCTTATCTTATCTTATCTTATCTTATCTTATCTTATCTTGTCTTGTCTTGTCTTGTCTTGTCTTGTCTTGTCTTGTCTTGTCTTGTCTTGTCTTGTCTTGTCTTGTCTTGTCTTTTCTTGTCTTGTCTTGTCTTGTCTTGTCTTGTCTTGTCTTGTCTTGTCTTGTCTTGCCTTGCCTTGCCTTACCTTACCTTACCTTACCTTACCTTACCTTACCTTACCTGACCTGACCTGACCTGACCTGACCTGACCTGACCTGACCTGACCTGACCTGACCTGACCTGACCTGACCTGATCTGATCTGATCTGATCTTATCTTATCTTATCTTATCTTACCTTACCTTATCTGATCTGATCTTACCTTATCTTCTCATCTCACCTCATCTCACCTCTTCCTTTCTTTTCTTGTCTTGTCTTGTCTTGTCTCGCCTTGTCTTGTCCTTTCTCGTCCTATCTTATCTTATCTTATCTTATCTTATCTTATCTTATCTTATCTTGTCTTGTCTTGTCTTGTCTTGTCTTGTCTTGTCTTGTCTTGTCTTGTCTTGTCTTGTCTTGTCTTGTCTTGTTGTCTTGTCTTACCTTATCTTGTCCTGTCTCATCCTATCTTATCTTATCTTGTCTTGTCTTGTCTTGTCTTGTCTTGTCTTGTCTTGTCTTGTCTTGTCTTGTCTTGTCTTGTCTTGTCTTGTCTTGTCTTGTCTTGTCTTGTCTTGTCTTGTCTTGTCTTGTCTTGTCTTGTCTTGTCTTGTCTTGTCTTGTCTTGTCTTGTCTTGTCTTGTCTTGTCTTGTCTTGTCTTGTCTTGTCTTGTCTTGTCTTGTCTTGTCTTGTCTTGTCTTGTCTTGTCTTGTCTTGTCTTGTCTTGTCTTGTCTCGCCTTGTCTTGTCCTTTCTCGTCCTATCTTATCTTATCTTATCTTATCTTATCTTATCTTATCTTATCTTGTCTTGTCTTGTCTTGTCTTGTCTTGTCTTGTCTTGTCTCGTCTCGTCTCGTCTCGTCTCGTCTCGTCTCGTCTCGTCTCGTCTCGTCTCGTCTCGTCTCGTCTCGTCTCATCTTATCTTATCTTATCTCGCCTTATCATGTCCTTTCTCGTCCTATCTTATCTTATCTTATCTTATCTTATCTTATCTTATCTTATCTTATCTTATCTTATCTTATCTTATCTTATCTTATCTTATCTTATCTTATCTTATCTTATCTTATCTTATCTTATCTTATCTTATCTTATCTTATCTTATCTTATCTTACCTTATCTTACCTTACCTTACCTTACCTTACCTTACCTTACCTTACCTTACCTTACCTTACCTTACCTTACCTTACCTTACCTTACCTTACCTTATCCTGTCCTGTCCTGTCCTGTCCTGTCCTGTCCTGTCCTGTCCTGTCCTGTCCTGTCCTGTCCTGTCCTGTCCTGTCCTGTCCTGTCCTGTCTTGTCTTGTCTTGTCTTGTCTTGTCTTGTCTTGTCTTGTCTTGTCTTGTCTTGTCTTGTCTTGTCTTGCCTTGTCTTGCCTTGCCTTGTTGTCTTGTCTTACCTCATCTTGTCCTGTGTCATCCTATCTTATCTTATCTTATCTTATCTTATCTTATCTTATCTTATCTTATCTTATCTTATCTTATCTTATCTTATCTTATCTTATCTTATCTTATCTTATCTTGTCTTGTCTTGTCTTGTCTTGTCTTGTCTTGTCTTGCCTTGCCTTGCCTTGCCTTGCCTTGCCTTGCCTTATCTATCTTATCTTATCTTGTCTTGTCTTGTCTTGTCTTGTCTTGTCTTGTCTTGTCTTGTCTTGTCTTGTCTAGTCTTGTCTTGTCTTGTCTTGTCTTGTCTTGTCTTGTCTTGTCTTGTCTCGCCTTGTCTTGTCCTTTCTCGTCCTATCTTATCTTATCTTATCTTATCTTATCTTATCTTATCTTATCTTATCTTGTCTTGTCTTGTCTCGTCTCGTCTCGTCTCGTCTCGTCTCGTCTCGTCTCGTCTCGTCTCGTCTCGTCTCGTCTCGTCTCATCTTATCTTATCTTATCTTATCTCGCCTTATCATGTCCTTTCTCGTCCTATCTTATCTTATCTTATCTTATCTTATCTTATCTTATCTTATCTTATCTTATCTTATCTTATCTTATCTTATCTTATCTTATCTTATCTTATCTTATCTTATCTTATCTTATCTTATCTTATCTTATCTTATCTTATCTTATCTTATCTTATCTTATCTTATCTTATCTTATCTTATCTTATCTTATCTCATCTCATCTCATCTCATCTCATCTCCTCTCCTCTCCTCTCCTCTCCTCTCCTCTCGTCTCGTCTCGTCTCGTCTCGTCTCGTCTCGCCTTGCCTTTTCCTGTCTTATCTTATCTTATCTTATCTTATCTTATCTTATCTTATCTTATCTTATCTTATCTTATCTTATCTTATCTTATCTTATCTTATCTTATCTTATCTTATCTTATCTTATCTTATCTTATCTTATCTTATCTTATCTTATCTTATCTTATCTTACCTTACCTTACCTTACCTTACCTTACCTTACCTTACCTTACCTTACCTTACCTTACCTTACCTTACCTTACCTTACCTTACCTTACCTTACCTTATCCTGTCCTGTCCTGTCCTGTCCTGTCCTGTCCTGTCCTGTCCTGTCCTGTCCTGTCCTGTCCTGTCCTGTCCTGTCCTGTCCTGTCTTGTCTTGTCTTGTCTTGTCTTGTCTTGTCTTGTCTTGTCTTGTCTTGTCTTGTCTTGTCTTGTCTTGCCTTGTCTTGCCTTGCCTTGTTGTCTTGTCTTACCTCATCTTGTCCTGTGTCATCCTATCTTATCTTATCTTATCTTATCTTATCTTATCTTATCTTATCTTATCTTATCTTATCTTATCTTATCTTATCTTGTCTTGTCTTGTCTTGTCTTGTCTTGTCTTGTCTTGCCTTGCCTTGCCTTGCCTTGCCTTGCCTTATCTATCTTATCTTATCTTGTCTTGTCTTGTCTTGTCTTGTCTTGTCTTGTCTTGTCTTGTCTTGTCTTGTCTTGTCTAGTCTTGTCTTGTCTTGTCTTGTCTTGTCTTGTCTTGTCTTGTCTTGTCTTGTCTCGCCTTGTCTTGTCCTTTCTCGTCCTATCTTATCTTATCTTATCTTATCTTATCTTATCTTATCTTATCTTATCTTATCTTGTCTTGTCTTGTCTCGTCTCGTCTCGTCTCGTCTCGTCTCGTCTCGTCTCGTCTCGTCTCGTCTCGTCTCGTCTCGTCTCGTCTCATCTTATCTTATCTTATCTTATCTCGCCTTATCATGTCCTTTCTCGTCCTATCTTATCTTATCTTATCTTATCTTATCTTATCTTATCTTATCTTATCTTATCTTATCTTATCTTATCTTATCTTATCTTATCTTATCTTATCTTATCTTATCTTATCTTATCTTATCTTATCTTATCTTATCTTATCTTATCTTATCTTATCCTATCCTATCCTATCCTATCCTATCCTATCCTATCCTATCCTATCCTATCCTATCCTATCCTATCCTATCCTATCCTATCCTATCCTATCCTATCCTATCCTATCCTATCCTATCCTATCCTATCCTATCCTATCTTATCTTATCTTATCTTATCTTATCTTATCTTATCTTATCTTATCTTATCTTATCTTAATTGTTTTCTTGCCTTGTGTTGTCTTGTTTTATCTTTTCCTTTCTCGTCCTGTCTCGCCTTATCTTATCTTATCTTATCTTATCTTATCTTATCTTGTCTTGTCTTGTCTTGTCTTGTCTTGTCTTGTCTTGTCTTGTCTTGTCTTGTCTTGTCTTGTCTTGTCTTGTCTTGTCTTGTCTTGTCTTGTCTTGTCTTGCCTTGCCTTGCCTTACCTTACCTTACCTTACCTTACCTTACCTTACCTTACCTGACCTGACCTGACCTGACCTGACCTGACCTGACCTGACCTGACCTGACCTGACCTGATCTGATCTGATCTGATCTTATCTTATCTTATCTTATCTTACCTTACCTTATCTGATCTGATCTTACCTTATCTTCTCATCTCACCTCATCTCACCTCTTCCTTTCTTTTCTTGTCTTGTCTTGTCTTGTCTCGCCTTGTCTTGTCCTTTCTCGTCCTATCTTATCTTATCTTATCTTATCTTATCTTATCTTATCTTATCTTATCTTGTCTTGTCTTGTCTTGTCTTGTCTTGTCTTGTCTTGTCTTGTCTTGTCTTGTCTTGTCTTGTTGTCTTGTCTTACCTTATCTTGTCCTGTCTCATCCTACCTTATCTTATCTTGTCTTGTCTTGTCTTGTCTTGTCTTGTCTTGTCTTGTCTTGTCTTGTCTTGTCTTGTCTTGTCTTGCCTTGCCTTGCCTTGCCTTGCCTTGCCTTATCTATCTTATCTTATCTTATCTTATCTTGTCTTGTCTTGTCTTGTCTTGTCTTGTCTTGTCTTGTCTTGTCTTGTCTTGTCTTGTCTTGTCTTGTCTTGTCTTGTCTTGTCTTGTCTTGTCTTGTCTTGTCTTGTCTTGTCTTGTCTTGTCTTGTCTTGTCTTGTCTTGTCTTGTCTCGCCTTGTCTTGTCCTTTCTCGTCCTATCTTATCTTATCTTATCTTATCTTATCTTATCTTATCTTATCTTGTCTTGTCTTGTCTTGTCTTGTCTTGTCTTGTCTTGTCTTGTCTTGTCTCGTCTTGTCTTGTCTTGTCTTGTCTTGTCTTGTCTTGTCTCGCCTTGTCTTGTCCTTTCTCGTCCTATCTTATCTTATCTTATCTTATCTTATCTTATCTTATCTTATCTTATCTTATCTTATCTTATCTTATCTTATCTTATCTTATCTTATCTTATCTTATCTTATCTTATCTTATCTTATCTTATCTTATCTTATCTTATCTTATCTCATCTCATCTCATCTCATCTCATCTCCTCTCCTCTCCTCTCCTCTCCTCTCCTCTCGTCTCGTCTCGTCTCGTCTCGTCTCGTCTCGCCTTGCCTTTTCCTGTCTTATCTTATCTTATCTTATCTTATCTTATCTTATCTTATCTTATCTTATCTTATCTTATCTTATCTTATCTTATCTTATCTTATCTTATCTTATCTTATCTTATCTTATCTTATCTTATCTTATCTTATCTTATCTTACCTTACCTTACCTTACCTTACCTTACCTTACCTTACCTTACCTTACCTTACCTTACCTTACCTTACCTTACCTTACCTTATCCTGTCCTGTCCTGTCCTGTCCTGTCCTGTCCTGTCCTGTCCTGTCCTGTCCTGTCCTGTCCTGTCCTGTCCTGTCCTGTCCTGTCCTGTCCTGTCCTGTCTTGTCTTGTCTTGTCTTGTCTTGTCTTGTCTTGTCTTGTCTTGTCTTGTCTTGTCTTGTCTTGTCTTGTCTTGTCTTGCCTTGTCTTGCCTTGCCTTGTTGTCTTGTCTTACCTCATCTTGTCCTGTGTCATCCTATCTTATCTTATCTTATCTTATCTTATCTTATCTTATCTTATCTTATCTTATCTTATCTTATCTTATCTTATCTTATCTTATCTTGTCTTGTCTTGTCTTGTCTTGTCTTGTCTTGTCTTGTCTTGCCTTGCCTTGCCTTGCCTTGCCTTGCCTTATCTATCTTATCTTATCTTGTCTTGTCTTGTCTTGTCTTGTCTTGTCTTGTCTTGTCTTGTCTTGTCTTGTCTAGTCTTGTCTTGTCTTGTCTTGTCTTGTCTTGTCTTGTCTTGTCTTGTCTCGCCTTGTCTTGTCCTTTCTCGTCCTATCTTATCTTATCTTATCTTATCTTATCTTATCTTATCTTATCTTATCTTATCTTGTCTTGTCTTGTCTCGTCTCGTCTCGTCTCGTCTCGTCTCGTCTCGTCTCGTCTCGTCTCGTCTCGTCTCGTCTCGTCTCGTCTCGTCTCGTCTCATCTTATCTTATCTTATCTTATCTCGCCTTATCATGTCCTTTCTCGTCCTATCTTATCTTATCTTATCTTATCTTATCTTATCTTATCTTATCTTATCTTATCTTATCTTATCTTATCTTATCTTATCTTATCTTATCTTATCTTATCTTATCTTATCTTATCTTATCTTATCTTATCTTATCTTATCCTATCCTATCCTATCCTATCCTATCCTATCCTATCCTATCCTATCCTATCCTATCCTATCCTATCCTATCCTATCCTATCCTATCCTATCCTATCCTATCTTATCTTATCTTATCTTATCTTATCTTATCTTATCTTATCTTATCTTATCTTATCTTATCTTATCTTATCTTAATTGTTTTCTTGCCTTGTGTTGTCTTGTTTTATCTTTTCCTTTCTCGTCCTGTCTCGCCTTATCTTATCTTATCTTATCTTGTCTTATCTTGTCTTGTCTTGTCTTGTCTTGTCTTGTCTTGTCTTGTCTTGTCTTGTCTTGTCTTGTCTTGTCTTGTCTTGTCTTGTCTTGTCTTGTCTTGTCTTGTCTTGCCTTGCCTTGCCTTACCTTACCTTACCTTACCTTACCTTACCTTACCTTACCTGACCTGACCTGACCTGACCTGACCTGACCTGACCTGACCTGACCTGACCTGACCTGACCTGACCTGACCTGACCTGACCTGATCTGATCTGATCTGATCTTATCTTATCTTATCTTATCTTACCTTACCTTATCTGATCTGATCTTACCTTATCTTCTCATCTCACCTCATCTCACCTCTTCCTTTCTTTTCTTGTCTTGTCTTGTCTTGTCTCGCCTTGTCTTGTCCTTTCTCGTCCTATCTTATCTTATCTTATCTTATCTTATCTTATCTTATCTTGTCTTGTCTTGTCTTGTCTTGTCTTGTCTTGTCTTGTCTTGTCTTGTCTTGTCTTGTCTTGTCTTGTCTTGTTGTCTTGTCTTACCTTATCTTGTCCTGTCTCATCCTATCTTATCTTATCTTGTCTTGTCTTGTCTTGTCTTGTCTTGTCTTGTCTTGTCTTGTCTTGTCTTGCCTTGCCTTGCCTTGCCTTGCCTTGCCTTATCTATCTTATCTTATCTTATCTTGTCTTGTCTTGTCTTGTCTTGTCTTGTCTTGTCTTGTCTTGTCTTGTCTTGTCTTGTCTTGTCTTGTCTTGTCTTGTCTTGTCTTGTCTTGTCTTGTCTTGTCTTGTCTTGTCTTGTCTTGTCTTGTCTTGTCTTGTCTTGTCTTGTCTCGCCTTGTCTTGTCCTTTCTCGTCCTATCTTATCTTATCTTATCTTATCTTATCTTATCTTATCTTATCTTATCTTATCTTGTCTTGTCTTGTCTCGTCTCGTCTCGTCTCGTCTCGTCTCGTCTCGTCTCGTCTCGTCTCGTCTCGTCTCGTCTCGTCTCGTCTCGTCTCGTCTCATCTTATCTTATCTTATCTTATCTCGCCTTATCATGTCCTTTCTCGTCCTATCTTATCTTATCTTATCTTATCTTATCTTATCTTATCTTATCTTATCTTATCTTATCTTATCTTATCTTATCTTATCTTATCTTATCTTATCTTATCTTATCTTATCTTATCTTATCTTATCTTATCTTATCTTATCTTATCCTATCCTATCCTATCCTATCCTATCCTATCCTATCCTATCCTATCCTATCCTATCCTATCCTATCCTATCCTATCCTATCCTATCCTATCCTATCCTATCCTATCCTATCCTATCCTATCTTATCTTATCTTATCTTATCTTATCTTATCTTATCTTATCTTATCTTATCTTATCTTATCTTATCTTAATTGTTTTCTTGCCTTGTGTTGTCTTGTTTTATCTTTTCCTTTCTCGTCCTGTCTCGCCTTATCTTATCTTATCTTATCTTGTCTTATCTTGTCTTGTCTTGTCTTGTCTTGTCTTGTCTTGTCTTGTCTTGTCTTGTCTTGTCTTGTCTTGTCTTGTCTTGTCTTGTCTTGTCTTGTCTTGTCTTGTCTTGCCTTGCCTTGCCTTACCTTACCTTACCTTACCTTACCTTACCTTACCTTACCTGACCTGACCTGACCTGACCTGACCTGACCTGACCTGACCTGACCTGACCTGACCTGACCTGACCTGACCTGACCTGATCTGATCTGATCTGATCTTATCTTATCTTATCTTATCTTACCTTACCTTATCTGATCTGATCTTACCTTATCTTCTCATCTCACCTCATCTCACCTCTTCCTTTCTTTTCTTGTCTTGTCTTGTCTTGTCTCGCCTTGTCTTGTCCTTTCTCGTCCTATCTTATCTTATCTTATCTTATCTTATCTTATCTTATCTTGTCTTGTCTTGTCTTGTCTTGTCTTGTCTTGTCTTGTCTTGTCTTGTCTTGTCTTGTCTTGTCTTGTCTTGTTGTCTTGTCTTACCTTATCTTGTCCTGTCTCATCCTATCTTATCTTATCTTGTCTTGTCTTGTCTTGTCTTGTCTTGTCTTGTCTTGTCTTGTCTTGTCTTGCCTTGCCTTGCCTTGCCTTGCCTTGCCTTATCTATCTTATCTTATCTTATCTTGTCTTGTCTTGTCTTGTCTTGTCTTGTCTTGTCTTGTCTTGTCTTGTCTTGTCTTGTCTTGTCTTGTCTTGTCTTGTCTTGTCTTGTCTTGTCTTGTCTTGTCTTGTCTTGTCTTGTCTTGTCTTGTCTTGTCTTGTCTTGTCTCGCCTTGTCTTGTCCTTTCTCGTCCTATCTTATCTTATCTTATCTTATCTTATCTTATCTTATCTTATCTTGTCTTGTCTTGTCTTGTCT